>JAEQBA010002883.1:41781-178482 GCA_019434445.1 Phalangium opilio
CGTGGGCAGAAAAACAAAAGAAAGAAGCCTCAAATTGAGGCTATGATGTCTTCACCATCTGATTCTAGTTCTGGTAAATTTACTTTTAAATAGCGTTATTAAGGCGTTTATTTAATGTTATTTCTTCACATATGAGTAGATGAAGATGTACGCAAAAAATCCAAACATGGACGGAAAAAAGGCAAGAAAAAATGGTGGCGCTCCCGACTCCACCACCTTTGCCATTGGCATTCGTAATCATTATCTTTATTTTGTAGTTATTTAAGTTAGCACAAATAACTTGAAAACTGTAGTTAGTGAAACGACAATGGACATAGACAAATCAAGTTTAAGTAAACCATGGAAGACAAAACCTTCATGTGAACGGGTGCTAAACACTTTATCATCAGTTCAAATCCAAATAAGAGTGTTGAAAATTTGGAAACCTCAGCTAGTCATATGGGAGCTGAAGAGTGAGTGCGCGTACAAATAATAATGATCTAGAGGCAGCAAGATTTTCTAGTCAGAACTCTCCAGGATTTTTAGATAAAGCAAGAAGAATGTGCCAAAATTCCCCATCATTCCAAAAACAAACGGATGAAATAACTTCCAATTCACAGCCCTCGTTACCAAAGTCAAAATTCAGAAGGGAAATCCTGGTCCAAGCTCCTACCACTCATCCGAAGCCTCTACTAGCAAATTCAAAAGATCCGAAACCTTACACCCAATTCCCAGCGGTGTGAGTCCGCATTTAGGAACGAAGTAAACTACTTGGATGGTAAACTATATCATTTAATATATGAATTAAATCAAATTTTTATATCCGGAAATTTGTTTTCAGGACCAATTGGATTATTTTTCCGAAGATTTCCGATCTTGTAAGTTATAATAGTTATTTTTCACGATTCAATTTCACTAATTCACTGTTTTATGAATTTTATTGCTAGCTTCTTCTGGCTTCTAATACTGAAATCTTGAGTGGAGCTACGCAAGGGGTTTCTGCCTGGAAAAATAGCAGCCACATGGTACAATCTTTTTCGCTAACTGTTATTAAAACTGCTTTAATTCATTTGATAAAATATTGTTAGGACTTCGAAGTGATGGTTATAATCAAGCCTCTACAAATAATTGCAGCTTGTTAATGGTATTGATTTGAATTATCAAATAACCAAGATGAAAGTATAAATTATTGATTTAGAATGATTAACTGTTGAATTTTCAGAAAATAACAGATCTAAATTCGAAAAATCTGTGTTTTTGATGCTCTCAGACATAAATATGAAGCTAAACAGAATACTTAATACACAGCAGGAACTGGCTCGTAACACTTCAAAGGACTGCGAAGTTGAAGGTTTACCAAATCTACCTTTGGCTACTTTGGCTACTTTGGAGGATTTACAATATTTGGAAAATCTTGTAGAAAATGAAGAAATCAGGAGGAGGATTGTAAGTTTCCCAAAATAAGTTATTTATAGTTAACAAACTTGTCATCTTAATTGTCTTTAAAGGTGAACAAATTAGCTGCTGTTGGAGGAAAAAGAGTTGGAGATACTTGCAGAAGCATTTTAAAAAGAGTGTTTTCTCATGGATTAATATTGCAGTTTAATTGGATTGGTATGAATGGAAAACAAGCTTTTCAAGGATTGAAAATGAAAGAAATCATTACTGGTAAGTAATATTGCCATAGAATTATATTAAAATCTATTTTCCATAGATTTTAATTTTTTTATCCCATTATTAGTTTAGATGAATTAATTGAGCTCAAAATATTGATCAAAGCACTAGCTCGTGTATTATTAACTCATGATCAAAATCAAATTTAATTTTTTTCAGTATTAACAGATGCAGTTCAATGTAACATTAAGGGATCGCGTATTTATGGCATCGAAGCTGTTATCAAGAAATGGCTCAGATACGCTGGTGATAGAGAAGGTGGGAGAGAAGTTTACCTAAAGGAAAAAGAAAAAGGACAATTGTCAAGCTGACTAGAATGAAATGAAATTCTTTATTAAAAAACTGAATCCTAACTTGTTACTTTATTATACCTATCGCAGTTATAGTTGACCATCAAAAGTTTGGGGGAGGGGGATTGATCGGGGGGATTTATTGCCGGGAAAGAGAGGAGGGGTTAGTGTTGGGGATGTGGTGGTTTTACTATTGGCAAATACTCAACTTATGATGTAAAAAAATATGAAGGCCATCACATGGTTTAAGAGACGCTATCCTTTCCATTCCCTCAAAAATACCAGATATTGGCCAAATTCTGGTTTCCATGAAAAATGTATCTCCTGCCCAATTGAAAAAACTGCTTTTGGCCAAATGCTGGTTTCTCTGAATAACTTTTCTCCTGCCCAACTCCAAAAACAGCTATTGGCCAAGTAGGACATTTCGACTGTTCAATTGATGGTTTGCCAACACCATTGGCCAATAGCATATTCGTAACTGTTGGGCCGATTGCATTTGGCTACTAGGGATGTTCAGCCCGTAGGGCTCAGTCCACTGCCGTCCAAGGTGAGAAATAAGGAAAATTTTTAACTGGTCATTTGACCAGTAGAGCCCAAGCGTTTCAATTTAAAAACTGGTCAATGACCACTTAATATTTCTACATAAAGTCAGAGCTGCCCTGAAATGGTTCTAGGTTTTACATACTGTCTATTTGTTTTATATGTATTAATTCCAATAACCCACAACTGGGAATTTATTTAATGTGCTGGATGGATGCATTACTAAAGAAGGGGAATTTAAAAAGTGGTCACGGTGACAAATGGACCCTAGGCATTTAATGAATATTCTGGTCAAAGCAATTTTTAAACTGGTCATGTGGCCAGTGCCACCGCCTTATTTCTCACCCTGCTGCCGTCAACGTCATTTCCCCCATCCTTTTCTCTCGATCCGAGATATCTTTAGAGGCGCCGGTTCCAAAGAAAGCGAGATTCTTTTCACTGCCAAGGAGCACAGTAGGGCTGTGCGCGGTATTTGAAAGTATTCGTTTCAACCAAATAGTGGACTGAATATTTACACCGACAAATTCAAATATCGGTTTTGAACCAAATCCTCATTTGGTTGTAATGGCTCAGTTATCTTTAAAGTCAAATTTAGACCAAATATTTTGGTATTAGACCAAATTCAGAAAATTCTCCAGCCGCGAGAGAGTGGTAGCTTCCGTAAAATTGACTTCCAGATTGGCGAATCACGTTACTTTATGCTGCTGTCCGCTGATCGGGGAATGACGGGGACTCCTCATCAGTCCTTCAAAATCTTTCCTCTTGGTACTCTGATACTGCTCTGCTCTCGCTGCGGCGGTTGCCGATTACTCCGGGCCGTCAGGTGACTTCCGCGGTTTTTACTTTTTACCGCCATAGATGGCGTTAAAAAGTAATGCATTTATACCGAAGATTTACTACCCCCCCTTTTACCCCAATTTTTACCCCTTTTTTTAGTGCCTTTCCCTCCTATATTACCCCCTTTTTTCCCCATTATAGCCTTAACCCCGCCCTATCCCCACCCATTTTCGCGTGCTATCCCCGCCCATTTTCGCGTTGATTTGTTTAAATTTATTCATATAATGCTCTAAAACGCGAACAGATGGACCTAGGGTAGCTAAACTTTATATTATTTTATTTCGAAAATTTCCAAATCCCCGATTGGACTCGAACGTACCAACGTTAACGCTACGGTTCGGAAACCCGGCACGCTAGGATTGCGCCACCGAATACTTATATAGCCCATAAGATAAAAGCTGCCATAGCGTTTCGCGCTAAGAGAGAGAAATTAAATAATCGCCCACTACCACGTTAATATGACGTTAAGTCGGCCTCAAAGTCACGTCTGAAGCTTAGAGTTCTTTTCCTAAAACCTTATTAGTCTTGAATGTAGAGAGAAACGAATTAGCAGGCAAAGTTCACCATGAGTTAACCAATGATATCGTCTCTTGAAAACTCGTCTGCTTAAGCGAGCAGTCCACGTTCACATTGAGATTAATGATATCTTTATAAATAATGATGTAGTTTAATTAAGTTTAAAATTAACCGATTGAGGAAGTTACAATATATATTATTCTGTAATTTAATTAAGATTAAAATAAATATATGATATAGTCTAAGTTTAAAATTAAAATTAACCGATTAAGGAAGTTAGTATAGCTTAATTGCGACACGTCATTATCAGTTACCGGTTTGAGGAAGTTAGTATAGTTTAATCGCGACACGTAATCATCAGTTACCCGATTGAGGACGTTAGGGTAGGATTTTACTTTACTTAACTAACTCAACCAACACCTGATTCTGACTAACTAGGCCACGGGGAGTTCGAAAAAAATAGTGAAAAAATTCTAAACCCGCCGCAAGTTGGTCAAAAAATTTTTTGAAAATTTGAAAATTGCATGTACTAAGCGCCATTAAGACCGCTACGCGCCTAAACGCATTCTGCCCTCGATCTTGAAAAACTATCCGGGGGGGGGGTAAATATAATAACAAGGACTCGCGACGGAAATCAGGGAGCACACACTGCGGAAATATAGCTATGAAATTTTAAACACCCACTGAAACACATAGAATTCTCATACCAGCGAGCTCCAATTTTAAAAATAAACAACGATATTTTGCTAAATTGCGTAGATTATTTCGGAAGTAAATAAAGATAAACCACAATATTTTGGAAAAGGCGTAACATTATTTGGGAAATAAATGAAGATAAACAACAATATTTTGGAAAAGGCGTAACATTATTTGGGAAATAAATGAAGATAAACCACAATATTTTGGAAAAGGCGTAACATTATTTGGGAAATAAATGAAGATAAACCACAATATTTTGGAAAAGGCGTAACATTATTTGGGAAAAAAATGAAGATAAACAACAATATTTTGGAAAAGGCGTAACATTATTTGGGAAATAAATGAAGATAAACCACAATATTTTGGAAAAGGCGTAACATTATTTGGGAAATAAATGAAGATAAACCACAAAATTTTGGAAAAGGCGTAACATTATTTGGGAAATAAATGAAGATAAACCACAAAATTTTGGAAAAGGCGTAACATTATTTGGGAAATAAATGAAGATAAACAACAATATTTTGGAAAAGGCGTAACATTATTTGGGAAGTAATGAAGATAAACCACAATATTTGGAAAAGGCGTGACATTATTTGGGAAGTAAATGAAGATAAACCACAATATTTTGGAAAAGGCGTAACATTATTTGGGATGATAAACAACATATTTTGGAAAGGCGGTCACTTATTTGGAAAATTATATAAAATTTGCTTAAAATGTGGCACTTAGCGTTACCCGAGAAACACCACATGGAGGTGGCCACACGTCGTTTCTCATGGGGAGTTTTGTTTAGGCAGGTCCCCTTGCCTACTGCCGTATATATTTACTGAAATTCCAGCAAATCTCTTAAAAAGCTAGTACTCAAGAATGAAAGATACCAATCCAAAACAAAATAATTTAACTTAATTAAGGCGACTCAATTCGAGAGCCAAAATATCTAATGGCCCCATCTAAATATTCAATAAGCCCTGAATGAATATTGTAGGAATAAAATCTACAAAGATTTTCCCGTTTTTTCATGTAAATGAAAAGATCTGCAACATTACGTTCGTCCTGCCTTGAGCAATCTTTCCAACGAATGATTCGCCAAAAATTGTACTCTGATATACCATTCAATATGCAGAATGCTACAACTTGCATTCTTTTTAAATACGTACATTCGTCAAAAAAAGCACACACAATATGTTCAGGAACTCTGCTGAAATCTGTTACATCCTTTCCATTTAGCAACCTTCTCATAGCTGCAACGCGATTGCTTTTGAAAGCCATAAATGACGATTTTATTTCAATAATTAACTCTTCCCACAAAAAAATGAATGTTCCCACCAAAGTGTTTTCCTAAAATAAGTTTTATTTAACCTTCGCCTTAGCTCGCTCAGACGCGTCTGACAAGAAAAAAAGGCCTCAGTTCGCGCGAGCCGTTGCTATGGTAACGAAGAAAAATCGCCCCGTTACCATGACAACCGTAACGGGGCGATCCTTCTTCGCGCAAACTGAGGCCTTTTTTTCTTGTCAGACGCGTCTGAGCGAGTTAAGGCGAAGGTTTAATCTCATTTTAGCGCAAATATTTTGCTGGGAGGAATAACTTATTTTAGGAGAAACGTTCTTGGTGGGAGGTATAACGCTTTTAGGAGAAACATTTTTGGTGTGAGGAGTAACGTTTGTAGGAGAAACATATTTTTGGTGGGAGGAATAACTTTTTTAGGAGAAACATTTTTGGTGGGAACTGGGAAGCAATATTCAAAGATGGAAAATCCAACTTTCGAAAACCCTAATTTTGAAAGTGTGGAACAGTTTTTCCACAGCATTTCATTAAAAAATTGGGGTGGTTTTTTTCATCCATGAACGAAGAGTTGAAGGCTAAATCTGAAAGGGATGCTAAAACTTTGGTTGTTTCTCTGGACTTGGTTCCAAGCCTTAATTCTTTTAATGAAAGAAAGATAGCTTGTTCCTGCGGGAATAAGTCCAACGATGGCAATGTCAATGGATTTCTTGTGGGGGTGTTCAACGCCCAAATGCGGTTTGGATATATAATCCGATGTTCTGCTGGGCAATCTCGAGCAAACAAGCGAAAGGCTTTGAGTGCTGCGAAGAAAAAGGTTCCCGAGTATTTAGCTTCCGAGTGTGTCAAGGCTTTCGTCCCCTCCAAAAACACCTGGTTTTATAATCAAAACTTGTCGGTTACCGACAATCTTTTTCTCGTTTTCCTTTGGGTGTGTAAAATGAGCGTCACCGACGCTATAACCCATAGTGAATGTTCCTCGCGAACAGTCGTTGATTACTATTCCATGTGCCGCGAAGTGACTGAAATTATTATATCGAACAGGGCCGACAAAGTGCAGATTGGAGGACCAGGACTGTTTGTGGAGGTGGACGAAACATACCTTCACACCCGCAAATACCATCGAGGGGCGGAGTTGGCCGGGGAAACAATATGCATTTTTGGGATTTATTGCAGAGACACAAAAGATGGTCTCTTTTTGAGAGTTAGAAATAAGTCCCGTGCCGTTTTGTGGAGCCAGATGGCTAGATATATAGCCCCCGGATCTCTAATTGTGTCTGACGGAGCGCCAATGTATATGAACTGTACATTGATGGGGTTTCAAGAACACTTAACGGTGCTCCATAAGTATGAGTTCGTGAACTCTGAAGATTCACGAGCTCATACCAATAACGTAGAAAACCGGAATAGGCACGTAAAGGATGCTATTAAATCTTACAGAACCGACAGGGCGTTAAATGGTTATATGGCCTCTTACTGGTACAGGTGTCTTTTTTTCAAAGACCAGGATGGTGATTGGCTTCCTCCTGGAACCAACTTTAGTCGCTTCTTGGAGGACGTCAAAGCTTGCTATCCTGGTCCAGGGAAAAAAGGCCTTGAGCTTATTGAAGTTGGTGTGTCGGAGGAAGAACTGGAAACTCTAAATCCTGAAACACAGCCGGCATTCCTTATTGGTGGGCAAAACGAAGACAATACCGTTGATTTCAACGGTGAATGAGTTGGTGTTTTTTTTAGTTTTTGGGCAGTAGGCAAGGGGACCTGCCAGCAAAACTCCCCCTCTGGATTTTTTGGGCAGTAGGCAAGGGGACCTGCCAGCAAAACTCCCCCTCTGGATTTTTTGGGCAGTAGGCAAGGGGACCTGCCTAAACAAAACTCCCCATGAGAAACGACGTGTGGCCACCTCCAAGTGGTGTTTCTCGGGTAACGCTAAGAGCCACATTTTAAGGAAATTTTATATAATTTTCCAAATAAGTGACCGCCTTTCCAAAATATATTGTTTATCATCCCAGATAATGTTACGCCTTTTCCAAAATATTGTGGGTTATCTTCATTTACTTCCCAAATAATGTTACGCCTTTTCCAAAATATTGTGGTTTACCTTCATTTATTTCCCAAATAATGTTACGCCTTTTCCAAAATATTGTGGTTGATCTAATTCATTTACTTCCCAAATAATTTTACGCCTTTTCCAAAATATTGTGGTTTATCTTCATTTATTTCCCAAATAATGTTACGCCTTTTCCAAAATATTGTGGTTTATCTTCATTTATTTCCCAAATAATGTTACGCCTTTTCCAAAATATTGTGGTTTATCTTCATTTATTTCCCAAATAATGTTACGCCTTTTCAAAAATATTGTGGTTTACCTTAATTTATTTCCCAAATAATGTTACGCCTTTTCCAAAATATTGTGGTTTATCTTCATTTATTTCCCAAATAATGTTACGCCTTTTCCAAAATATTGTGGTTTATCTTCATTTATTTCCCAAATAATGTTACGCCTTTTCCAAAATATTGTGGTTTATCTTCATTTATTTCCCAAATAATGTTACGCCTTTTCCAAAATATTGTGGTTTACCTTCATTTATTTCCCAAATAATGTTACGCCTTTTCCAAAATATTGTGGTTGATCTAATTCATTTACTTCCCAAATAATGTTACCCCTTTTCCAAAATATTGTTGTTTATCTTCATTTATTTCCCAAATAATGTTACGCCTTTTCCAAAATATTGTGGTTTATCTTCATTTATTTCCCAAATAATGTTACGCCTTTTCCAAAATATTGTGGTTTATCTTCATTTATTTCCCAAATAATGTTACGCCTTTTCCAAAATATTGTGGTTTATCTTCATTTATTTCCCAAATAATGTTACGCCTTTTCCAAAATATTGTGGTTGATCTAATTCATTTACTTCCCAAATAATGTTACGCCTTTTCCAAAATATTGTGGTTGATCTAATTCATTTACTTCCCAAATAATGTTACGCCTTTTCCAAAATATTGTTGTTTATCTTCATTTATTTCCCAAATAATGTTACGCCTTTTCCAAAATATTGTGGTTTATCTTCATTTATTTCCCAAATAATGTTACGCCTTTTCCAAAATATTGTGGTTTATCTTCATTTATTTCCCAAATAATGTTACGCCTTTTCCAAAATATTGTGGTTTATCTTCATTTATTTCCCAAATAATGTTACGCCTTTTCCAAAATATTGTGGTTGATCTAATTCATTTACTTCCCAAATAATGTTACGCCTTTTCCAAAATATTGTGGTTTATCTTCATTTACTTCCCAAATAATGTTACGCCTTTTCCAAAATAGTGTGGTTTATCTTCATTTACTTCCCAAATAATGTTTCGCCTTTTCCAAAATATTATTGTTTATCTTCATTTAATTTAGCAAAATATCGTTGTTTATTTTAAAATTGGAGCTTGCTTCAAATATTTTTCTATTCTGGTATGAGAATTCTATGTGTTTCAGTGGGTGTTTAAAATTTCATAGCTATATTTCCGCAGTGTGTGCTCCCTGATTTCCGTCGCGAGTCCTTGTTATTAAATTTACCCCCCCCCCCGGGTAGTTTTTCAAGATCGAGGGCAGAATGCGTTTAGGCGCGTAGCGGTCTTAATGGCGGTAAGTACATGCAATTTTCAAATTTTCAAAAATTTTTTTGACCATCTTGCGGCGGATTTGGAATTTTTTCACTATTTTTTTCGAACTCCCCGTGGCCTAATTAGTCAGAATCAAGTGTTGGTTGAGTTAGTTAAGTAAAGTAAAATCCTACCGAAGTTAGCATAGTTTAATTGCGCCACGTAATTATCAGTTACGAATGATCTGCAATAGCAGTCAGTGAGTGTACTGTTTACCTAAAATTTAGTGTACCTAAGCCTCGGTTATCTAGGCGTCGGTCCAATCGTTCGGACGGACGGGGTCGGTTCATTGTTTTAACGGCTGTTGGTTGGTCACGTTGTTGAACCTTAGTCGAACTTCGTAATTGCGCCACGTAATTATCAGTTATCAGTCTTTTAAGTTACCTAAATGCTGAATTTTACATCAATCACACAAAGTGTGCGGTGTTAATTAACCCTCAAATTAAATACACTGTGATATCCACTACCGTATGGAAAAATTTCTGTTACCAAGAGTGTTTATGAAGATTCAAAAGAAATTAAAATACTGGTCCTTGTTTCGTTATCTGGTAAAGACACAATGACGGTTGGCTTTGAACTGCTAGACCGATTAAATTTGATGTCATTTAACCTCAGATAGTCATATTGTTTGATTCTTGGTCTTCCAAAAGGTACGTTAAATGCAACTTCAAATGAATGATTATAGTTAACGTGAGAATTATATTTGGTTTTATATCAGTTATTGGTATCAATGGCGTCATCTGACTCAACTTCAACTAGCCCAAAAATATTTAGAAACCCACTATTAGAAATGGAGGCTGTTATAGGGAAAAAGAGTTAGTGGCCAGGAGACATAAGGAGATGGATTATGTTAAAACATTCAGTCTCCTGAGCAAATTTTGAAAACATGCGCTTTCGCGTATATTAATTCGTTGAGCCCATATGTATTGGAGAGAGTAATTGCCGCTACTGGAGGTAACACAGCATATGCTGATTACAAGTCTGCCATTCACGCTACATATTTTTCTTGGAAAATGAGCAAGTACTTCAGACGAATTTATACTGCTTACAATATCAAAAGGGGCTGTTACCTTAATTTAAACTTAGAAGAGTAAGTCAACAATCTGAGCCCGTATGTATTGGAGAGAGTAATTGCCGCTACTGGAGGTAACACATCATACGCTGATTACAAGTCTGCCATTCACGCTACATTTTTCTTGGAATATGAGCAAGGACCTCAGACGAATTTATACTGCTTACAATATCAAAAGGGGCTGTTACCTTAATTTAAACTTAGAAGAGTAAGTCAACAATCTGACATATTAAACGGCAGAACAGTTTATTTTATATAATAATTTTTAGTCGTAAAGGGTATGGACCTGCGCCTAGACCAATATATTTATCGCCAACAAGATCTCCAAATAATTCACTGTGGCGCCAGCCAAGCAATCAAAGTCCTGTTTGTGCTTCACCAGTAAAACGTCAGCATTCAGAGTTGCCATCTACCACATCTTCAACAACACCGAAACGAGTGTGCTCCAAAATTCATCCTTGCTACTCTGAAGATGAAATTGAGGCTATTTTGAAGAATAGTACCTGCAACCCGAAATATAATAAAATATATACGAAATGAAAGCTCACACCTTACTCTATTCATTGCATATCATTATAATAAGCGCAATAGATAATTAAGGGTTGTAATTAGTATTATACATATGGCAGTGCCGTAAGCACTGCTATATATATTATGGAGGGTCCTGGCAAGGAGAATGAATAAGGCGTCAAACACATGTATTCTTCAAAATTCCCTAGGTTAGGTTAGGTTAGATCACTTGGTAAACATGTCAAATTTGAATTTCCTGCTATTTTTACACGATTTTTAAAATTTGATTTTCTACCATTTTTTTGCCAGGTGATTAGAGAGGTTTACTTTTAGCCTTTTTTTGAAAATACCTAGTCTTGTTAAGTGATATAGAGGTTCTTTTATGTGAACTTTAAATCTGAAATGCGCCAAAAATACCTTATCTTTTTAAGTGATATAGAGGTACTTTATTTGAACTTTAAATCTGAAATGCGCCGAAAATACCTAGTCTTTTTAAGTGATATAGACGTACTTTATGATCTGAACTTTAAGTCTTAAATGCGATGTCCCACAATTTTAATGAAAAATATTTTATCTAAACAAACATTTCTTCCGTCTCTAGGAAATTTACCAATAGTGATAATTTTCCCCATTTTCCAAAATAGTTATGAAAACCCCCAATTTTTCAATATAGTTAATTAGCCGGGGTCATTTTATGATGAATATAGTAATACTAATTCTAGTCACTAGAGGGCGGTAAAAAGTGTAAGCTGGCCGGAGCCACCTTGTTTTCTAACTCTTTTGGATCTTGGAAATCGGGCCTTGGCCAACGGACTTGAAAAGTTGAAAGTTGAACGGAGAGGTGCAAAAAACTGGTAAGTATTGATTAATTTAGATAACCTCACCCCTTTTTTTAATTTCGAAGCAAATTCTACGAACAATTATTTTGTTACTTCATAGTTAAAACGAAAACATGGACCATGATTATACATTGAAGGAATATCTGCCAGATGAAATTGATAATTTTGAAGTTGTTAATAAAACTGAAGAAAGTGGTATATTGTCTTCTGATGAAAACCTACCACCTAATCAAGTTGAAGACGGCATTTACCGCGATATTGTTAAAAAAAGGAAAAGAACCATTTACAAAATCCATCAGCTTAAAAACCTCGTCTGGAGATAAACAAAAACATTCCTAACCGTCAAATTATCTGTTCACTGGTAAGCTATGCTGCTGGCCCATTGAACCGAATCCCGTTGGACCGAATATATAGCCAAAATGTGCGGGTTTATTATCTTAAAATTTTCATTGCTATTAAACAATATATTTTTAACGTCGTATTTTAAAACCGAATTTAAAAATACCTCTTTTTGTTTAAAGAAAATACCCTTTTCCTTAAGCTTGCGTCTATCAATACATTTTCCTATATAAATAATGATACTATGATGGTCAAATACCAATTTTAAAAGGATGCCTCTATTGTGACCGAGCCGCATCAAAGCCAACCTGAAATGACCCGTAAAACAATCAATATTTTGGAGAAGGCATATATTTATTCTTCAAGGAACTTAGTAAATGCGGCGTTAAATGTTCCAAAATCTTTATAAAAATAATTTGTTGGAAAAGGCCCGCTTTTATTATGCAAGGACCTCAATGAAAATAAAAATATTTTGGAAAATCGGTTATCCTACCACTTCCAAACCTAACCTAACCCAACCCAACCCAACCTAGCCTAACCTGATTTGACCTAACCTTAACCCTCTAAAATATTAACGTAATTTTAATAAAATTTACGTAAAATATTTCAAATACTCAAAGGCCATTATTGCACAAGTATTATCATTACTTTATAGTTTCCCTCACTGTCTAACGTAACTGCAATTTTTTTCAAATGAAATGAATAATCAATTGCATGAAACTATTATTACGTAGTTTACTTTTTCTTTCGGGGAATCGATCCAAGGACTGTCGCACGGTAGTCCGATACTTTTCCACTGCGCCACGGTGAGACGAAAGTTTCTATCGCTAAATTAACTTATATAGCCTTATAAGTAATAATAATATTCCTAATAAAAAAATCCCAATAGGCAGAAACCGCACAAACGGCGGGATTTAAAATCATATTTCAGATAAAATCTGTCGATTGGGAATTCGGTCGAATGGGATTCGATCCAATGGGAGGACACCAGCTAGCTTCTATACACTGTAAAAAATTGTGGTGTCTAAATAGTGCCATAATGGTGTTAAAACAATGTGCACTATTTGTACACCTTGACAAAGTGCTGAAATAGAACGAAAATAGTGCGATATTTTAAAAACACCATTAGCTTAAACCAATGGTGTAGAAATGGGTTTATAAAACATAATTCTTTAAAAGGTGTGCAAATGATTCCTTAATTATATAAAATAATCCCATTGAATACCCCATTAAATGGTGTTCAAATGGCATAGAATTAGTGCGATGTTTTTTAAACACCATTCGCTTAAATAAATGGTGTGAAAAAGGGTTGAAGAAGCCTCATTCATTAAAGGCGCACAAATGATACCTAAAAGATATAAAATAACACCTTCGCAAGGCCCATATAAAAGGTGTTCAAATAATGTGAAAATAGAGTTATGTTTTTAACACCATTGGCTTAAATAGAAGGTGTAAATAAGGGCGGAATAAACCTCATCCTCGGAAAGGTGCGCAATTGATATAAAATAACACCTTCGCAGGCCCATAAAAAGATGTTGAAATAATGTGAAAATGGAGTTATCTTTTAAACACCTTTCGCTTAAATAGAAGGTGTAAGAAAGAACTGAAGAAACCTCATCATCGAAAAGGTGCGGAATTGATGTAAAATAACACCTTCGCAAGACCCATATAAAAGATGGTGAAATAACGTGAAAATGGAGTTATGCGCTCTAAATTAAGGTACCTAAAAAGTAGTGTAGTGGTGTAAAATTTATTCTGCAGTATTAGTACACCTTGACAAAGTGTTGAAATGGTATGAAAATAGTGCGATATTTTATTAACACCATTAGTGAAAATGAATTGTGCGAAAAAGTGTTCATAAAACATCATTCAATAAAAGTTGCTCAAATTATACTTAAATGGATTAAAATAACACCTTCGATTATACCATTAAATGGTGTTAAAATAATACGAAAATGGAGCTCATTTTTAAAAAACTTACACCACTGCAAACCCCTATTTACCCAATTTTAAGTCCTTAATTACCCCATTCCAAGTCTATATTTACCCCATTTACACCATTGCAAACCCCTATTCACCTCATTTCAAGTCTATATTTACCCCCATTTCAAGTCTATATTTACACCATTGCAAAACCCCTATTTACACCATTGCAAAACCTCTATTTACCCCATTTCAAGTCCTTATTTACCCCATTTAAAGTCCCTATTTACCTCTTTTCAAGTCTTATTTACACCATTGCGAAACTCCTATTTACCCAATATCAAGTCTATATTTACCCCATTTCAAGCCCTATTTACACCATTGCAAAACCCCTATTTACACAATTACAAAACCCCTATTTACACCAATGCAAAACCCCTATTTACAACATTGCAAAACCCCATATTTACACCATTGCAAAACCTCTATTTACACCATTGCAAAACCTCTATTTACACAATTTCAAAACCTCTATTTATCCCATTTCAAAACCTCTATTTATCCAATTTCAAGTCCTTATTCACCCCATTTAAAGTCCCTATTTACCCCTTTTTAAGTCTTATTTACACCATTGCGAAACTCCTATTTACCCAATTTCAAGTCTATATTTACCCCATTTCAAGCCCTATTTACACCATTGCAAAACCCCTATTTACACAATTACAAAACCCCTATTTACACCAATGCAAAACCCCTATTTACAACATTGCAAAACCCCATATTTACACCATTGCAAAACCTCTATTTACACCATTGCAAAACCTCTATTTACACCATTTCAAAACCTCTATTTATCCCATTTCAAAACCTCTATTTATCCCATTTCAAGTCCTTATTCACCCCATTTAAAGTCCCTATTTACCCCTTTTTAAGTCTTATTTACACCATTGCGAAACTCCTATTTACCCAATTTCAAGTCTATATTTACCCCATTTTAAGTCCCTATTCACCGCATTTCAACTCCATACTTACCCATTTCAAAACCCCTATTTACCTCATTTCAATTCCTTATTTACCCCATTTCAAGTCTATATTTACCCCATTTCAAATCTATTTTTACCTCGTTTAAAGTCCCTATTTAGCCCATTTCAAGTCTAAATTTACCCCATTTCGAGTGTATATTTACCCCATTTCAAGCCCTATTTTACTATTGCAAAACCCCTATTTTCCTCATTTCAAGTCCTTATTTAACCCATTTCCTGTCACTATTTGCCCATTTCGAACCCCTATTCACCCCATTTACTGGAATCATTATTGTCGTGTTCGGTGGGACTTCACTACCTTTCCTATTGTGTAAATACACGTTGAAGGCTTTTCTATTATATCAAGCTCGAATTAACACGACTATAAGTTAATGCCGTTAAAATTATCCAAATGATCTCTCTTGGGTAACAACTTTAGAATTGAGTCAGTTCGGTGTTAATAAAGAGCACATGCTACTTTTTAAAGCACCACCTTTCTTTCTTAGGCATTATAAAAGCGGGCCTTTTCGAAAAAATGCTCCATTTCTTTAGGTCCTTGAACAATAACGCTATATTTATTAAGGTTTTGAACAATGAGCATCTTCCTTTTCCAAAATATTGCTTGTTTTATAGATCAGGTAAAGGTTAGGAAAGGCATAGGTTAGTTTTGCTTAGGTGTCTTTGAGACCTACGGTTCCTAATTTAAGCTTTTGACCTCGTTATAATAAGCGTATGCAGCCATATATTTATATCCTATAAATGCTAAAAATTTAAAAACAATTTCAACAATAATAAACATTTTATCGGTGACAGCGTTTAAAAATGAAATCTAGTTTTTTTAGAGGCACTATGTTACGTTAGAAAATAGTTTTTGGGTAGTCATTCTATGTTCAAACTTCATTACAGTGTTACATAATGCATATGACTTAAATATAACAATTTGCTAATCGATTTATCAAGGTACATTTCTTCGATTTGAAAATATTTCGTTCTTCTGAACTCTAAATTTTGCTTAATATTTAAAAAATTACATGGAATTATTGCTCATTTTACCTAACCACTCAATCTTCATTAGATAATCAGATTATCTAGGGTATAGAGTCTTCGTGTTGCCGAGAATTACTGAATTTCCATCGGGAACTTTTAATCATAGTATACCGAATCCAAAATCCGCCAAATTGCGGGGTTTTTCAGCCGAATGGAAGACACTCTGTTAATTACCGTAGTTGAATCAACTTGAAATGGGGTGAACAGGGGCTTGAAATGGAGTAAATATGGGTTTTAAATGGAGTAAATATGGGTTTTAAATGGAGTAAATATGGGTTTTAAATGGAGTAAATATGGGTTTTAAATGGAGTAAATATGGGTTTTAAATGGAGTAAATATGGGTTTTAAATAGAATAAATATGGGTTTTAAATGGAGTAAATATGGGTTTTAAATGGAGTAAATATGGGTTTTAAATGGAGTAAATATGGGTTTTAAATGGAGTAAATATGGGTTTTAAAAGGAGTAAATATGGGTTTTAAAAGGAGTAAATATAGGTTTTATATGGAGTAAATATAGGTTTTATATGGAGTAAATAGGGCTTTGAAATGAAGTGAATAAGGCTTTGAAATGGAGTGAATAAGGCTTTGAAATGGAGTGAATAAGGCTTTGAAATGGAGTGAATAAGGCTTTGAAATGGAGTGAATAAGGCTTTGAAATGGAGTAAAAAGGGCTTTGAAATGGAGTAAATAGGGCTTTAATAGGGCTTTGAAATGGAGTAAATAGGGCTTTGAAATGGAGTAAATAGGGCTTTGAAATGGAGCAAATAGGTCTTTGAAATGGAGTAAATAGGGCTTTGAAATGGAGTAAATAGGGCTTTGAAATGGAGTAAATAGGGCTTTGAAATGGAGTGAACAGGGACTTGAAATGGTGTAATAATGGCTTTGTTTTGCACCTTAAACGTGGTGCTAAATATAAAAAAATATTTAACACCTTTTTCACTTCATCTGGTACAGTAATGTGATACACGTGGCGAAACTTTGCCTACATTTAACACCATTAAACTAAGTAGTATTATTAGAGTCCAACAAATTTCCTGAAAAAGATGTTTAAAAGCACTATAAATGATGCATAAATGCCTAATATTTCGTTCATACTTGCAAATAATATTTGTAATTGGCGAGAATTTATCATAAAAATGGTGTTGAAGTACACCTTAAATGGTGTCAATTTTGGCACCGAAAAAAAACAGCATATATGGTGTAAGAATGCACCATTATTTTTTACAGTGTACTATTTTAGTTTTTTGATGGATGAATTGTTATTGCAGAATCGGAGCCTGATCCTCCAATTAATGTGTTACCTTCGTCAGGGACAATCTCTGAAAACCAGGATGAGGAGAAAAAGACTCTTATAACGTCACGCAGTTATCGATTATGCATAACTCCGCAGGCAACAGTTGTCAACCCTGAAACATCCAGTTCTTCTCCAAATGAAACTATTACAATACCTCGAGCTTCCAAAACAAATTCTTCAATTAAAAAGTTCTTTTTGCCAAATACTCAACATAAAGACAAAATACCTGACTGTGACCCATCTGATCTAACAAATCTGTCGTGCATTAATTGTTCGGCTGTTGTTCCAATTAAGATAAAAGAAGCCCCAAAAACTTTGAATAAACCATTTGTTCCTAGTCCTATAAGCTCAGCGCTAGCCACAGGCAGTAAGCATAGCCTAATTTGGCAGTATTTTACAAGCGATCCAAGTGATAAAAACATCGCCATTTGCAATATTTGTGATATCCGTTTGAAAAGAAACCGAGAAACAACATCACCCATGTTAAACCATTCAAAAATTATTCATAAAATTCAACTTGAATGAATTGAAAACAAAGGAAGTACTGTTTCAAACGACAGCCAGCCAAAATTGAAAGACGTAGTCTCGAAAAATACACCCTACAAACCATATCATCCTAAAGCTGTGTTAATTACCACTAAAATTGCTCGAATGATAGCTCTTAATTTTCAGCCATACACAATTGTAGAAGATCTGGGTTTCAAAGAATTCGTTAATACTCTGGACCCTCGATATAATATCCCAAGTAGAACTACGTTTTCAAGATCTATCATACCGAAGCTCTATGATGACACTGTACTGAACATAACAAATGAAATACAACAAGATATTCGATGTGTTGAATAACGGTCGTTCACAACCGATTTCTGGACTTGCAAAGTTGGTGATAGTTACATGGTGTTAACAATAAATTATTATGCAGAAAATTTCATTCCAAAACAGTTTACCTTGGGCTGCTATTGATGATTCAGGCGCCAATATTTTTAGTGCCGTCACTTTACTGTTAGCGGGGTTTAGTATAGAAAGTGAGATGAAGAATCAACATTGCAGAGTCATACCCATTTTTGCAGCAACTGACAACGGTAGTACCATACTTACAGCTGTTAGAAGATCTAAATGGAAATCTGTTCCTTGCTTTGCACACACTCTGCAACTCGGTATTTAAGATGGCTTTAAATTTCTGGGACTGGTTGGTCTAACTGCCAAGTCCAAAAATATTGTATCTCATTTTAAACGAAGTCATAAAGCAAACGGCTTGCTAAAAAAAGCAAAGTGAAATGAATGTTCCTTTGAAGCAGCCATGGAAATAAGGTTTTTTTTTTTTTCAACTAGTCCTCGGGACCAGCGACCCCGACATCAACAATATTCAAACTGGTCCCTAAGACCCCAGTGCGATTTATTTTACTACTGGTCCCACTTTAAAATTATTTATAAATATAAAATTACATGGTCCCAAATCATTTTTAACAATTTTATTTAGCCATCTTTGACTACATTATCGTACGAAAGCCAAAAGATTATCGATTTTCAACCAAAGTTATCGTACGCTCCGAGCGCCTTCAAAATAGCGGTGTTCTGATTGACCTTGCATTTATACTAAAATCGGTACCAATTACAAGGGTCCTGAAGGAGATGGACAAATAACGTCTCCAAACGTTTCTCTCATCCTGCCTTTGGACTTAAAATATGAATAATTTCATCCTATTTCACCTTTTCCTTCCTCTAGCGAGCCTTTTGTGTGCAGATTAGTTAGATTTCCCGCTAAATTATCGTACGCCGAAGCTGAATTATCGAATTTAGCGTACTAGTACATCGTCATAACTATCGTACGCTTCGAAAAAACTCTTAAAATTATCGCATTGTACTATAATTATCGTACGTCTGGCAACGCTGTACTGATTTTACACGAAATCTGAAACTACGACTAGGAGTAGAAATAATTAGGAAATAAGATTAAGACTCCTTGCAATGTGAAAGGAGTCGAAATTTGACGAAAAAGTTGAATTAATAAACTGGTCCCCATTCAATATTTATCAAAAATTAGAATTAATAAACAAGTCCCTAGGACTCGTGACCCTCGGTTTTTGAATAAAAAAACTAGTCTGAGTAATTAATAAAGTGGTTTTGGACCTGTAAACCTGTGTTATTTCCATGGCTGCGGTGAAGTGCCTTTTCCAAGACGTTTGTTCGGGACAGTAAACATAAACTTAATAACAACCGAGAGTAAAATATCAAACTGTGTATTTATTTAAAATAGCGTCGAACGAATTAACTATACATTATTACATCATAACAATAAGTGACCCTTCGTAATACATTGCGGTTTCATTATATAGTTTGTTAAAAAACATGTTCGTCGGTAAAAAATGGGTTCGTTCGTTATCTAAATTTAGGAGTAAAGCTATTGTTTAAAAAATTAGTTTTTTTTTTCAAAATAAGCTCCCAAACATTCCGGACACCTTAAAATATACATTTTAAAAGTTACAGTAAGTGTGTATGTTCAAGAATCCAAAGGCACGGGACATAATTTCGTTATTGGGCGTTTAAGTTCTGAATCTGCTGTCTTGACGGTCACAACTCTGACCAGTTGATCAATTCCCGGATGGACATTAATTACTCTCGCCATTTTCCACTTGGTAGGTGGAAGCTCTTCCTTTAATAGCACCAGATCTCCGACTTGTAAATTCCGGTTACGCTTGGTACATTTCGGTCGTTGTTGTAGTCTGGATATATATTCTGATTGCCATCGCCGCCAAAAATGTTGCACCATCTGTTGACTTAACTGCCATCAGATTTGTCTTGACTGTAGTAACGTCTGGTTCAGGTATTGCGTTTAAGGCGACTCCGATCAGGAAATGGCCAGGCGTGAGTGCGGAAAGGTCGGTTGGGTCTGATGACATCTGTGCTAACGGTCTTGAATTGAGGCAAGCTTCTATTTGACAAAGTATGGTCTGCATTTCTTCGAATGTTAATCGCGTTTCTCTAATGACTCGCTTTAGATGGTACTTTATCGACTTCACTCCGGCTTCCCAAAGTCCGCCGAAATGAGCAGCCATGGGTGGGTTGAAATGCCAAGTGATCCCTTGATCTGTCAGCCATCGTGCAGTAGTTTCATTTAATGTGCTTGCTGATATGTCTTCAATGAACTCCTTAAGTGCTCTGCTCGCTCCAATAAAGTTTGACCCACAGTTGCTGTGAATACTGGAACAGATCCCCCGCCGAGAGATGGAGCGCTTCAATGCGGCAATGAATGCATCTGTAGTCATATCGCTGACTAACTCGAGGTGTAGGGCGCGAGTGGCAAAGCAGGCAAAAACGGCGATGTAGCCCTTGAACGTCTTACAACCACGACCCTTCATGACTTTAATG
The DNA here is from genome assembly GCA_019434445.1 of Phalangium opilio. NCBI lineage: Eukaryota > Metazoa > Arthropoda > Arachnida > Opiliones > Phalangiidae > Phalangium > Phalangium opilio. The sequence continues at coordinate 62,662 of JAEQBA010002883.1, forward strand.
GTAAATGGACCGACATAGTCGACTCCGCAGTTCAGAAAAGGTCTTCCAGGATTTACTTTTGTAGCTAGTAAACTTCCCATGAGTTGGCTGACAGTTTTTGCATGCTGTCTTACACATCTGAGACAGCGTCTGACGTGGAACCGGACAGCATCTCGAAGGCCTAGAATCCAGAATTTTGACTGTATTGAATCCATGGTTAATTGCGGGCCTCCATGTGGAGTCTTGATGTGTTCGTCGGTGATAACCAAATCGTTAAGTTGACTTTTTCGGGGAAGAATGACAGGGTGAATCTGGTCAATAGATACTCTTCCGTTCTGAATTCACATCCAACTCTCATAATTCTAGTGTCATCTAGAAATGGAGTGAGTGGTAGAAGTTTACTAGTTGAAGGCAGAGGTTTCAATCCCTTTAAGAGTTGAACCTCTTCATCGAAGGCATTGAGTTGGGTAACTCTTATCCAGTGATTGAGCGCTCTGGTAGTCTCAGTCTTGGTTAGTGGTCCCGTTTCTCGTTGTGATTTGGGCGTTCGTATGTTGGTGATAAATCGCTGGATATATGCTCGTACATGAATTAGAGTTGGCAACGATGAATATTTTGAGAGCAAGCTTTGGTCCAGTTTGCAATGTGTCACGATTGTAACTGTATTTCTTGCTTCAAGACTGCACTCCTCGGGTTCTGGTTTTGATGGATCGGTATTTGGCAGCTCTTTCCGAAGCCAATCTGGTCCGTGCCACCACAGTGGATGACAGACGAGTTCTGATGCCGTGACTCCGTGGGAAGCACAGTCGGCTGGATTGTACTTCTGATACTCTTTTCGTGACGAACGTCTTCCAGCGTTGAGGAGGTGAATCAAACCATGCCAGTACAGTTTGACTGTCCAGCCATGAACATCGGGAATAGTCTTGCCAACAGAATCTTGGATCAGTACTATGAGTCTTGCAAGTAGTACTGTAGCGCAGAGTTCCAGTCTAGGCAACGTAGTTTGCTTGAGGGGTGCAACTTTAATTTTGGCAATCATAAGTTGTACGTTGATTAGTCCAGCATCATTGGTAGTCTTCATGTAAACTGCCGCGGCGTAGGCCTTCTCTGATGCGTCGCAAAAACCGTGCAAACTTGACCTCCTTGCATTTGTATAGTAGACAAGGGTAGCTCGTCATCCCAATCGTTCTTCATCTGCCACACTGTAAAAAATAATGGTTTACTTCTATTCCATTAATGGATATATCACTTTTGTCAGAAAACCAAACCCTATCCGGTTTGTTTTTGAACCCTTATGGGCATATGTAATGGATCGGTACAGCACCAATATCATTCCCATCATGGATGTTATTTAAACCATTATGGGCATATGTAATGGATCGGTGTAGCACCAATATCATTCTCATTATGGATGTTATTTAAACCATTATGGGCATATGTAATGGATCGGTACAGCACCAATATCATTCTCATTATGGATGTTATTTAAACCATCATTATTCCCATCATGGATGTTATTTAAACCATCATTATTCCAACCATGGATGTTTCTTAACCCGTTATTATTCCCACCATGGATGTTATTTAACCCGTTATTATTCCCATCATTGGTGCTCTTTTAACCGTTATTATGCCTATCATGGATGATATTTTAACCGTTATAATTCCCATCATGGATGTTTTTATACCGTTATTATTCCTATAATCGATGATAATTTAACCATTATTATTCCCATCATGGATGTTATTTAAACTATCATTATTCCAACCATGGATGTTTCTTAACCCGTTATTATTCCCACCATGGATGTTATTTAACCCCTTATTATTCCCATCATGGGTGTTCTTTTAACCGTTACTATGCCTATCATGGATGATATTTTAACCGTTATTATTCCCATCATGGATGTTTTTTAAACCGTTATTATCCCCATAATCGATGATATTTTAACCGTTATTATTCCCACCATGGATGATATTTATACCCTTTATGATGCAAGCTACATTAACTTCTCGATTGCCGTGTAAACACCATCCTCTCGTTTCACCCCAACTATATTCATAGTAGCTAGAAACCGATTACGACAGGACCTTTCAATAATCTGATGGCCACCATAATGCTTTATTTTAGTTTAAAATCTAAACCCGATTATTTAAATGTATATTTGACTTTCGGCTCACTCTGAACCGTTAATGTCTCTTCATTACAGAGACGAATAACAAAACCCATATTTTAATTCACCTCGGGCCTCAATTGTCTACTCTTTGATTCTCTAGGCCTATTATGGATAATGGTTGAGTTTTCCGACGAAGTATAAGCCTTCGCGTTCTTTTTGTATTATCTAAAGCAAGGATTATTCTATATACAGATGTAGTATAGCTTAAGTAATATATAAACAGATATTTCAAATAATAATATTTAAGAATATCCTTGGAATCTCAAAATGAAACAGAGAGTTAAAACTACCTAACTACTAAAAGAATCGAAATTACGAAAATATTTCCATGAAATCACTTTATATTACGAAAAAAGGAAATATTAAAGTTTTGTAAGATTTCTTTACACAAGCGAACTGTTAACGCAGAGAATTAGTATAGCAACGGACAGACACACACAGACAAACACATATACTGCTATTTAACTCTGTCTGTATTAATTTTGAGTTGATAAACCAGATTATCTTAAATTCTAAAATAAATATAATTAATATTATATATTTTCTTCGTTAATTATTCACCTTGTTGAGCGTTACATCGTTTTAAAAAAAATAATTAGACATTCTTGAGAGACTTGACTAATATTGACGTTTGAAATGAAGGATACGCCTGCTGTTTCGCTGTACTCAAATCTCTGATATTGATAAGGGCAGCGCAACTGCGTGAACTTTTGATGGAAGCCCCACCATTGGGAGGCTAGACGTTTCTCGTAACCCTAGCTGATCACTGCGTCTGTCTTAACCTTAACGATGATGATAGAGATAGAAGCCAGTAAGTACAGACTGGTGTCCATGTGCTAAGGACAAAAGACCGGATGATGGTGGTGTATTGAAGCCAGTAAGTACAGACTGGTGTCCATGTGGGATGGACAAAAACAAGAAGTTGGTAGTGTTAGACAGTGTAAGAGGAATACAATTTTAGAAATTTCCGGGTACTGTATATGCGGTTCGGAAATTGAGCACACTTTCGCTCCGATTTGCAAACTGAGAACGCGGTCCCCTGGGGTGTAGCAACAGACACACACCTCGAAACTCGGACCTCTCCGTGAAATAATTCACTCGGAGAGGTAATAAAAAATAAATAGTAAATGGTTTCATTAAAAGTTGGGAAACCAAAATAAACGTCTCCGAGTTGAGACGAGGGCGTACTCTTTCAAACAAAAATTCACTTTCTAAACACAGGTCCATTAGTTAATGAGAAAAACCGGAAATACATAGTTCGCATTTGGCGAGTTATTGCCAAGGGCATTTGTAAAGGTTGAAGCGTATAATCATTTTCTATGTATCCTCAATTCTAATGCGAACTTAATATCTATCACTTAAATGTGGATTTAACTTTCGGCTCACTCTGAACCGTAAAGACCTCCTTAAAGAGGGCACGAAACAAGGTCAATTTTCGTTTTTATCTAAGACATATTATTTCATAGAACCGATCGTTTAAATGAAGTATTAATATTCATATCATCTATTGAAGTTATAATTTACGTTTACACTATATATAAATGTAGTAAAGCTGAATTAAAAATTAAACACCAAATTTGAAATGTTAATATCAAAAGATGTTCTTAAATATTGACATGAAACAGAGTTTTACACCTACACAACTACTAAAAGAATCGTAATGCCGTAAAATATTTAAAATATTTCCTTTCAATATTCTGCAAAAAGAAAATGTTACCGTTTTGTAACAGATCTTTTCATCCTACTCGCTTTATATTAACATGATATTAACTTTGGTATGCGTGTAGTGTTTCGATTCAGATGCAATCTTCATTACTCGTTCTATATAAACTCTCTCTTGTGTCATTCCAAAGAAAGAGGTTTATCTTAAATAGTTAAATAAATGTAACTGATATTAAATATTTTAATCGTCAGTGTTTTACGTTAATTATAGTTAAGTCGGTTTATGAATCTTAATTCCTAAAATAATTTTAAACACATATCTTTAACGTTATACTTCTAGGGATCACCTATATCAGATCTTTTGTAAATTTAGGGTATATAAGGCGATTGATTCACACTATGGGATAAGAAAATGCGCAATTGCGTGAACCTTTGGTGGAAGCCCTGCCATTGGGTGGCTAGACGTTTATCTTAATCCTAGCCCCTCGCCGCGTACATTTTAAGCCTAACGACGATGATGGAGTAGAAGCCAATGTTGCAGATTGGTGTCTATGTGGTATAGACGAAAGACCAGTAGATGGTGGTGTTAGAAGACAATAAGAACAGATTTTTGTGCTTGCGGTGTACACGAAAGGCGAGTGCACAGTGTTGTTTTTAGAAGCCATTAAATAGCGGTTGGCATTGGGTGAAACAATGGCGGTTAGACAGCAGATGAAGGTGTAATGGAGAGTTAATGATTAGCGTTAAATAAGATGGATAAAGCAAGGAAGTAAAATTTTCACAATTTCTGTATACTGCGAACTCGGTCCGGAAATTGCGAACACGTTAGCTACGATTTGCTAACTGCGAACGCGGTGACAGACAGACACACACAGACACGTCCAGTGTAATACCTCTCCGTGACGTCATTGTCACTCTGAGAAGAAAAAACTATGGCTGTGTCAACAGTTTAAATTTAAACTAATGGGCCAACGTTTAAATTTTATGCTTGTTATGGAATAGAGTAAAAATTGTTAACTATTTTTAAACCAAATTTTAACCATATACCCTAATTTTCCATTATCAAACCTAATATGGAATATAGAACAATGTATAACTATGTTTATACCATATTTTAACCAGATATCCTGACTTTCCATTACCAAACCATATATGGAATAGAGAAAAAATGGTTAATTATTTTGAAACCAAATTCGAACCATATAGCCAACTTTCCATTATCAAACCATATATGGAATGGTCAAAAGTTTTTAACATAAACCATTTCTTAACCATATTTTAACCACTTATCCTAACATGCCATTATCAAACCATATATGGAACAGTCAAACATTTAAGATAAACCATTCATACACCATCAATGGTTTGCCAATCAAAGCAAACCATAATCACACCATTGTCTAGCTAAATTTAAACCATTAATGGTGCAGCGGGAGAGGATATACCCTTTTTATACCATTTATGAACCATTATTTTTAACAGTGCACATTTCTTGTAGTATCAGTTTCGCCCGAATAATAACGGGTGATGCTAAGCCCTAAGGGTCGAATACCATGCGGTATCTGATAAAATGGTTCGCTTGGAGGTCGTAGCTCTAGTCTTCGGAAAGTTGACAGAGAACGACAGGATGTCCGTGGCCGGTGTCCAATGAAGCCCCGAGGTTTGTATTGACTCAGCGCTGGTAAGGTTCAAGTGAACTGCGATTTCTCCGAGCTCAGGTGGTACTGCTTCTAAGATGGCTACATCATTTGAGGCCCATTTCCGAAGAGGTAATCCAGCTTCACGTGTAGCTTGCAATAATTCTCCTTGTAATTTTAATGCGGATTCTGTGTCCACGGCTCCAGATAGCAAGTCATCAACGTAAAAATCCTTAGCCAATGCATGAGCTGCCAACGGGTATTTGGTTTTAACGTCCTTGGATAATTGTTGCAAGGTTTTGGTTGCCAAGTATGGTGCCGAAGCGGTCCCAAATGTCACCATCAGAAGTTGATAGTCTTGTATAGTGTCTTCCTTCTGACGTCTCCAAAGAATTCGTTGGTACTGTGTGTCTTCTGGTTGAATCAAGATCTGGCGATACATTTTCTCAATGTCTGCAGTGAGAGCCACGGCGTGAGTTCTGAATCGGAGTAACAGACTAACAAGATCGTACTGAAGTTTTGGGCCAACCAGTAGTATATCGTTCATTGATTTTTCGCTTGGTATCTTCGCAGATCTGTCAAAAACGACTCTTAGTTTGGTGGTAGTGCTTCCTTCCTTGAAGACTGCATGATGAGGTAAGTAATAAACATTCTTTATAGGAATTGACTCTGCTGGCACGCTAGGTAGTCATCCATGACGCTTCTGTACTTGTCATACATCTCAGGATTCGCTTGTAACCGCCGCTCAGTAAGTTGGAATCGTCGTAGAGCTCTCGTTCTTGACTTTCCAAGATCTTCTTCCTTGTCCTTGATAGGTAGCATCACGATATATCTTCCAGCAGGATCTCCACTATGGTTGTCATGAAACATTTCCTCGCAAATGATTTCTGATGCTGTGAAGTTTGGTCTTGATCCAAGTTCTTCTAGTTCCCAGAACTTAGCAAGTTGGGTTCAGAGTTGGACATGACCTACTTGAATGAAGTTGTAGGAGAGGTTGCACCTTGACATCCCAGTGGACCAGCAACTGCCCAGCCGAAAACGGTATTCAACGCTCCAGGACTTTTGCCACGAGTTTACCATCTAGAACTAGGTCCAAGTAAACGTCAGCTCAAAATAATATGTCAATGGAGCCAGGGAAATTGAACGTCGGATCAGCCAACTGGACTCCCTTGATATGTGTCCAGCCTTGTGGATTGAACGCCAAGTTTGGCAACGCTGCTGTTACGTGGTTGAGTATTAGCACTTGAATAGTGACATTGAAATTCGGCTCTGTATTGGAGTGGATCTTCAACATTACTCCACCACGTGAATGACTTGTTCCTGTCCGACCAATTCCGCCAATTGTGACTGCTTCTTTGAAGTTGTAATTTCTGAGTGATTCTCTCAGAAATAAAACTTGCTTGTGATCCGGAATCAATTAGTGCTCTAACTGACCAAAGATGTCCATTCGCTGCTTGGACTTGGATGATTGCTGTTGGCAATATGACTTGTGATGCTACTTCGGCTTGTCGGGATACATGTGAAATGACATAAGTGTTTTGCTTGGCACTTGATGTTGACTCCATGTCATGCGATGGTTGATGTAGTAGGGTATTATACTTTAAATCAAATTTTCGACATTTTCCTGACTTACAGTCATTGTTCATGTGGTCGTCCTTCCGGCAGTTGAAGCAGAGAGAATGTTTCTTGACGATGTTCCATCTTTCCTCGACCGGTGCCGTTAAAAGTGACGGACATTTGAATGCGTAATGCGGTTGAGTGCAGATAGGGCACAAAACATCTCATACAGCTCCATGATATGAATTGGTATTCCGTTTGGAGGTTGATGCTGGGTTGCCCCGTACAGTCGTTGGTTGGGACGCGGCTAATGCTCTAGCCCTTTGCTCTAGGAAGGTCGTCAACTCTTCGTAGGTTTGCAGTGTAGTACCCTTCAGTAAGAGTTCCCATTGTCGTCGAGATTCTTGATCGAGTTTCTCACCGACCACGTGAAGTAGAATTGAATCCCAGTATTGTACCGGCTGGTTCAGAGCCTTTAGTGCGCGAACACACTCTGCTGTCGTGTCAATCAATCGCCTCAGAGATGTTGATGACTCTTCCTTAATGCTTGTCTGGCCGAATAGGCGCGTTAAGTGAGCTTTGATGATTTCTCTGGTATTATTGAAACGGTTGAGAAGGATGTCCCAGGCTTCGGCGTAGTTCCCGTCTGTGACAGGTATTGACTGGTTTAGTAATAGTGCTTCATTCCGTAATGTTGACTTTAGATACTGGAACTTTTGAGCCCCTGATAATAATCCATTGTTATGGACAGTAGCGCAGAACAGGTCGTGAAATGGTATCCACTCGATATAATTTCCTCCAAAGACAGGTAACTCTAACTTAGGCAACTTGATATCTGCAACTGGTTGGGTATGTTGTTGTACCGCAGGACTTTGACTGTTTAGCGTAGTGAAGAAAATGATTAGAGTCTCCGTTCGAGTAACAAGATGATTGTATTAGAGCTCATGAACTTCGAAGTCTTCCGGTGAATACGTGACGGCAATGTCTTCATGAACAGTCTCTAAGTCTTGGGTTAGAGTCTTGACCTTCTTCTGAAGTAGTGCTGCTGCGACTGGTGATATAGGTGAATTGTTATGATTGGCAATAATAGCTTAGAGTCTGGTGATCCGTCTCTTGATGATTCGCCTTCTGTTGAGGTAACTGTCCATACCTCTTGATTATCTACTTGTTGAATTTCGAGTTCACGTTACTGCTTCCCACGATATTCAGATGAGTTGGTGTCTTCAATTAACTTGTAAGGTTACTTGATGAATGACATGTGTATCCGGCTCAACGGACCATAAAATGTTCGCGACCGTAAGCATAAACTTAATAACAACCGAGAGTAAAATATCAAACTGAGTTTTTATTTAAAACAGCGTCGAACGAATTAACTATACATTATTACATCATAACAATAAGTGACCCTTTGTAATACATTTCTGTTTCATTATATAGTTTGTTTAAAAAACAGGTTGGTTGGTAAAAATTGGGTTCGATCACTATCTAAATTTAGGCGTAAAGACATTGTTTAAAAAATTAGTCTTTTTTCTCTAAATAAGCTCCCAAAAAACGTTGAAACTCGCTGGAATAGTAAATTTTACATTCTCGAAAGACTTGTAGAGTTGAGAGAACCTGTGACTACAGTTTTGATTTTCAATGAAAAAGTTAAACTTTTCAGTGGAAGGTAGCTGAAGCCCTTACCAACACTTTACGGCCATTTGAAGAAACTACGAGATTAGTTTCAGGAGACAAATATCCAACACTAGCTCTAATCTACCCATTGTTAGCAGGTTTAAACACCGAACTTAGCCGCTTGATAAGTGAAGAAATTGGAAATGAGAGATCTGAAACCCATTCAACCCAAGAATATTATGATGAAAAATTTGTGAGGGCATTTTTATCAAAATTTAATGGAAGACTTCCTGGGTGCCAAAAGGAAAAATATTTACTCCTTAGTATGATTTTGCATTCAAGTTACAAGGGCCTAATTTTAAGCCCAGATGAGTTAACATATGCTAAAGGCTTACTTTGATCGGAAATGAGCGAAAACGCCAGTGGCGCCGCCAGGGTGTAGGCTGGGTAGGCTACAGCCTACCTGTAATTTCAGAGAGGCCCCAAATTAGGTTCCCATAATATTAAGGCGGTAGTCAACTCTTAACAGGCTGAAAAGGGTCATTACCCGTCCCTATTATCTAACGAACCACAAATGCTATTAGTTAGTGGTTTTGAATAAAATATAAATTGAAATGTTCTTTAGTTCATGATATATTTTTAATAATGATAGCATGAGAGATTAATTAATATTATTTAAAAATGAATCGCCTTACTTTGAGTGTTCCTGTACCTATTATCTCAAGTTCTAATAATGCGAATGACATAAACTTTAGTTCTGACGAACTATAATAGCCAGACGTAGTTTATGGTATAATTTGAGATTTTTAAGTTTAATAGTTTTTAAATTTCGATAAGAAATGTATATTCGAACAGTGTTTCAAGCGTAAACTCGAAGATGTCGCTACAAGCAACCTCGTATGTAAATAGCTTAGGTTAGGGTTCGGAATTTCATGCCCCATTTTAACCCCCCATTCTGAACTTGAAAAAATATTTAGTGTTTTTCCGTTGTGCTCTCAGAGGTAGTGGGGCTCCGGCCTGGGGCGTGTTTTTAGTGGGAAAGTTTGAATTGAACTTTAGCTGCTGGACTTTTCATTCTCCCGACTGGACCGACTCCAGTTTCTATATTAGTAAAATAATATTGAAGACGAGTAATTTGGCTTGTCTTTAGATACCAATTTGAACCTGTGTTTCTATCTTATTTAAGCTGTTTAAAATTATTAGTAGGCCTATTTTAATTTGTATTTTAAAAGTCACGTCGCTTGAGCCATAAACCATTGTCGCGCAAAAGATGTAGTAAACACATACGAGGAAAAAAGTCTAGAAAGTAAGTATATTATTTATATTGCTTGAATAATTATTATCTTACAAGAGTCAATTTGATCTACTCTTATGTTCAATTTAGATTGCTTAATCTAAACTTTATTAGCCTCTAATCGTACTAACGTTTTCAGTAATGCAACTAAAGACATGCCCACAAACGAAGTACAAATAACTTCTGCGGTTGAAGAGGAAATAGCGGCAGTCGATGCAACTCAAAATTCACATAGCCCCAAAACCCTTGTTGAATATGAATGTGCTAAACACAAATTTCCTGACCACTCTACTCCAATTACTGCGTATCTCAGTTCAAAAACTGAAGCATGTAGTTCTACGGAACTTAGCTCGATCACCAAAACCATAACCTCAAAGGATATGTCCCACGACAACGAATTTCTAAATTTGGCCCAGGACACATTTTGTGGTTTACTACAAACTCCAACCAAAATAAGAGAAGATGGATCCAAAAATTCTAGTTTTGGTTTCATCGAAGATCAGATTCTTTCTACTTGCGCAATAGACGAAACTGCTCTGCCCGATCTTTAAGAAGAACCGTGGACACCCCCGCAACGAACATTCGTACCGCCTAAACCAAATGAAGCATTTTTGTAATTATCTGGAAATCGTATTGTGGATATTCGACATTTTATCAACGCTATTAGATCAGTGGATTCGCATCGTTGTGCAAGAAACATCGCAGAGAAATTTGAATTCGTCGAAGAACTTAGAAATGGCCTTGTATCAGATTTAGTTTTCGAATGCAGATATTGCTCGGAAAAACGAGTCATTTCAACGACCGATGGCGATAACAGGAGTTCAATCAGAGGAAGACCTCGAATTCACCATCATGGTCAAAAACCTTTTTCCGCTAATCGGAAAAATATAAAACTAGCAATTATGTGAGCTTTGAGTCGATTTATCTAACTTTGAAAGATTTAAAACATTCTCCAGTTATTTTGCCATCTTTAGTAGATTTATTAAAGTACCACCAAATATTAGTGGTTGATTTTCCCATAATTTGTGACTTTAAACAGGGTTATCAAACTTAATAACATTAACAACATAACACCTCCTTTCCCTTACAATGACGCAGACGATCACTATCCTTTATGCCTGATAACTTTTGTTTCACTTGGGTCTCTTAACGGTTAGGTCTCGACTCTCTAACGCCTTATACCGTCATAAGAGCAAACAGTAACCCTACGCATGCAAGCGATAGCAAATGAGTGAGCTTTTCCTATAGGGAATAGGGGTCACTAGACTCTGTGCCCTTGGACAATTTTTTACCCCTCCGAAATAATTAATGTTTTCAAAAGAAAGGCAATTGAAAAATTTTAAAGTTTTAACTTTTTTAATTGAAAAACCGGTAGCGGAAAAATACGGAAAATTTTCCGGAAAAATATAGCTCGGTCATTTTGCGGAAAATTTTCCGCGGAAAATTTTCCGACTTACAACCCTAGTGTGAAGAATGGCAAATTCTGCGGAGACCAAGAATAACAGCTTCGAATCATGGCACTATTCTGAAGAGAAATCCAACTACTTTACCCTAAACCTTTTTCGAACCGTGCTACTAATTGGGGAAAGGCGAAAGAAAGGGAAGCTGTCCGAGAGTACGAAAATGCCAAAAACGTAAAAGTGGAAAAATGTGGTCTTTTCGTCGATATTGACAATGGTTTTCTCGGAGCCTCTCCAGATGGATTGGTTGGAACCGATGGTAATATCGAGGTGAAGTGCCCATACAGCGCTAAAGACATAAAACCAATAGAAGCTCCATCAAAATTAAAAACTTTCTGCTTAAAATTAGTCAACGGTACGCTTCAGTTGAAACAAAACCATAGCTACTACCAATAGAAGCTCCATCAAAATTAAAAACTTTCTGCTTAAAATTAGTCAACGGTACGCTTCAGTTGAAACAAAACCATAGCTACTACTATCAAATACAAGCGCAATTATTTATTACGAGACGAAAGTATTGCGATTTTGTAATTTGGACTCCGTTAGGGATTGAAATAGAGAGGATTTATCCTAAAACCGATTTCTGGGCTAAAAACGTGAAAAAACTGAAGAGCTTTTATGAAAACTGGATGCTACCGGAAATAATTGATTCACGTCATCAAAGGTCGATGGAAATAGAATGCCGAGGCGTTAGGGTTACTGATATGAGAAAGGAAAAGCAGCGATACAATGAACCCCAAGACATAGAGCTGGAAGCAACACAACTAGAAGAAATGGAAATCCAGCTCTATAGTGAGGAAAGGGGTACATTTTATTTTTTTGAACTTTTTGTTTTTCGAGGTTATATAAGGGAAAGCAGGAAGATTTCATTGGCCACCCGGGGAGTTTTATTCAAGCCCAACATCATGGAAAAAATTCTCGCTAAACCTATTTTCAACCCCACAAAAACTGAGACCGCTGTTACGAAAATTAGTGTCATCTGGTGATTTTTCGTTTCTGATATTGATTTTTCTTCATAAAACCAAATGGTCCTATTGTTTTAAACTTTTCCTCATGGACCTGCCAATTCTTTTCTCAACATTGTGGAATATGTTTTCTTTTTTGAAAGAATATTGCAACGCATGTATCGGATCGGTGGAATGACGAGAGACCTTAAATTAAAACAAAGAACTGTTTATTCCGACATTAAAAAAATAAAATACACTGAGGGGGCTGACTGACCGCTTAGGCCGAGCGCGTGCGAGAGAGGGAGCCCCCGAGGTTGTTCGGTCTTCGAACCTCGTGGAAAACACTAGGGGGGGAGGAAAGGTTCAATTGTGGGGGGGGGGTAGGCGAGAGGGAGTAAGCGTTGTCCCCAAAAAAAGGGTAGGAGTAAGAGCGCGTTGCAGATCCCCCGCTACGAAGACGCATGTTCTCATGCGTCACTGGTGATGGTCTCGGGGTCAGAAGCAGGGTCATCCCCGCTAAGGTCTTCCAGCGCGTCATCGTGTCGGCCGACGAAAGGCTTGACATTAGACAAGTGTACGGGGAAAATTCGGTGGGTGCGACGAGTGCGAAACGCTGGAGGGTCTTCTACTTGGAGTGTAGTGTGTCCGATAAGTTTGCTAACTTTTTACGGACCTTTGCACTTTGGCAGGAGTTTCTCCGACTTACCAACTTTTGTAGCGAAATCGCGTACGAAGACGAGGTCACCCTTCGCATATGTTGGTGGGGTACGACGCTTCCCGTCGTAGAGATTCTTCTGACGTGTTTGATAGCGAAGAACGGACTCGCGTGCAAGGGTTCTCAGCTGGGAGAGTGGATCTTTAAGATTTTGCGGGGCGTCGCGTGGGTCTGGTGGGAGGAAAGGCAACAAGGTTTCCTCGGGCAGCGTTGGGATCCGACCATAGACAAGCACGAAAGGAGTTGCGTGAGTGGTTTGTTGTTGGACAGTGTTAATGGCAAAGGTGGCGTAAGGGACGGTGACATCCCAATCGCGATGATCAGGCCCAACGTAGGAATATGTCAGCGAGGGTTCTGTTTGCCCGTTCGACGAGACCGTTCGCCTGGGGGTGATAGCTTGCGGTCCCACCGTGACGTATATCCAAGTTCTCGAGGGTACGCTCCTTTTCTTTGGACAAGAAGGCTGTGCCTCGGTCGCTTATAATCCTTTGTGACGTCCTGTGGCGCAAAATTATGTTCTCGAGGAGGAATTGTACAGCATTACGAGATTCCGTAGTTGGGACTGCCTTCGTTTCGACCCACTGAGTAAGGTGACCGACAGCAACTACGAGGTGTTTATTCCCATTATTCGACGTCGGGAAAGGTCCAAGATGGTCGACCCCGACCTTTAGGAAGGGTGCTTCTGGTGGTGGAATTGATTTCATGAACCCAACCGGTCTTTTTGTAGGAACCTTCCGGAGTTGGCATTTGGGACATGAGGCAACGTACTGCTTAACCATCTTCCTTAGGCCAGGCCACCAGTACCTCTCCCGTATTTTTTCGCGGGTTTTGTCAACCCCGAGGTGGCCGGATGTTGCGGAGTCATGAGCCATAAACCGGATGTCGCGACGCATTGACGGAGGGATAGCAAGGAGAAGCTTATTACCCTGGTTTGAGAATGGGTTTTTTCGATATAAAAGTCCATTTTTGATTATATAATCATCGAATTGATGGCAAGTCTGCCGAAGTTGGGCCAGGGGAATGTCGTCCTCTTGTTCTAGGGTGTCAATGAAGTGGCGGAAATGCGGTAGTGTTTTTTGGGCCAGGAAGATCTCCTTATCAGTCAGCCGTTGTTGTTGCGCGCAAATCGGCACGTCTTCGATACCCGTATAGACCTCACGGGGCGATACAGGTGCTCGCGAAAGGGCATCCGTGTTCTGATGCGTTCGTCCTCTTCTGTGACGAATGGTCATGAGACCATTCTATTCTTGTATGGTAAGAGCCCATCGGGCTAATTCTTCGTTTGCAACCACTGAAGTGCATTGTTGTCAGAAACAACCGTGAATTGGCGACCGTATATGTACGGCCAAAATTCCTACAATGCGAAGACAACGGCCATACATTCCAGCATACTGGAATGAGCCTTTTCTTCACACCGGTCCAAGTGGTGACTAGCGTAACTAATAACCCGTTCTTTACCGTCGTGTTTCTGAACGAGAACGGCTCCGAGCCCGACGCCGCTGGCATCGGTGTGGATTTCGATTTCGTCACAGTCAGAAAAATGACCGAGAATGGGTGTAGTTGTTGTTAAGGCGTTTTGAAGCATTCGAAAGGAGGTCGCTTGAAAAAGTGGGGTTACTAGTCTGGCGTAGTCACGTATATGCCTGCGATAGTAGCCGGTGAGGCCCAAGAAGCCCCGTACTTCTCTGACTGTTCTAGGGGTTGGAAAGTCACGTACTGCTCTTAGGTTCTCAGGGTTCGGTGTTACTCCCTCAGCCGAGACAACATGGCCCAGGTAACGTATTGTGTCAGCGGCGAAGGTGCATTTGGACGGCTTCAATGTTAAACCAGCTTCCCGTAGCGTTCGCAGTACAGTGGTTAATAGCTTGGCCTCTTTGAAGGACCAGATCTTCGGCGGATGGGTTTACGATAAGTACAGACGCTTCATTGTTGTGAACAAAGGTTACGGCTGCGGGGCTGAAGAATATCTGTCCCGGTTTTGAATTCATCATGGTTTCGGTTACGATAGTGTCATCGGGTACAGTTTGGTTGTGTGGCTTCACCTGCACCCACACAGCGGCTTCGGAGGGGACCGTAACTTGTTCGGTGCTAAGTAAGCCAATGGGGAGAACCGTTCCTTTTCTCAAGTCAAGCTCGAGAGTTTGCGCGAAAGGCATTTCTTGCATATCGTAGTCTGACTGTTCCCGTACGTGTGCTTCCTCCAAAGGTGACTCAGAGATCATTGGCGTTACCGTCTTCGCATTTGTAAATAAGTGGTCTGAAGGGCTGTCAGTTTCGGGGAGAGCGGTTACGAAGGGATTTGCAGAGACGTGTGTGGTCGCGGGGATGGTTTTGGGCGATTGGCCGGGAGAGTCATTTCGGTTAGCGTGATCGACGCGTGGGAGCAAACTCGTGTCAATTACGACTTCGATCTTGCCTCCGGGGAGATATTTAATAGTAGAATTGTTCTTCGCGCACTAGTTAGATCCGAGAAGCATAGGGTAAAGTGCGTTCCGCACCACGATAAATTTTTCGTCGCGATAAGGTTCGTTTTCGCGAAGCTCTAGTCCCAGGCTTACGTAACCGTCTGGTACGATTTCCGAGTTGTTGAAGGGCAGTGGCGTTTGCATCAGATATCAGGCCCCCATCGATCACGCATTTTGCCGCCCCGGTATCTAACAGGCATTTTACTAGGCCGATTTCACGAACTGGGAGGTTTAGAACAGGGAGTCCCTACTCTAAGCGCCCTAAGAGTTTGGTGATGGAGTTTCGCGGTTTACTTGGCTCCTCCCCCAACAGGGAACCGCACATTAGTTTCCCTGGTGGTGAAAAGGGTTGTTGGCGTTACGGACGTTCTGGGAACGATTGCCATGGAAGTTGCGCGCTTCGTTGACGGCCGGCGGTCGGTTACAGTCGCGGGTCCAGTGGCCATACATTTGCCACCGAGGACAAGGGGTTCGCGGTGTGTTGTTTCTCGACTGGCTCGGGGGCTGTTGGCGAGCGTTTTTCAATTTCTCCACTTCGTCCTTCAGGCTTCTAACAACGGTCACTAGCTCTTGTACAGCAGCGGCGGTAGAATAGGTGTCGGGGGTGGCGACGCCCTTGCCCGCACTTTGGAATGGGGCTCCGGCCAGCACGGGGGTTCCCGATGGCGTTGGTACGTAGCGGAGGCCGTGATAGGTTTGAGGGACGGCCTCCGATGGCGTTGGTACGTAGCGGAGTCCGTGATAGGTTTGAGGGACGGCGGCACCAACGGCGCTTACCGAACAGGACGCTGAGGCCGCAGGGTGAGCCGGCCCATAGTACGGCGTAGGTGGAACTTGGCAGAAGCCCCCGTAGGCATAAGGATTTAGGCCGGTAGCCCAGGTAGCACGTTCGGCTGACTCCAACTCGTTGCCGAGGCGTAAAAGATCCATGATCGTCACACAGAAGGCATGGGCACTTATGATATTGGCATGGATGCGGTTATTCATGCCGGCAATTATGTATTTTAAAGTAGCGGGGGCATCTTTGGTTAAGTTCTCCTTAACACAAAGATGGAGCTTGGCGTAGAGGTACGAGGAGAATGATTCGGCCGGCTGTTGTGTACGTAACCGCATATCGATGAGCCATTCGTTGAACGTTTTCACCTCGGGAAACGCTAGCAGGAACGCTTCTTTCCAGGTAGCCCACTTGGCGTGCGACCATCCGAATGTTTTTTGCCAGTGATGCGCGGGGCTCCCGATGATCAAATAGCCGGGGGTTACGTTGAGTTTCACGGAGTCATCCCACCGAAATTTTTCCGCTAATCGTTCAAATCCCTCAATCCAGTCTTTCGCGTTTTCGCCGGAGCTAGCGCCGAACGGGATAATTTGGGTAAAACCACTAGATGGCGGCAACATAGGTGGTGGAGGCGCAGTGGGCTGCTGGCCCGCCTGAGTGATGAGGCCGTTCACGTTTTGTAGAAACTGGGCCAGGTCGTCGTTTGATACCGCCATCTTGGATTTCACCTGTGCCCTCGTGGTGATCTGGAAGGGAACGGGTAGGCGCGATTTCAGGGCCGGTCAGCGGTAGCGGCTCGCATGGGATGCGGGCGCAGGAAAAGGCGAGAGTTCGTACGAAAAAGTGTAAATTAGGCTTAGGCTTACTTGCGGGCGCGGGAGCAGGAAGACAATGGAAATGGGTAAGGCAGCGCACGACTAAGTGTTCGTTCCCACTTCTGGCACCAAAAAATGCATCGCATGTATCGGATCGGTGGAATGACGAGAGACGTTAAATTAAAACAAAGAACTGTTTATTCCGACATTAAAAAAATAAAATACACTGAGGGGGCTGGACTGACCGCTTAGGCCGAGCGCGTGCGAGTGAGGGAGACCCCGAGGTTGTTCGGTCTTCGAACCTCGTGAGCGCCCTCCTCTGATGGGAAAAAACTAAGGGGGAGGAAAGGTTCAGTTGTGGGGGGGGGTAGGAGAGAGGGAGGAATCGTTGTCCCCAAAAAAGGGGTAGGGGAAAGAGCGCGTTGCAAAATTCAATCAATATCGAAACTTTGGGTCTTAACTAAAAAGATGACACGAGAAATTGAGCATGGACTACGTAAATCTAAAGAGGACCAGCAAAGATGTCTATTTTGTGATCCGAGCACAAGCACGGTGAGATCCACTCCCCCCTCAGCCCACCTAACTTCAAAAAGTGTTTTGAAACTTTGGCCTAACAGTCAACGTTGGGAACCTTGGAATAGAAACGCTCGACCTAAGAAAGTTTTGGTTATTTGAATCGATTTCTCTCTTCAAAGTTCAAACATTAAATTTTAACGAAGGTTTGAAAGGATTAATTTATAGCGAGCTCTAACTAAATCCATTACGAGAATAATTAGCCGAAGTGTTTAACTAACTTTCTTCAAAAATCATCCAACCGTAATATCATTTAAAATGGCGTGTAATGTGAGCCTGCTTCTAATAGAATTCAGTCTTCGAAAGGGCAAATATTCCCGTAGAAAATTAATGCTCTTCCATGTCCAACTGCACCAAATCTCGGTTCAAACTTTCAGAAATATTGAACATATTTTCCGGTTTTAAGGCGTCGTTTAATTCTAATAATAGAACTTAATTTAACTCTAACGTCGAGTTAATATTAGTGGTTTGCCTAATTTTTCCGCTATGCGTTTTAGACCGCAGCAACAGTTTAGTAAGCGAGAGTGAGTATTTAAGAGCGATTCAAGGGCTCATAATGACTCGTTACATCAAACCTGCGCGGTAATTCGATTGTGCGAGTCAAGAATTACTTCATGCCATACTTGAAAGAACTAGTATAAAATATTCTTTCAACTCTCGACGATAGATTTGATTATAGGTTTGTTACATGGGTCCTTATCCTTAACTTACTGCCTAATTTTATGCCCAATTAAATTGAGATTATCAAATAATGAACTTCGATTGCCAGCGATAATAGTGCACGAGCTTAAAACCGAGCCCTTACAGGGTTGCCAAGAAACTTTCAGATTCGAATTTCCTGACTTTTCCAGGTTTTCGCTGACCCAATTCCACGAGCTTCGCGATTTCGGTGTCTGGGAAAACGTGATCCCTCTAAAAGCGTGTTTAAAAACCCACCCAGCTGGATGCATGAACCGCGAATATTTTGGCCACTTGAACAAAATTACCTGACCTTTTTGGTCCATTTGAAAATTTATCGACCAATAATTATAGCCTAGATTACTAAATATTAACACTTAACTGCATAGAAGTGAATTAGAAGTCAAAACAAAAACCACTTCTACTTCATATCCGTTAAGTGTAGAGAGTTTGATCGCTTTGTAGTTTACTACGATTATGTAATCTCGTTTTCAGTGACATGACAGAATAAAATCATCGCAAATCTATCCGCAACGCTTCAAAATTTTCGAAGGTTTCATATTGATTACTCGCTGGCAACCCTTGGTTTATTTTCACGAATGTTCTTTTTTTAAAGTTCAAAAGTAAATCATACCAAGCAATCATATCATTAAGCAAAACATGACCTATATTATTTACCTCTAAACTCGACGAAGAACCGGCCAATCATAATGAATATAGTGGTATACGTAATATGAGTTTACAATTTAATCTTAGAAAGGATAAATGTTCACGTAGAGAACCTGTGTTTTCCACGTTTAACATTCGCGTGTTCAACGTTTCTAACTCTGAGTTTATTTCATTACAAAAATACTGTGGTTAGACTTTCGTGGTCGGACTCCACTTAATTCTTACAATGAAACAAACTTAATGATTTCTTTAAGTTGCCATATTACCCTTTTTGAGAAAATAGAAGTGGTTAGCAGAAAGAGTAGCATCGATTGCCTGCAACAATAGTACCCTAGCGTATAACTGCGCCCTTGCGATTTTTTTCTCGACGCTAACTTAAACCAACTATTATAGCCTAGATTACTAAATACTAAGACTTTACCGGGTAAAAGTGAATTAAAAAAGACAAAAAAATAATTGCTTCTACTTCATTTCTGTTTGAGTTGAGTGCTTAATTTGTAGTTTACTCCGATTAAATACTCTCGTTTTCAGCAACATAACAGAATAAACAATCGCAAATCTATCAGCGACCCTTTGCAGTCTTCGAATCTTTCGCTTTGAATACTAGCGTGGATTAACGTGGAATCCAAAATGACAATGAACACATTTGAATTTCTTGGAAATAACCGATATTTTAAATACAGGTCATATTTGAATTTTCATATTCGTAATGTTGCCGTCGATTTGAAAAATGACTTTTTGCTAGGTGTGGTCATGTAACTAGACCTTTTATTGCGATGGTGTTTTGTCTGTACGTCTATGTGTGTGTTTGAAAAACAAGGGTGGATAGATACCGATTAAGGCAAGATCCTCTACCACATTGGAGCTCGTAATATGAAAGAATTGTGAATGGAAGAACATTAGCGTTATGGCACGAGTTAACAGCAGTTTTCCTGACTTCGCATGAACGTTACACAAGTTTGTCCGGACCCTTGATAAGAAAAGTCCTCTTTCGGCTTTTGGGAGTATTGGAAAAGAAACAAAATTGGCATTGTCAACCGATTAGATTGCGGCAACACGCAAGCTTAGGTTTACTTTGATGGACGGCTGTATCGAAGCCAATTTGTTGGAAATCTTGTATAGGAGAATTATTTTCTTTATAGAAAGATTTCATGGGTTTTCGCGGGATGATGGGGAGTGCGGGCATGATAGCTTGAATTCATTTTCAGGCGGAGAGGGCACTATGTACTAAATCTGTGTCACTGTTATTAAATTATAGTTGTTGACTTGAAAAGTTCTCCTGTCCCTTCAATATATAATATATATAGTTCAAATAGGTTTTTAGATACGATTGCGTTCTTTACGATAATAATATGTTAGTGTGTATGTTTTGTGTGGATGTTAGATAGACGAAAAGGTTAGATAGGCCTTTTTGGCTAGGTGTGGTAAGAACCTTAATATGCCCCAACCGTTGTCCATCTCGAATATTACTTTAGCAAGTTTAAAAACATGAATACAGTACTATATTAGCACTTGCGAAACTAACACGCTCTACTCAACCCAACCACACTTAGCTAATACGGAAATTCTATTTTCTTGACTTTTTTTTACAGGTACGCCCAAGATACTAACATAAACGCGTCGACAATAACGGTGAGCTTATGATCGTTCGGTCGCGTTGAATTATTTTGATTAAACTTTAATTTTTTCTTGTCAGGAATCGTGGGACTTGAAACGAATGTTGTCAACTTACAAAATCATCGAGGAATATCTAAAACGATCCTTCAACATGAAGTATTTTTCATACTACTATATAAACTATTGTAGTCATCGCTCTGATTGGTGTGCTAATATTTGAGAATTTAAATTTTACTTGTTTGGTTCAACTTGGTTAATCTCAATTGTTCCTAACCATATATCGAGAAGCACACCCAACACTGAAATAATGGATGAATAATAATTTATGTTCATAATTTAGCTTCCCTAAAGTGTGGCTCTTTTTACACTATCTATTGTCGACTATCTTAACATCAGCTAACTTATGCAGTTTAATATCTCCTCGCTATTTAATTTTGTTTATGATTTTAGACTGCGTTACGAAGACCATGAAGTTAGCTTTTTTGATCTTGCCAAAATATTCACTGAACCTGATGCTTTCAACGTAAGCGAAACTAAAAATTAAATCAAAGTTTAATTTCAGAAATTGATCACAGTTTGAATGACCCTTCTAAAATCCGGTTTTAGAAGTCAAATCTTATCATGTTCTCTGCGCCACTCTCATATTTCGATGGTCGACAGGAATATTTCACTCCGTCTCCGGTGTACGAATCGGCCAAGTTAATTATCCTGTCTGCCGCCCCGAAAAGAGTCTTGTCCACGTCCTTGTCCTTCTTAAATATGGACACTCCAGTAAACATTGCTTAACTACAAACCAATACAATGAATTACATTCTTCGATCAATTAGGTGGTTATTTTAATGGTGTCAGCTTTGGTTCTTCTGTCACTTTTGCTCGTCGTTCACTCCATCACGACCAAGAAATACAAGTCGGAGCCCACCAAGAAAGTTGTCAAGAAAATGGCCCAACAAATCCTGGGAAATTTTTGGGAAAACGCGTCACTCTTGTGCGCCGAACGTAAGCTCCCACACATTTAAAAATAATATTTCCCATTACGTCGGTTCGTAGCGCGAGCCAGTGTCCACAATCCAATTAGCGGAGATTGCATTCCCGTAACGAAAGTTGGATAGGACTTTAATGAAACGTAATTACTTTCCCAACAGCTATTCCCTCCATTTTGCCCCACATTACTTGTCGTCTGCTCGCTGCGTCGTGGCTGATTGGTGTGACTTTCATTCTGTTTTTCTTGGGTTGTTATTTGCGGACGGAGTTTTCGACGGAAAGCTACAATCGCATCGACACCCTCGCGGACTTGATCAAATCGGGAATTCCACCAATAATGGCAAAAGAAACCGGAACTTTCGAGTATCTGAAAATATTGGTAAAGAGGAGTTTCCGTGTCAAGTTACTCAATTCTTCTGACGTCATTATTGCCTATCTATAGGCAACGCAGGACTCGGTTGTTAAGGAATGGCTAGACGCACTCGACAAGGACCAAATTTTCACCAACCCTGTGGAATATCTAACTCTCGATGGATACGTTCCTCTACTTTCTGGGGAAAAGGCTCTGATCACGAAAGACACATATCTGGTTTTGATGATGGGACAATTATTGACATCCGATCCCGAAAATAAAAAGTTCTTTGAGGACAACGGGGCACTTTACATTTCGCAACAAGAACTTGAATCGGAATATTTACACGTCATGTTCAACACCTCTTGGATGAAAAGCAGCCCCATAGTGCACGAGTCCCTCCAACTGATGTCGGTATGAATTTTATCGTCAAATTATTAATGATCTTGAGGAATGTTGTTCTATTGCAGCATGGAACCATTGTTCGAAACGCAAGCGTTGGACTATCTGGATTTACAGATGCGGCACTTAATTGAACAAGTTATCTGGAAGAGACCCATGAAAAGCGCGGCTGATTTGGACCTGAGTAGCGTCAGCGTTCCCTTTTACTTACTTCTCATGCTGTTGTCAGGAACAGTTGCCATGGCTCTAGCCGAAATATTCTTCAACGGATTTGCTTAAACATTAAATGCGTCACGAGACGAAACTGAATGTTTCGAAAATCTAAAAAATATTTTGCACCAACAAAAAAAATTGCTCCCTTGAACGTCACTTCAAATGTTCCCTTTAATTTATAGGTGTAATTATGTACTTAATGATAAGCACAATTGCAATCCAGTGTAAAATTAATTAGCAATTCAATACAAATTACATGGCTTAACCGTCAAAAATATAAATAGCCTTGGTTGTTTTTCTTTAACAAACTTGTTGATTGAATAGGTTGACGTGTTTATGGCAGTTTTTCAAATGAAGACAAAAAGAACAGTTGTATTTTACCGGTTGGAAATTGAGAAAGGCACATATTAAATTTTATTTTATTTGGGAACGGTAGATGCAAATAAAAATTGCTTTTTCAAATCTAAAACGTCATCGTTGATTTTAAATACGAGTTAATTGTAAGCATACGTCAAAGACATTTCGAGCTAAACTGGGAATTTAAAATACACTTCATTTTACAGGAGTGAAGTAAAATTTTAGTTTCTGATATGGATTTTTCTTCACAACATCAAATGGCCCTATTTTTCTAAACTTTTCCTCATCGAGCTGCCAATTTTTATCTCAATATCCTGGAATTTCTTTCTTTCTTGAAAGAATATTCAATCAATATCGGAATTTTGGGTCTTAATTAAAGATGACACGAAAAATTAAGAGTAGACTTCGTAAATCTAAAGAGGACCAGCAAAGATGTCTATTTTGTGATCCAAGCACAAGCACAGTGAGATCCACTCCCCCTCCTCCCATCAACTTCAAAAAGTGCTTTGAAACTTTGACCTAACAGTCAACATTGGAATACAAACGCTCGACCTAAGAAAGTTCTGGTTTCTTGAATCGATTTCTCTCCTAAAAGTTCAAACATTAAATTTTAACTAAGGTTTGAGAGCATTACGTTATGTCGAGCACTAACTAAATCCATTACGAGAATAATTAGCCGAAGTGTTAAACTAACTTTGTTTGAAAATTTATCCAACCGTAATATCATTTAAATGGCGTGTAATTCAATCTTGAAAAGGGCAAATATACCCGTAGCAAAGTAATTCCCTTCCATGTCCAACTGCACCCAATCTCGGGTTCATAAAACTTTCAGAAATATTGAACAGTTTTTCCAAGTTTAAGGCGTCATTCCAAGGAATATATTCAATTTCAATGTCACGTCAAGCTTCCTGATTTCGCCAAATATTTCCGCGATTCCTTTTAAACCCCAGCAACAGTTAAGAGGGCTCTCAATGACGCTTTGAACCAAAGATCAGCCATGGAACGAGTCGAGAATTACTTGATTGAACTTAAAAGAAGTAGTATAAAATATTCTTTCAACTCTCGATTGTAGATTTAATTATAGGTTTGTTACTTTTGTTTGCACCTTATCCTTAACTTTCTGGCTATTTTCATGCTAAATTAATTGGCGCCTATCAAACACAGAACGTCCTTTTCCCGCAACAATAGTACACTAACTTAAAACCGCGCCCTTTTAAGTTTTTCTCGACACTAACTTAAAGCAACAATTTCAGCCTTTTACTAAATACTAACACTTTAAGGGGTAGAAATGAATTAAAAGTCAAACAAA
The DNA here is from genome assembly GCA_019434445.1 of Phalangium opilio. Lineage (NCBI taxonomy): Eukaryota > Metazoa > Arthropoda > Arachnida > Opiliones > Phalangiidae > Phalangium > Phalangium opilio. The sequence goes on from JAEQBA010002883.1 coordinate 86,910, forward strand.
AAACTTCATTTTTGTTTAAGTATAGCGCTTAATTTCCACTTTACTGCGATTAAACTCACTCGCTTTCCGCGACATGACAGAAAGAACAATCGCAAATCTATCAGCAACTCGTTACATTCTTCGAAGGTTTCATATTGATTACTCGCTAAACTTTAAGAGGAACCCAAAATGACAACGAACCCATTTGAATATCTTGGAAATAACCGATATTTTAAATACAGGTAATTATTTTAATTTTCAAATCATAGTTCTGTCGTCTATTCGAATAGTAATTTTTTTAATAGGTACGCTCAAGAAACTCCAGTAAACGTGACGACAATTGCGGTGAGTTTTTGTCCATAATTCATTTCGTGGCGTGTCTCGCAGAATGGAATTTGTTTATGGAAATTATACTTTTAATATTTCTTGTCAGGAAACGTGGGACTTGAAACGAGCAGGGACATCTTACAAAGCCGTAAAGGAATATCTTAAACGATCCTTCAATTTAAAGTATTTTTCGTACTACTTTAAAGAATAGCTCGGCTCCAATGGATTCTCTACAAATTGACTTTCCTCCTGAACTCCGGGTTTGGTTTGGTGAAGGCCAGCGGCATTTGCGGGCGGGATTTTTAAGTGCATGCGTAAATCCCGCCCACTAGCCTTTGCCAAACCAAACCCGAAGTTCAGGAGGAAAGTCCCCTTGTAGGGGATCCACTGGAGCCGCCCTTAAATTTGATTGAACTACATAAACTGTTGTAATCATCGCTCAGATTGGTGTGCTAATATTCTAGTTTTAATTTCATTTGCTTTGTTCGACTCGATTAAACCGAAAAGCACAGACAATACTGACATTAAAATATAAATAATGATTGCAGTTCACATTTCAGCTTCCCTAAAGTGTGCCTCATTTTACACATTCAAATGTTAACTATCAAAACAACAGCTAACTTACGTACTGAACTTTAATACCTCATCGTTTATTAATTTTGTCGATGATTTTAGAGTATGTTACGAAGAGCATAAAGTCAGCTTTCACGATCTTATCAAAATATACACCGAACCTGGTTTTTTCAACGTAAGTCAAACTGAAAAAGAAATCAGAATTTAAAACTGAACAAAGTTTAAATGATCCTTTTAAACTCTGGTTTTAGAAATCAAATTTTATCCTGTTTTCTGCGCCACTCTCATACTTCGATGGTCGACAGGAACATTTCACTCCGTCTCTGGTGTTCGAAACGGCCAGGATGATTATCGTGTCCGCCGCACCGAAGAGAGTCTTGTCCACTTCCTTGTCCTTCTTAAATATGGACACTCCAGTAAACTTTGCCCACTTCCATTTCAATGACTACCCAATTCACTTAAATTCATACTTCGCCCAATTAGGTGGTGATTTTAATTGTGTCCACTTTGGTCATTCTATCACTTCTGCTCGTCGTTCACTCCATCGTAACCAAAAAATACAAATCGGTGCCCACCAAGAAAGTTGTCAAGAAAATGGCCCAAGAAACCCTGGGAAAGGTCTGGGACAACGCGTCGCTCTTTTGTGCCGAACGTAAGCAATTAAGCGCTCCCACACATTTGAAAATAATATTTCCAATTACGTCAGATCGTGGCGCGAGCCAGTTTCCACAATCCAATTAGCGGCCCCACTCCTTCGGGTGGTCAACCTGGTGGTGCAGAGCAAAAGGCCTTGTCGTGGTGGAGGGGGCCCAAGTTCTGTGTGCCTGTTAGGATGGTTCCTTTGGTTCGCCCTTGGTTCGGATCTTTCCCCGCCCCGTTCCGCGAACGTTTTGCTCAGCCGACTCTCCCCCGTCCAGGTGTTGCTATGGCTCATCTCCAGCTCTTGGCAACCCTCTGTTGGCCGCGGATAAATTCCTGGACCGTATGGCACTGCTGTGCTCGGAGGGACCTCCCCCTTCCCCTCGAGCCTACTGCTGCCTTCCTTCCCTGTCACCGACCTCCTCCTGGCTGGGCTCGCTGCCGATGGTGTAGCGCTCTCGTCACCTGCTTAAGAGGCGTTAGTCGTGGTCGCTGGCCGGGCCCGTGTGCCTTGACGGTGGTTCCGCAGGTACTATTGGGAACAATGATGAGAGACAATTGGGAGGGGGGCGCGCTGATAAGGCCCCCAGCTAGGTGCAGTGCCTAATCAAATGTTCTCTGAATCCAATTAGCGGAGATTGCCCACCCAAAACGAACGATGACTAGTGCTTTAATCAAACATAAATATGTTCCCTACAGCGATTCCCTCCATTTTGCCCCACATTACTTGTCGTCTGTTGGCTGCGTCGTGGCTAATCGGAGTGACTTTCATTCTGTTCTTCTTGGGTTGTTATTTGTGGACGGAGTTCACGGCGGAAAGCTACATTCGCATCGACACTCTCGCGGACTTGATCAAATCAGGTATTCCACCAACAATGATCCAAGAAACCGGAACTCTCGACTATCTCAAAATATTGGTATATATCCGTTAAAATGTTAAATAATTCTATTCTTCCGACGTCACTTTTGCGTATCTTTAGGCATCGCGGGATCCGGTTGTTAAGGAATGGCTAGAGGCACTTGACAAGGACATAATTTTCACCAATCCTGTGGAGTATCTCGATCTTGGTGGATACATTCCTTTACTTTCTGGAGAAAAAGCTCTGATCACGAGAGACACTTTTCTGATTTGGTTCTTGGGACAATTCTTGACATCTGATCCCGAGAATAAAGAATTCGTTCTGAACAATGGAGGAATTTACTTTTCAGAACAAGAACTTGTTTTCGACTACTTTCACCTCATGATAAACACTTCTTGGATAAAAAGCAGCCCCATAGTGCACGAGACCATCCAACTGGTGTCGGTTTGAGTTTTATAATAAAATTATTCAGGTCCTTGATGTATGTTCTATAGCAGTGTGGAACCATTATTGGAAACGCAAGCTTTGGACTATCTGGATTTTGAAATGCGTCACTAAATTGAACAGGTTACTTGGAGGACACCCATGAAAAGCGCGGCTGATTTGGACCTGAGTAAAGTCAGCGTTCTATTCTACTTACTTCTCATGCTGTTGTCTGGAACAGTAGCCGTGGTCACAACGGAAATATTCTTCAACAAATTTGCTTAAACATTAAACACGTCACGAGATGAAATTGAATGTTTCGAAAATCTCAAAAACATTTTTTTCTACTTGAATCAAGCACACCAACATCAAAATGCTCCCTTGAACGTCACTTGAAATGTTCACTTTAACTTAAAGGTGGTAATTATGTACTTAATGATAAACACAATTGCAATCGAATGTAAAATTAATTAGCAATGCAATACAAATTACATGTCTTAACCGCCGATTATATAAATAGTCATGGTTTTAGTTTCACTAACAAATTTGTTGATTGAATAGTTTGACGTCTTTATGACAGTTCTGCATTTTAGACAAAAAGTACAGTACGGTTGTAGATAGAGATGACCGATACCAGGCTTAACCCGATACCGATCGATACCGGTGCAAACATGAACCGATACCGATCGACACCGATATTTACTCACTATGATCCAAAAACCCGATACTTCAACCCATACCGATATGGTATCGGTACCGGTTCATCCCTACAGGCACGTATTAAGAAAGATTTTCGCTTATTAGTTGTTAGATAATAAACTGAAATTAGGTACTTTTTCTATAAATGAGAACTCACCACGATTGGCATTCATAGAAATGAGATATATTATCACCATCAATACGTTACTGAAAGACCTAAAAATGTCATGTAGCGCCATAAAACGCATTTTAAACGAGTATCAGTTTAGTATCGAATTAAACACCAACCGATCCGATACTATCGGGAAACCCCGAGTATCGGTGCCGATACCGATATGGTTTCGGTACCGGTTCATCTCTAGTTGTAGATAAAAGTTGATAATTCAAAAAGATACATGTTGAATTTAAATTTCTTTTGAAACGGTAAATGCAAATAAAAAATTGCTTTTCAAATCTAAAACGTCATCGTTGATTTTAAAAACGAGTTAATTGTAAGCATACGTCAAAGAAATCATGAGCTAAATTGAGAATTAAAAATTATCTTCATTTTACAGGAGTGAAGCAAAATTTTAGATTCTGATATTGATTTTTTTTCTTAACATTAAATGGTCTTATTGTTCTAAACTTTCCCTCATCGAATGCCTATTCTAATTTCAATTTCATTAAATTTAAAGAAATGTTTCACGAGCACTTAATTGAAAGGCGCATACTAGAATGTGTTTTTATTTGAAACAATATTCAATAAATATCGAAACTTTGGGCCTCAATAGACCGATAAAAAAATTCGCCTGGTAGTTCTTATTCCCGCAGTAGTACTGGTTTTTAGAATTGAAAACAGTTCGGTTCGGTTCATGTAATTTTGACTGTACTTGAATTCGCTGAAGTAAAAGGTTGTTCATATTTTTAGTTGTCGTCTGCTTAGTGTCATAAAGCCAATTTTTGACTCTTTGCAAGTTACGAGCTGGCCTAGCGAATGAAGATCTAGCCTACCGCTTTCAAGTATCTAAAACCACTGTTAGCAACTACTTTACCACGTGGTTAGACTTACTTTATAAGAAACTAGCCCACATCCCAAATTGGCCATCAAGAAAGGTTGTTGATGATTATATGCCTGATGAGTTCAAGGAAATATTTCTCATGATTTCAGAGAATTTTTTATAGAAACCTACAATGACTACAAAGTGCAGTGCGACACGTATTCAAATTATGAAAGCCCTAACACGGCCAAAGGTTTGATTGGGATAACCTGTAATGGATGTTTTTCGTTTGTCGCTCCTCTAGAATGTCCGATTTGAGTTTCGCACTTTGGTTGCTCTAAAGGAGCATAGTTAATTCTTTGGTAGTCTACTATCCGATACTTTGCTTCTTCCATTATTTTCACCCACATGGGCCGTATTGCCATGTCTTTAAGCGTGTAAGCGTACATTTTTATCGACAAATCTTCCGATTGAGACGTGCTGTAGTTTAGAGATGAATAGCGTGACACACGATCTTGCCTTGGTTTGTTTGAGAATGGTTTACGAATGTTTTGGAAATTATATTTCTTGAACTTGAGCGAGCTGAAGTAGGTGGTGCTTAAGTTTTTGATGACGGATTTTAAAAGACCCCATTTTTGAGGTATTTGGGTCGGCGATAAGTCATTAGGAACATATATTCTATTTTCAAGTTTACAATTTAAAATAAACCACACAGTAGCCGCAACAAGACAAAAAACTCCCCCTTGTCCACAGCGACATTCACAAAACCCTTGTGTCACAGATCCACTTTTGTCATTTATTGCAGCATAACAGTTGTAAGTTTCACTAACTTTATACGATGCCCCTACTTTAGCTTTAACAAAAACTAGCGTTTGACTTGATTGATGGGAGAGAAAGACATTGGTGACTCTGTTTGATTTGAACATATAATACCCCTTCTTGTTATGTTTGTTACTCTTAGAGTGGTGTTCAAATATGGTTTGACTAAAAAAGCCTTCGGGAACATTTTTTAGTTGCTTCGTCCGGTTTCCTTTCGGAATCTTTGTGGCTAATAAAACCGTTGAATGATTAGGCCTTGACTTCAAAGGTGCTCTGAATTACAGTGTGAACTTATAATTTAATTTCAAGTTCATATTTGAATGATAAAAAGCTAATAAACAAGAAATAGTACAAACCGCTCTTGTGGTGAATCCATATTAGTATTATGAAGACAAAAGAGGCTAAGCCTCGGACATTGAAAATGAGAAGAGTGCGGAATGGATTCGTCTGCTTTATCCAGGAAAAATACTAAAAACCTTATTTCCCTGCTTGATAGGAAAACGTTGAAAAACTTCTGGCAATACGTGCTTTTTCTACGGCCAACTATTCAAAGGGTTATAAGTGTAAAAGCTCTACTAAGTTGCCCACAAATCATGAAAGACCATGAAATATTTAATACGTTTATCGCTTACAGGATGACCATCCTGTTGTCATTTTATTTTCATATATACCTGATCATCTTGACGTCAATTAAATTTCCTTCATACCTTTACCATTTTGTTGTTTATCAATTTATTATCGAAATAATTTCAAGTATCGTTTCCCATCTCTTTAGGAACATTTAATGTTGGTTTCCCTGCACACTGTAAAAAACTAGAGGCCTAAAAAGAAGGAGGCCCTACGTGGTTTAAACTAAAGCATCATGCCAGTAATAATTTAGATTTAGGGTGTATTATGGTTTTAAAAAGGTTTCAGTCAAAATTAACCATAAATGGTTTGTCCATAAAGCTCGAGTAATCCTACAGTGTTCTGGTATTAAACATGAAACCGTTATGATCTAGTATCCGACCCTTTAACTCTAATGTTCTGCTTTCAGAATATGATTCAGAAATGTTCCTTTTTAAAACCATATCTCGTTAATTTTCCGTCTTTAAACCATATTCCGTTAATGTTCTAATAATAGAGGTAAAGTTTATATGTTCTAGAATTGGAACGAAAAAACTTTACTATTCCGATATCAGAAGTAAAGTTTAAATGTTCTAGTATTAGAACTTAATATTTTGCTGTTTTGATACTAGAAGTTAATATTTTACTGTTCTGATACTAGAAGTTAAAACTTCACTGTTCTGACAGAGCCGCCATCGGAGGTTTGTTGAATTAATAAAAGCACAAAAAAAACAATTACTTTATTTTTACTTAAAAAATTGTTACTAATTACGGCTCGCACGTTGAGTTCTCTACCAAATTTTCACTTTAAATTACTTTTGAGGCGCACTTGCCTCTCTTAAAAATTAACTTTTTTATTATTTTTCCCGCGCTTTGGGTCTCATAAAAGTTATAATTTGTTTTTTACTCGCGCTTTGAGTAGCTCTTATTTTTCTCGTAGGTGGTCTCTAAACGCACGGATATAGACCTATATTTAACTTAAAAGTTCTTTCGAGAATCCCCTTAGTGGTCTCTAAATGCACGGATAGACCCTTTCGCTTAGAATTATTTAGGGAATCCGAATTCATGTCTGGGTCAAGCGCTGTTTTATAGTTAATAAGCGTGCTCGAAACGCTCAAATTGTGACCGGTGTAGAACTCAAAAAAATTAGGTTGTTTACAAAAATTCAAAATACAAGAAATTAACAGTATCAACAAACTTATTTTTCAAACTTCAAATTTAACACTATATATATATATATATATATATATATATATATATATATATATATATATATATATATATATATCTCGATTAATTATGAGTTCAAACTAAAAATTAACCATTAAAAATCTAATTTATAATAAAGCTAGATAAACTAATGGTTTAAACTTAAACTATCGAAATCCAAATTAATATTATCTAAAACGAAAATGTTCTAAAAATTAATCTATTAGATTTCAAAATCGTTTCAATTTTAACCATCCTGGGTTTGAGTTTTGGACAAGACGTAAATACTGATTTATGGTTTAAATTGAAACCTGTAATTTTTTACAGTGTAAGTGGCAAAAGTGCCTTGTTATACAATTTAAAAATATTAATGAATTTAAGAGGGAGAGAGAGATAATATAATAAAACTACTTTATTAGGAGTAGAATTGCTCATGTATTCAATTACAAGAGTTGCTTACGCACAATGTACCAGTCAATTAGTAAAAACAATTTTTCGTCATTTTTTTTAGATTTTTTCCATAGCTTTAGAACAAGTTAAAATTATTTTATTTTATTTTTTGAGTCTCTTAAATAGTAAAATTTTTAAAAAAAGGAAGTATTAGTTCAAGCCACATTTGAAGCGAATAAATGAAAATTCAGTATATTGACAGAGTCTCGAACGACTGATGTCGCTACTTCGTTGATTAATGTCCTTTGTAGCTTAAATTGTCTAACGAAATCGACAAAGAATTTCGTTATCGTTCCAAGCGATCCCACGTACAGGCCTATAGTCTCCCACTCTCTCACTTCCGGGTATTTATCGCGAAAATAAGCGTGAGTCGCATCCATGTATGCCTTTTTCTCCAGGTTAACCCGGTTGGCCTGGTCCAAATGCTGCTCAAAACGTATTGTTGGGTCGATAATGAATCCGACGGGTAGTCTGGCATTTGATAATTTTGATTTGAGGCGTCAGGTTTACATGTTGCAGCCGTCCCGTCGATAATCACAAGATCGGCCCGTTTATTAGTTCCGTTCTCGTCAGTGCAGTGTACTTCCTTGTACACTTCGTGACCAGAAGCGATACAGCTTGCTTCTATTAGGTTAACAACCCTATTATGCCTTGCAATTAACAACTCATTGGAATGCGGGCAGTCCTTTAGCACGTGACAGAGAGTTTCCTTCTTCATGCAGTTATCTGCATGAGATTGTGCCATTGGAACGACGCTTGGTACCAAGAGTGGCGCAACAATTAGAATTCATTTTGATAGCCGAGGTCCACTGGGACGATGAGATACCCTTCCCCGTGGTCATCCATGAGTTGGCGTTCGGACATTCGGCGAATTGCGCCACTCCGAGACCTTTCCCTGGTAGATTAGACCACTCCTGAAAATAATTCTTTCTTAGTAAGTCCCTCAGTTTTTGAGAAGAGAACGCTGATTCCGCTGGGCTTAATTGAATTCCCAGCTTATCTAAGCACTCTAGACGTTCCGCGTCGAAATTTCGACATACTCGGAGGGCTGGATCCTCGATTTTATTCAGCTTTAAAGCGATACTGTAGTGTTGTAGATAGGCTTCTCACGAGGCACACACAATTCCGAGGTCTCTAAGTCGCCTTGGGGAGTAAATATGTTGTCCGGGCTATCATTAGGAATCATGATTATTTGTTTTACAGCGCCTCGAATGCAGATATCAATGTCTTTCAGAAAACCCTTGGTTAAATTTTTGAGCGGAGCATTTTGAAGCGGGTAGACCACCGATGGCCAGAGGAATTGATTGATGATGTTATACTTCTGGCTTGGTTGAAGCAGCGGACTGGCTACTATTAAGTCGAGAGAGAGAGAGAGGCGTGTCTATGAGGAAGGAACATCTACCTCTTTTAACGCACCGAGTAACGTTAGGGTTGTAGCTACACCCCTTTCTTTTACAACCATTTTAACGAGATAGGATCCTTCTGAAAGATCGCGGGCTAGATTTGTAATACTCGGTGAGATTTCCGAGGTGTCGGTTCGAATCGTACTCGCTAAAGCGTCAGGCATAGCAGCTCGAATCATACTCGATGGATTTTTCGATGGCTTCTCCGTTTGAGCTCCTTCGAAGGTTAAGATAAAAATCATCCATAATTTACGCTATATATAATGGCACGCAAAATTCGTAGTAAATTAAATAATTACTATACATACCAGTGATTTGATTTTTTTCTTTATTTTCCTTACTCCCAAAATCATCAAGATCTCTACCTGAAATTAACCATTTATAGAAATTTTATACGTTAATGGACGCTATTGTACCTTCATACTGGGAGCATATATTTGTATTTAGATTTTTGTTAAGATTAGTCAGCGCTTGATCAGAGATCCTAGAAATTTTACCCTTACAAGCACATCGTGGTAAAGAGATTAAAAAAAACTGATCGGGCCTTGGTATATTCAACGGTGGATATTGGCTTACTTCGTCCTTATAATTTCATGTAATCCTTGAATGTAATGAACTCTTTATTTAAATATTAAACTTTTCTTTAGCCATGGTAAAAGTATTATAATGAAATACAAATTTACGAAGAAATACTCATGGTAATCAATAAAACTATATTAGGTGTAAATTTTCTAATAAAGGCAATTTTTGAATTTATTAGAAAACTTACACCTAATAAAGTTTTATTGATTACCATGAGTATTGCTTCGTAAATTAGTCTTTTATTATGAACTCATTATTTGGTCAAGCAATTTAAATGAAAATATATAAACTAACTAGGATCAAAGCGCAAGCCTGATCTCTTCTACCAGACTGATATAAAGGAAATCTCTTCTGATTTAAAACCTTTACACTGAATACCAGAAGATTGGCTGTTATTTGCACTGCAGGTAAATTATCTCCGTACACGCGATTAATGAGAGCGAATTTTAGAAAATCCCACAGTAAAGCGCAAAAAATGTAAATACAAATACTTCTTGGAGATGGGTATCGAAAGTGAATTACGATTTTAATGAAACGACTCCTGAAGTGAGAGAGCAGCTGGAATCCGAGGTTGAAGGGAGTTCACACGTTAAAGGACAGTGTGATTTCTCGTTACGAGAATAACCATTTTCACGAAGAAAACTAATGAAAATAAATAAGAAATGAACACTTATCGTTTATGTTAATTCCTGAAATATACCAACCGCTTGTTCCGAAACATTGTAAGATATATTTTACGTCTATGGAGATTCTAGCAAGATCGGAGGTTATACTCTTTTGTTTTAATCTATTTTACGAGTTTATATGAGAATTTATTTCTAGAATAATCCATTGTTTTTCCCCAAAGCAATTTCGTTATCAGACTTTATACTTAAAATATTTTGAAGAGTATACGTGATTCAGATATTTTAATGTATTTTACCACTTAAGAAATATTCTCAAGATGTATAACACTTAGATTTGATAAAATAATTGTAATACCTTCCTACCGCTCGATGTTCACGTTTTCAACTATTTAAAACTATGAAAACCTTATCTTAATCGAAATTAAAGGTTACTATCCCTTTAAATAGAAACTTAACATATACCACAGTCGTATTATATAGCTTTAACATGAATGATTATTCCAGGAAATCTTAAATCTACTGTTAATTTCAGCAACTTATTATAGATCTTTAACTTCAGATGATACCCAGAATTATGTTTGGAATAACCATGAATATTACGAGCCAAGCCTACTTTAGAAAAAAAGGATGGAACCATTGTCACCATCTCGAAAAACGTTTTAAAGGAATTTAGGGAGTAGTGGACGGAAAATCATTCAGCGTTGGAAACTGGCGACTGGGGTAATTGTCTTTACTTAAACTTAAAAATAAAAGTAACCGATATGGAGGGGAAGATAGTATTCGACGATGGTAGCGTCTTTTTTCTAACAACGGCCGAGAAATTTGGTTTCATGAAATTTCACTACAATCTTTTAAATGATCAAGATGAAGTTATTAAATGCGTGTACGAAGCTATTGTAAAACGCATGAATGATATATATAAAAATCTTGCAAAAGTCGAGGTACTATGTCTTACAATGATTACGACCGTGTAATAAATTTCATAGCAGCATGTATAACTCCTTCGAGCATTTTCGAAGATTTTTGTAACATAATTCGTGACAAAAACTTAACGCGTAAGCTACAATTATATAATTTTTTCTACATTTGCTTAAATAACGACGCGTACATTCGCGATTCTCTTGGAATTGATTGTGTTCATTAAATGTCTCTGACTAAAATTCTGATTCATTTACAACTAGAATAAGCCTATCTATTCAGGATCTACCATGCTATCAAAAGCATGACGTCATCCCCCTGCCACCAGGCGGCGAAACAATCGACCACATGTACCACCAAGGACGGTAAAATTCCCTGCCAAAAAAACCACCACCAGGTGGCGCAACAACTCAAATTTCCCGACAACACCATCACGTGACCTCATCAAAAGGGATAGCCTTATAAGACCAAAAGGTTTTGGTGTTATAAGGCTATCCTTACTCTCTGCGGTCTTACCCAGTTTCTTCTTTCTATCAAAACTTGCCCTGGTTAATGGTAATAGTTAGTATAGGGCGCTTTCGGTTAGCTGTGGCATAAGGTCTAGCCACTACCTCTCTATGCATTGATCTCGTGACCCATTGAAAAATAGCCAACTGGGTGTTATGGACACGAAATAAAACTACATTATTATTATCCTAATTTTCGGTTCAATCTGGACCGTTACGTCCTTTTATGAAGAACCCACACTATTTCTCTTTTTTTAAATCAAGAACTAAAGAGCAATTTTATAAACATTTCAGGATGTTTTAATTTTTCTGTGCTCTATAAAATAAATAAAAACTAAATCATAAAATTTAAGTTTCTATCTCCTCTAAAAGTACTTTGGAATTTTGATGATCGATGAGTTAGTGACAAAATAAGGTCAATTTCACCTAAGATATTTCAAAAAATATATAGGGTAGAAACTTGAAATTTGGAAACTATAGCTCGGATTGACAGTCCTTGCAGGAAGCGAAATTTGAATCTTTTATCCTTACCCATCACGAAGTTACAGTGGACTTGAAAGTGCCGCGAGTTGCTTCGAGAAAAGGATGTCAGTGCGCGACTTGGCGGGGACTGCTGGGCTGGCAGATTAAAGTCCATGAAATTCGTACTGTAGAGGTGAAAAATACGTTACTAATACTTTACAGCAATTGAGTATGTTTTCAGTGGAGAGTAGACCCAACTAATTATCAATGGGAAGATAGTATCAGTTTCATTTTATTCATGTCAAACGCGCTCGACAAGCCCAATAACGAAGCTCTGGCTAGTAAAATTAATAGGGGCTGATGCATGACAGTATTGAATTTAATAATTTAAAATTAAATATAGTTTCATTTCACCTACCAAAAGCCAACCCAGAAATTTGCATTTCAATACCGTAAAAATTGCTTTTCCAATCTCATGTCAGTGTGATAAAACACAGTACAAAAATTCTCCAAGCCCGTGGGAAATATATATGGTTAAGTTAAGGTTCATAAACTAGATGGCGTAAAGCACTTAAACCTTTAGTGTAAAGGGTATTGAACTGACCTTTCACCCACAGTTCATTGTTCATGAAAAAATAAACTGAACTGAACCAGATTATGTTTTCTTCCTCATATCAACATCCAATCACAAACTTTAAGTTAAATCTGCTCATAACTGCCATAGCCAATGAAAAGCCTTAAGCTTGATTTAACTAACATTAAATAAAAACAAGATGGCCCCGGCCATATTATGCTTTGCGCGCCCTCTATTGGCTAGAACTGGTGTGATTCCGGCAAATATTTTTGGCGGTATTCTCTTTTTCTTTATCAAATATCCTTTCGATTATAAACAAAATCAATTTAGTACGACTTTGGTTTAATATAATCATTGACCTTAAAATAAATTCTTTAACAAAAACAATTACAGTTGTTTTTATATTATACAAACTTTTTTGAATTAGTATTCACAATAAAATCTTTCTAGTGCGGTTTTATAAACTTAATGATAGTTTCGACAAAGCACTTTCAATGGTTATTTTCAGTTACAATTTTTTATAAACAAACATGATAATTTGTAGATTAAATTATCGCAACAAAATCGTTCTATTAACGTCTGATTACTCAAATAACCCTTAATAATAAATTGGACCAGGCAGTTTGTAAGGTTCTTTTCACATACAATTTTTGACAAACCAAACTTATTATTTGAAGTTTAAATTTGCCTGTAAGCGTTCTTAATAATTTATTTAATTATCTGTTGATTTTAACTTATAATAAGAGTAGTCAATTACTTACCATGACTAATCTTAATAGTTTCTTAAATAAATAAAATACGTTGACGTTGCAAAGCCACATAAGTATGGTTCTAAATGCTATTAATAAATTTAAATCTAATTCCGCGCGCGAAAAAGGGCGGAAAGGCACCCAGCCAGCCTGCCAGCAAGGCTCAGGCCAATACTTTTGCAACTCGAAGCGCAAAAGCAAAACACAAATAATATTGCCGGTCCGGGTGTTGGGCCATATGAAGTTCAAGTATCATTTTTTCCACTTGTTGATAAATAATATCCAATGCCAAAATTGTAAATTCAGTATTCAATCCACAATATCTTTAGGTCTAATGGTCCAAATGTAATAAAACTTTAATGAGAGATGTGCTACTATCTATTATATCTAAAAATGGTTAAAAACTTTGAAATTAATTAGCTTTGTCAAAGTGATAAATTTAGTACTTTCAGGGCCTTTCCAAGATTAAACATATCGCTTACACATGACACTAAAAATCCTGTAACTAAACCAAATTACACGCCATAAAGCTTACAACACATCTAAATGGGAAAGTTCAGAAGAGCCCTTGTGTTTCTACCAAGTAAACGTTACTATGTAAACGCAATTTTAGTTCAAAACTGTATTTATTGGAAATATTACATATTTTGAAAAACAATGAAGAGTAGAAAAATCATGATTAAGAAACTAACTGAAAGGGTGGGGGAAAAGTATCACAATATCAGTTACTGTTGGTAATAAAACCAGGATTTACTTGAGATATAGTTATAAATTATACTTAGTTGTCAAGGAGGTCCAAGAAGAAACAAGCTGCCCCAGCAGAAAGGACACTCGTGCGGGATATGTAAGATATTAAAAAAGTGAAACAATAGGGGCTAAAAAAAGCGAGCATTAGATAAAAATTCCTTTACTAGACGCCATACCTCCAGTTGTTAGAGAGTCTAATAAATGTAAACAACAGAACTCGCAGCAGACAACTCCTTCTAAAGACTTAAGCTATCCACAATCCACCTGCACCATGCCTAAAGCACCGCGCGAAATTTCTTTACTAGACGCCATACATGATACCTCCAGTTGGGCAAACACTATTTTACCCCGAAAATATTTTTTTCGAACTTTTGCCGAATTCTCCCATGCGTCGTCTGCTAAAACATCCTAAATGACTTCTGGCTTCGCCTCCGGCTTTTCGGGGTAAATTAGTGACCGTTTCGGCACTTTTCGGCACAAAAGAGTGAGGTAAAATATAAAAATACGGCCCCCACACTAAAAGTAGCAATTAAATCAAGCCAAAATTCAAATCCATTTCAGAAACTAAATAAGTTTAACTAATCTACCCTCTCTCGCCCCGACGACTATTAAAATAATTTTTCGGCAAAGATCAAAAACTCAACTAAACATTGACATTAATGTGAACTGTTTATTGAATCTCAATTTATAAGATAAATCTACTCTGCCGAACCACAATCCAACGTTAATTTCAACTTAATTAAGTATAATTAACGTAAAATTCGAGCAAAAACGTACATTTCTGGGACAAAAATTAAAATAACTTTTAATTAAACTACATAATTAAGATTAAAACTAAGCTATAAGCTGGTAAATCCCCTTTTTTCCCATTTAACACTGAAATTAATTTATATCATCTTTATAATTCATTAATATTCAGGAATTTCGAAAGTTTGGGGTAAAATAGGGTTTTTTCGGCAGGGATTGAATTTTCAATTAAACATTGATATTAATGTGAATTATTTATAGAATCTCAATTTATATAGGCTAAATCTACTCTGCCGAACCACAATAAAACGTTAATTTCAACTTAATTAAGTATAATTGACGTAAAACTCGACCAAAAACGTACATTTTTGGGACAAAAATTAAAATAACTTTTAATTAAACTACATAATTAAGATTAAAACTAAGCTATAAGCTGGTAAATCCCCTTTTTTCCCATTTAACACTGAAATTAATTTATATCATCTTTATAATTCATTAATATTCAGGAAATTCCAAAGTTTGGGGTAAAATAGGGGTTTTTCGGCAAAATATTATGGTGTGACATGGAAAAATATGCCGAGTCTTTGAAGAAGCGCGAAATTCAAAAGTTTGGGGTAAAATAGGGTTTTTTCGGCTAGGATTGAATTTTCAATTAAACATTGATATTAATGTGAATTACTTATTGAATCTCAATTTATAAGCTAAATCTACTCTGCCGAACCACAATCCAACGTTAATTTCAACTTAATTAAGTATAATTAAAGTGAAATTCGACCAAAAACGTACATTTTTGGGACAAAAATTAAAATAACTTTTAATTGATCTACATAATTAAGCTTAAACCTAAGCTAGAAGTTGTTAAAGCCCCTTTTTTCCTATTTCACTGTTAAATTAATTTATATTATCTTTCAAAAACATTAATAGGCGTGAAATTCCGGAGTTTGGGGTAAAATAGGTTTTTTTCGGCAAGGATTGAATTTTCCATTAAACATTTATATTAATGTGAATTCTTTATTGAATCTCAATTTATGAGCTAAATCTACTCTGCCGAACCACAATCCAATGTTAATTTCAACTTAATTAAGCATAATTAACGTAAAATTCGACCAAAAACGTACATTTTTGGGACAAAAATTAAAATAACTTTTAATTAAACTACATAATTAAGATTAAAACTAAGCTATAAGCTGGTAAATCCCCTTTTTTCCCATTTTACACTTAAAATTAAATTACATTATCTCTATAATACATTTATATTCAGGAAATACAAAACTTTGGGTAAAATAGAGTTTTTTCGGCAAGGATTGAATTTTTCATTAAAAATTTATATTAATGTGAATTCTTTATTGAATCTCAATTTATGAGCTAAATCTACTCTGCCGAACCACAATCCAATGTTAATTTCAACTTAATTAAGTTTAATTAACGTAAAATTCGACCAAAAACGTGATTTTTTGGGACTAAAATTAAAATAACTTATAATTAAGCTACATAATTAAGACTAAAACTAAGCTAGAAGTTGGTAAAGCCCGTTTTTTCGTATTTGACACTGAAATTAATTATTATTATCTTTTTAATACATTAATATTCAGGAAATTCGAAAGTTTGGGGTAAAATAGGGTTTTTTCGGCAGAGATTGAATTTTCAATTAAACATTGATATTAATGTGAATTATTTATAGAATCTCAATTTATAAGCTAAATCTACTCTGCCGAACCACAATAAAACGTTAATTTCAACTTAATTAAGTATAATTGACGTAAAACTCGACCAAAAACGTACATTTTGGGACAAAAATTAAAATAACTTTTAATTAAACTTCATAATTAAGATTAAAACTAAGCTATAAGCTGGTAAATCCCCTTTTTTCCTATTTAACACTGAAATTAATTTATATTATCTTTAAAAAACATTAATATGCACGAAATTCCAAAGTTTGGGGTAAATTAGGGATTGTTCGGCAAGAATTGAATTTTCAATTAAACCTTGGTATTAATGATTTTTTTAATGAATCTCAATTTATAAGCTAAATCCACTCTGCGAAACCACAATCCAACGTTAATTTCCACTAAATAGGTATAATTAACGTGAAATGAGACAAAATACGTACATTTTTGGTTAAAATATAAATTAACTTTTAATTTAAACTACATAATTAAGATTAAACTAAGCTAGAAGTTGGTAAAGCTCTTTTTTTCCATTTCACCCTTAAATTAATTATAGTATCTTAAAAAACATTAATAGGCGCGAACTTCCAAAGTTTGGGGTAAATTAGGGATTTTTCGGCAAGTATTGAATATTCAGTTAAACATTGATATTTATGGGAATTATTTATGAATCTCAATTTATAAGCTTAATCTACTCTGCCGAACCAAAATCCAACGTTATTTTCAACTTAATTAATCATAGTTAACGTGAAACTAGACCAAAATATACAATTTTTGCACAAAAATTAAAATAACGTATAATTAAACCACTTTATTACGTTTAAACTAAGCTAGAAGTTGGTAAAGCCCCTTTTTCCTATTTCACACTGAAATTAACTTATATTAATTAAATTATCTCTAATATGCATTAATAGTCGCGAAATTCAAATCAACTTCATTAATTATACTTAATGAGATATTAACGCAAAACACCCATATTTTTTGAATAGACAGGAATAATTTTTAATGAAACTATATAATTCATTATACAATTACACGAGTTGTTCGTCCAACCGATTTTTTCATTTAAAACTTAAATAAATTTACATTATCATAGAAAAACATTTAAGGCGCGAATGTTCGGCAAAAGATAATTAGGGAAAATTATTTATTGAAACTCATTTTATAAGCTAAAACAATACTGCGGAACCACATTTAAGTGTTAATTTCATATTAATTTGACGTAATTAAAGTGGAATGAACCGAAAACAACCTTTTTTGGGTAAAATTCATGGAAAACTTTTAATTTGGGTAAAAGTCTAAAATTATAACTACACAAGTAGTTCGTCTAATCTCAAATTGCCTTTTTCACACTTAGCACTTAAATAAATTTACACTATCATCTAAATTCATGAAAAGGTGCGAAATTTAAAAATTCAGGTAGTTCGGCGAAAACTAAACTACACTATAAATTGAACTAACACTATTGCGCTACACTTCAGCATTAATTTTAGCTTTACTGAGCATTTTGAATTTGAAATTCACCCTCAACGTCCATTCCCTGGAAAGAGCATAATCCAGATGGATACTAATTAAATTATAATAAAAACTGTCTTTGCAGACAAAGATGAGAAAAAGTAAGAGATAATTGCCGGAAGAAACAGAAATTCAAATTTTGACTTTTGTAGACATGATTATAAAACATTAAATATTTAAAAAAAATTCTTTTCTTAGTATATTTTTGGACTAGTTTCACGTTTACTATGATTAATTACGTTGAAAATAACGTTGGATTTTGGTTCGGAAGAGTAGATTAAGCTTATAAATTGAGATTCAATAAATAATTCCCATAAATATCAATGTTTAACTGAATATTCAATACTTGCCGAAAAATCCCTAATTTACCCCAAACTTTGGAAGATCGCGCCTATTAATGTTTTTTAAAGATCATATAAATTAATTTAAGTGTGAAATAGGAAAAAAGCGGGTTTACCAACTTCTAGCTTAGTTTTAATCTTAATTATGTAGAGTAATTAAAAGTTATTTTAATTTTTGTCCAAAAATGTACGTTTTTGGTCGAATTTTACGTTAATTAAACTTAGTTAAGTTGAAATTAACGTTGCATTGTGGTTCGACAAAGTAGATTAAGCTTATAAATTGAGATTCAATAAATAATTCGCATTAATATCAATGTTTAATTGAAAATTCAATCCTTGCCGAAAAAACCCTATTTTACCCCAAACTTTGGAATTTCCTGAATATTAATGTATTATAATAATAATAATAATAATAATATTTATTTCCCAATAAATTGGAGGCCAACAAGAAAAGGAGTAACTCCCAGTACAAAGCTTGCTGACCCAGACAAATCCAAAAAAGAAAAAAAAAATATACATAAATTAAATTAAAACAAAGAAAATTATAAAAACCAATAGTCATATAAAACCATAGTTATATAGATAAAATCGCAGAGGCATTAAAATATGCAATCGTCATTTAAAAGTTTTTGATACAATTTAAATTTTAAACAGGCTAGCGTATTGCTACACCTTATGTCAATTGGGAGAGAATTCCAATCCCTAACGACACGAAAAAAAAATGAATGAAAAAGTGCATCACATCTAGCTTTACCAATAGCAAATGTCAAAATTTCGTGCCTTTCATTAATAATGACATAATCTAGTAAAGGAAAGGTATAATGACAGTAGATTACCCGGTATAAAAAGACGAGACTAGAAAACTGTCTCAGTGCATACATAGGTAAAAAATTCAATCTTTTTAAACGATCACAATATTGTACTCTATTGCAATTTTGCATATTATTAAACCATGACTGGTTCAATTGATAAGAAGTAAAATGTCTCAAAACCCGTTCAACACTGTCAATATCCTTTCGAAAATGAGGAGACCATACCACAGACCCATATTCCAAAACAGGAATTACCAGAGCCTTAAACGCTATAATAGCTGCTTTTGAACGGCCAAAAGTTCTATTAATTAAACCAGTCAAGCGCCTGGCTTTAGAGGTAATGTATAAGACATGGTCAGCCCATTTTAAATCACTTGAAATAAAAATCCCAAGTAGCTTACATTTAAAGACCCGAGGCAAGATTTGATTAGAGACACAATAATCAACATTAAATACATTGCGACGTCTAGTTAAAATAATATATGAACATTTCGATACATTTAGAGACAAAAGATTTCTAATTCCCCAGTCAACGATTATATTTATATCTCTCTGAAGTAACACAGTGTCCGACATAGAGCGCACAGCTCGAGAGAGAAAGGAATCATCAGCGTATTGCCAAAGGTTAGTATCAGGGGAAATACCAAGGTGAAGATCATGGGCGTACAAAATAAACAGTAAAGGACCCAATATTGATCCCTGAGGTACGCCAGAGGTAACAGGTTGATAACCGGAAAATTCACCTTGAAAGACAACTCTCTGTTCACGATTCCTTAAAAAATCAGCAACCCAGGCTAGGATAGGACCACGAATACCAACACCATAAAGCTTAAAAATGAGGCGATCATGAGGAACAGAGTCAAAGGCTTTTTTCCAGTCAAAAATTATGACATGTACATCAGATGGTACACGTAAGTCCAACAAAGAAGCCCAGGAATGGAAAGCCTGGACTAACTGCGTTACGCAACTGAAGCCTTTTCTAAAACCAAACTGCTTTTCAGGGAGCACGCCAGGCTTAATACATTTAGAATTAATGAAATCAGATACAATTGATTCCATAATTTTACAGAAGACAGAGGATAAGGATATGGGACGGTAGGACGCCATATCAGATCTGTCTAAGGAAGAACCCTTATATAGAGGGACAACATTAACCCTTTTCCAAGCAGCCGGAAGTCTGCCTACCTTCATCGAGTAATTTAAAAAGTCAGACAAAGGATACGACACACTATCACGACAAAGCTGTAACATTTTTGGGGTTATACCATCTGGACCAGGGGAAGAGTTACATTTCAGGTTATTGATAGCGGTGACAACCAAAGATGGAGTAAACAATAAGTTTAGCTCATCATCGACTGGTAGCGGAAGATCATACAAATTGTCAGCTGGGTTAGGAATTGGGCCAGATTTACAAAAACAAGAACAAAAGTACTCATTGAATTTAGTAGCAATGATAGCACAATCAGTAATGCTATCCCCATTGTTCTTCATAAAGTTTGGAATTGGGAGTTTCGATTTGAGGGCGACAAATTTCCAAAATTTTTTAGGCTCAGAACGTAAATTATTAGAGAGTTGCCTAACATGATTTGCATAAGAAGTACGAGATAATTCCTTGATCTTATTTGCCAGACGCCTAAATCTAGCTCTATTAAACTCGGTGAAATTGGATTTGAGTTTTTTAAATAGAGTTTTTTTGACATTGGCTAAATGAATTATCGAACCCGTTATCCAAGGATTTGATTTTCGCTTAGGGCGACAAGTAATCTTAGGAATACTATCATCAAGACAAGCAGAAAACATTGATAACCAATTGTCCCAGGCCTCGTCAATGTTATTTTCTAAGTTAAAAACCATGTCCCAAGGAGCGTGACTTATAAGTCCATTTAGCGAAACAATATCAGCATTGCGAAAATCAAAACTTGAACGCTGCACCACCTTAGTCTGAGATACTGTACAAATTAATTCACCAGTCACAGCATTATGATCACAACCAGGTAAATTATCCACGGAGACTACATTCTTAATAAATCTTTTCTCATTAATATACACAAGGTCAAGAGTATTATTATTCCTCGTCTTGTCAGAGACAACTTGATGCAAACCAAGATTTGAGACACACTCAAACATGTCAAGTGATGAGAGGCAATCAGGGGTTGGTTTCGGAAGACCAAGACCAGCCATATTAAAGTCTCCCATTAAGATGAAAATATCATGGTTGTTAATCTCATCAATGATACTATTAAGTAAGGCACAAACCCCAATTACATAATCATGGATACACGGCGGAGGGACATAAAGACAGCCAATCAAGATTGACCTATCATCCACCTTAGCAGAAGCAAACACGACTTCAATTTCAATGCCACCAGGAGAGACACGAACAGCAGGGTCAATATCCAGCAAGACCGGAGATAAACTTTGGTTTATGGCTAGCAAGACTCCACCACCCCTAGTAGCACGATCTCGTCGAAACACAATGTAATTACTTTCGAAGAGTTCAGTATCGCAAATATCAGGACCAAGCCAGGTTTCAGTTAACAAAAAAATATCCGGATTCATATTGCGAGCTACCACGTCGAGATCACGCAATTTTTGTCTAATACTACGAACGTTAGACAAATAGAAGGATACGGATTCCAGTTTTTTTTGTCGCTTGATTTTAGTTTTTTTAACACCATGCATTTTAGGAATGTTTATCCAATTAAGAGAATTTTCTTCGAAAGACATACTTGAATTAACAAAAAACGAATCATCGATTTTTGGCATCCCGCAGTCAAAACAAATAAATTTTGAATCGCACGATAATTTGAAATTTTTTAAATTGTTAGAATAGACACAAGCTGAGTGAAAATCGATTTCACATTCCTGACAACGAATACTTTTTTTGCTACGACGGGCGACTTTTAAACAAATCTTACACGGAATTTTTCTGGCTGGACCAGGATTTAGATTTATATCACCGGCGAGAAGAATTACGGTGCAAACACACCAAAGGCTAAAATTACTCGACTTAGGCAATCTAGCGTTAGGTTTATGCTTAATAAAAGCAAACTGTTTAGATGGTGAAAACACATCGAACGGGTAAGACGAGGATTGTCTCGCAAATTCGATATACGAATAATCAGATACATTTGAAGCACATAAATCGAAATAGCACCCGAACGCAAATAGTCTCGAAGTAAAAGTCAGAAATAATAAGGAGTGAACTATACCTACGAGACCAGGCAGATACGAAACCTTCATTTTGAGAACTACGGGCCTCGGCAAGCACACAAACACGGAGCAAAATTCAATGCGACCGCACAGTACGAAAATTAATACTTCGTCTATTATAAAGATAATATAAATTAATTTCAGTGTTAAATGGGAAAAAAAGGGATTTACCACCTTATAGCTTAGTTTTAATCTTAATTATGTAGTTTAATTAAAAGTTATTTTAATTTTTGTCCCAAAATGTACGTTTTTGGTCGAATTTTACGTTAATTATACTTAATTAAGTTGAAATTAACGTTTTATTGTGGTTTGGCAGAGTAGATTTAGCTTACAAATTGAGATTCTATAAATAATTCACATTAATATCAATGTTTAATTGAAAATTCAATCCTTGCCGAACAATCCCTACTTTACCCGAAACTTTGGAATTTCGCGCTTTCTTCAAAGGTTCGGCATATTTTTGCATTATAATATTCTGCCGAACAATCCCTAATTTACCCCAATCTTTTCAATTTCGTGACTATTAATCTATTATAGAGATAATATAAATTAATTTAAGTGTCAAATAGGAAAAAAGGGGCTTTACCAACTTCTAGCTTAGTTTTAATCTTAATTATGTAGATTAATTAAAAGTTATTTAAATTTTTGTCCTAAAAATGTACGTTTTTGGTCGAATTTCCCTTTAATTAAGTTGAAATTAACATTGGATTGTGGTTCGGCAGAGTAGATTTAGCTTATAAATTGAGATTCAATACAAAACTCGCATAAATATCCATGTTTAATTGAAAACTCGATCCTTGCCGAACTATCCCTATTTTACCCCAAAGTTTGGAAGTTCGCGCCTATTAATGTTTTTTAATGATCATATAAAATAAATTAAGTGTGAAATAGGAAAAAAGCGGGTTTACCAACTTCTAGCTTAGTTTTAATCTTAATTATGTAGAGTAATTAAAAGTTATTTTAATTTTTGTCCAAAAATGTACGTTTTTGGTCGAATTTTACGTTAATTAAACTTAGTTAAGTTGAAATTAACGTTGGATTGTGGTTCGGCAAAGTAGATTAAGCTTATAAATTGAGATTCAATAAATAATTCGCATTAATATCAATGTTTAATTGAAAATTCAATCCTTGTATAGTAGAGTTAGCTTATAAATTGAGTTTCAATAAACATTTCACATTAATGTCAATGTTTTGTTGAGTTTTTTATCTTTGACGAAAAATTTATTATTTTAATAGTCGTTGGGGCGAGAGAGGGTAGTTTAGTTAGGCTTATTTGGTTTCTGAAATGGATTTGAATGATTGCTTGATTTAATTGCGACTTTTAGTGTGGGGGCCGTATTTTTATATTTTACCCCACTCTTTTGTGCCGAAAGGGAGGAACACTATTTTACCCCGAAATTATTTTTGCCGAACTTTTGCCGAATTACCCCGAATTCTAAAATAGTAGAAATCTCCCATGCGTCGTCTGCTAAAACATCCTAAATGACTTCTGGCTTCGCCTTCGACTTTTCGGGGTAAATTAGTGACCGTTTCGGCACTTTTCGGCACAAAAGAGTGGGGTAAAATATAAAAATACGGCCCCCTTACTAAAAGTAGCAATTAAATCAAGCAAAAATTTAAATCCATTTCAGAAACTAAAAAAGCTTAACTAATCTACCCTCTCTCGCCCCGACAACTATTAAAATAATAAATTTTTCGGCAAAGATCAAAAACTCAACTAAACATCGACATTAATGTGAACTGTTTATTGAAAATCAATTTATAAGCTAAATCTACTCTGCCGAACCACAATCCAACGTTAATTTCACTTAATTAAGTTTAATTAACGTAAAATTCGACCAAAAACGTACATTTTTGGGACAAAAATTAAAATAACTTTTAATTAAACTACATAATTAAGATTAAAACTAAGCAATAAGGTGGTAAATCCCCTTTTTTCCCATTTAAAACTGAAATTAATTTATATCATCTTTATAATTCATTAATATTCAGGAAATTCCAAAGTTTGGGGTAAAATAGGGGTTTTACGGCAAAATATTATGGTGTGACATGAAAAAATATGCCGAGTCCTTGAAGAAGCGCGAAAATCAAAAGTTTGGGGTAAAATAGGGTTTTTTCGGCAAGGATTGAATTTTCAATTAAACATTGATTTTAATGTGAATTATTTATTGAATCTCAATTTATAAGCTAAATATACTCTGCTGAACCACAATCCAACGTTAATTTCAACTTAATTAAGTTTAATTAACGTAAAATTCGACCAAAAACGTGCATTTTTGGGACAAAAATTAAAATAACCTTTAATTAAACTGCATAATTAAGATTAAAACTAGGGTATAAGCTGGTAAATCCCCTTTTTTCCTATCTAACACTGAAATTAATTTATATTATCTCTATAATACATTAATATTCAGGAAATTCAAAAGTTTGGGGTAAAATAGGGTTTTTTCGGCAAGGATTGAATTTGCAATTAAACATTGCAATTAATGCGAATTATTTATTGAATCTCAATTAATAAGCTAAAACTACTTTGCCGAACCACAATCCAACGTTAATTTCAACTTAATTAAGTTTAATTAACGTAAAATTCGACCAAAAACGTGCATTTTTGGGACAAAAATTAAAATAACTTTTAATTAAACTACATAATTAACATTAAATCTAAGCCATAAGCTGGTAAATTCCCTTTTTCCCTATTTAACACTGAAATTAATTTACATTATCTTTATAATTCATTGATATTCACATTATTCAGGAAATTCCAAAGTTTGGGGTAAAATAGGGTTTTTTCGGCAAGGATTGAGTTTTCAAATAAACATTGATATTAATGTGAATTATTTATTGAATCTCAATTTATAAGCTAAATATACTCTGCTGAACCACAATCCAACGTTAATTTCAACTTAATTAAGTATAATTAAAGTGGAATTCGACCAAAAACGTACATTTTTGGCACAAAAATTAAAATAACTTTTAATTCATCTACATAATTAAGATTAAACCTAAGCTAGAAGTTGTTAAAGCCCCTTTTTTCCTATTTCACTGTTAAATTAATTAATTTATATTATTTTTAAAAAAAACATTAATAGGCGTGAAATTCCAAAGATTGGGGTAAAATAGGGTTTTTTCGGCAAGGATTGAATTTTCAATTAAACATTATATTAATGTGAATTCTCTATTGAATCTCAATTTATGAGCTAAATCTACTCTGCCGAACCACAATCCAATGTTAATTTCAACTTAATTAAGCATAATTAACGTAAAATTCGACCAAAAACGTACATTTTTGGGACAAAAATTAAAATAAATTTTAATTAAACTACATAATTAAGATTTAAACTAAGCTATAAGCTGGTAAATCCCTTTTTTTCCCATTTAACACTGAAATTAAATTATATTATCTCTATAATACATTAATATTCAGGAAATTCAAAAGTTTGGGGTAAAATAGGATTTTTTCGGCAAGGATTGAATTTTTTATTAAACATTTATATTAATGTGAGTTATTTATTCAATCTCAATTTATAAGCTAAATCTACTCTGCCGAACCACAATCCAACGTTAATTTCACTTAATTAAGTTTAATTAACGTAAAATTCGACCAAAAACGTGCATTTTTGGGACAAAAATTAAAATCACTTTTAATTAAACTACATAATTAACATTAAATCTAAGCTATAAGCTGATAAATCCCCTTTTTTCCTATTTAACACTGAAATTAATTTACATTATCTTTATAATTCATTAATATTCAGGAAATTCAAAAGTTTGGGGTAAAATAGGGGTTTTACGGCAAAATATTATGGTGTGAAATGAAAAAATATGCCGAGTCTTTAAAGAAGCGCGAAATTCCAAAGTTTGGGGTAAAATAGGGTTTTTTCGGCAAGGATTGAATTTTCAATTAAATATTGATTTTAATGTGAATTATCTATTGAATCTCAATTTATAAGCTAAATCTACTCTGCCGAACCACAATCCAACGTTAATTTCAACTTAATTAAAGTGAAATTCGACCAAAAACGTACATTTTTGGGACAAAAATTAAAATAACTTTTAATAAAACTACATTAAGATTAAACCTAAGCTAGAAGTTGTTAAAGCCCCTTTCTTCCTATTTCACTGTTAAATAAATTTATATTATCTTTAAAAAACATTAATAGGCGTGAAATTCAAAAGTTTGGGGTAAAGTAGGGATTGTTCGGCAAAAACTCCACTAAACATTGCAATTTTTTGTGAATTATTTATTGAATCTTAATCAACATCGGCGAACCACAGTCCAACGTTGATTTCATCTTAATTACGTGTATATAATTAACGTGAAATTAACGCAAATTTTTGGGTAAAAACATAGATAACTGTAAATAAACTAACAAATTAAAATTAAAACTACACTTATCTTTCACCCAGCTTCCATTTACCTTTTGATTATTTACAATTATCACTCAGAAGTACTTTTTTCCACATTGAAAGCGAGAGCCATTGAAATTTAAAGGTTGTACCTATAACAACCCTTTAATACCTATAACAAATACCTTTTTGGTGAGGTTTTTACAATAGCCAATAGTTTCTCGCGCCATATAGACGGAAATCATTTCCTTCTTCATGCTGATAAGACCGACCGATAAATATAAGTCGAAGGAGACGTCGCAGTGGACGGCAACCCTTTTCTTAAAACAGCTTCATTACCCATTTTTCAGTTTCCTAACTTTTCCTAAGGTTGATATTTTAAAGGTATACTTAAAGGCAAAAATACAAGCGCGTCGGCAAAGCCAAACTCCTATTAAGTTTAAAAAAAATCAAACTCATATTGTAAAGTAATTAAACACTACCAAAACCAAGGTACACCGTTAATATCAACTTAATTAAGTATAATTAATGAGATATTAAAGTAAAACAACCATATTTTCTGAAAAAACACGAATAACTTTTAATGAAACTAAATAATTCATAATATAATTACACGAGTTGTTCGTCGAACCGATTTTTTCATTTAAAACTTAAATGAATTTACATTATCATTGAAAAACATGGAAGGCGCGAATGTTCGGCAAAAGATAATTAGGGAAAAGTATTTATTGAAACTCATTTTATAAGCTAAAACAATACTGCGGAACCACATTTAAGTGTTAATTTCATATTCATTTGGCGTAATTAAAGAAGAATGAACCGAAAACAACCTTTTAGTGCGACGCAAAGAGAAAGATTGAGTGAGTAGCCCCTCGATGCGCTACCCTTAACATTGCTAAAATGATTACCCGTAAGGCCATACTAAAACGAGGTTTTAGCTTTAACAATGCTAAACTGATTACACACAAGTATTATAACCCTTAATAGATTAACAGAAAGTGTTAGTGATTATCCCTCGATACAAGTTACCTTTAACAGTGCTAAAATGATTACGTACTTAACGTTCAATTAATACACGTACAGAAGTTTTAGTTTACAACCTTCGCATACTTATCGCATCTTATAAATTTCTAACATGAACTTATGGCCAGAAGCGTTTGAAAGAGAAAGAATTCTGTCAAACACCCAATGATTGTAATATATTAAGACCATTCTAAAAATAACATCAGTATATATTTTCTTTTGCCAGGAAATGGACGTTGAGGGTGAATTTTGCCTTAAATTTGCTCATGTTAGAAATTTATAAGATGCGATAAGTATGCGAAGGCATAAGTTGTAAACTAAAACTTCTGTACGTGTATTAATTGAACGTTAAGTACGTAATCATTTTAGCACTGTTAAAGGTAACTTGTATCGAGGGATAATCACTAACAGTTTCTGTTAATCTATTAAGGGTTATAATACTTGTGTGTAATCAGTTTAGCATTGTTAAAGCTAAAACCTCGTTTTAGTATGGCCTTACGGGTAATCATTTTAGCAATGTTAAGGGTAGCGCATCGAGGGGCTACTCACTCAATCTTTCTCTTTGCGTCGCACTAAAAGGTTGTTTTCGGTTCATTCTTCTTTAATTACGCCAAATGAATATGAAATTAACACTTAAATGTGGTTCCGCAGTATTGTTTTAGCTTATAAAATGAGTTTCAATAAATACTTTTCCCTAATTATCTTTTGCCGAACATTCGCGCCTTCCATGTTTTTCAATGATAATGTAAATTTATTTAAGTTTTAAATGAAAAAATCGGTTGGACGAACAACTCGTGTAATTATATTATGAATTATTTAGTTTCATTAAAAGTTATTCGTGTTTTTTCAGAAAATATGGTTGTTTTGCTTTAATATCTCATTAATTATACTTAATTAAGTTGATATTAACGGTTGATAACACTATTGGTTTTGGTAGTGTTTAATTACTTTACAATATGAGTTTGATTTTTTTTAAACTTAATAGGAGTTTGGCTTTGCCGACGCGCTTGTATTTTTGCCTTTAAGCATACCTTTAAAATATCAACCTAAGGAAAAGTTAGGAAACTGAAAAATGGGTAATGAAGCTGTTTTAAGAAAAGGGTTGCCGTCCACTGCGACGTCTCCTTCGACTTATATTTATCGGTCGGTCTTATCAGCATGAAAAAATTTGGTAGTCTTGCGAAGGAAATGATTTCCGTCTATATGGCGCGAGAAACTATTGGCTATTGAAAAAACCTCACCAAAAAGGTATTTATTATAGGTATTAAAGGGTTATTATAGGTACAACCTTTAAATTTCAATGGCTCTCGCTTTCAATGTGGAAAAAAGTACTTCTGAGTGAAGATAAGTGTAGTTTTAATTTTAATTTGTTAGTTTATTTACATTTATCTATGTTTTTACCCAAAAATTTGCGTTAATTTCACGTTAATTATATACACGTAATTAAGATGAAATCAACGTTGGACTGTGGTTCGGCGGTGTTGATTAAGATTCAATAAATAATTCACAAAAAATTGCAATGTTTAGTGGAGTTTTTGCCGAACAATCCCTACTTTACCCCAAACTTTTGAATTTCACGCCTATTAATGTTTTATAAAGATAATATAAATTTATTTAACAGTGAAATAGGAAGAAAGGGGCATTAACAACTTCTAGCTTAGGTTTTAATTTTTGTCCCAAAAATGTACGTTTTTGGTCGAATTTCCCTTTAATTAAGTTGAAATTAACATTGGATTGTGGTTCGGCAGAGTAGATTTAGCTCATAAATTGAGATTCAATAAAGAATTCACATTAATATAAATGTTTAATTGAAGATTCAATCCTTGCCGAAAAAACCCTATTTTACCCCAAACTTTGGAATTTCACGCCTATTAATGTTTTTTTAAAAATAATATAAATTAGTTTAACAGTGAAATAGGAAAAAAGGAGCTTTAACAACTTCTAGCTTAGGTTTAATCTTAATTATGTAGATCAATCAAAAGTTATTTTAATTTTTGTCCCAAAAATGTACGTTTTTGGTCGAATTTTACGTTAATTAAACTTAATTAAGTGAAATTAACGTTGGATTGTGGTTCGGCAGAGTAGATTTAGCTTATAAATTGAGATAGAATAAATAATTCACATTAATATCAATGTTTAATTGAAAATTCAATCCTTGCCGAAAAAACCCTATTTTACCCCAAAGTTTTGAATTTCCTGAATATTAATGTATTATAAAGATAATATCAATTAATTTAAGTGTAAAATGGGAAAAAAGGGGATTTACCAGCTTATAGCTTAGTTTTAATCTTAATTATGTAGTTTAATTAAAAGTTATTTTAATTTTCGTCCCAAAAATGTACGTTTTGGTCGAATTTTACGTTAATTAAACTTAATTAAGTTGAAATTAATGTTGGATTGTGGTTCGGCAGAGTAGATTTAGCTTATAAATTGAGATTCAATAAACAGTTCACATTAATGTCAATGTTTAGTTGAGTTTTTGATCTTTGCCGAAACATTTATTATTTTAATAGTCGTTGGGGCGAGAGAGGGTAGATTAGTTAAGCTTATTTAGTTTCTGAAATGGATTTGAATTTTTGCTTGATTTAATTGCGACTTTTAGTGTGGGGGCCGTATTTTATATTTTACCCCACTCTTTTGTGCCGAAAAGTGCCGAAACGGTCACTAATTTACCCCGAAAAGCCGAAGGCGAAGCCAGAAGGCATTTAGGATGTTTTAGCAGACGACGCATGGGAGATTTCTACTATTTCAGAATTTGGGGTAATTCGGCAAAAGTTCGGCAAAAATAATTTCGGGGTAAAATAGTGTTTGCCGCCGAAAAGTGCCGAAACGGTCACTAATTTACCCCGAAAAGCCGAAAACGAAGCCAGAAGTCATTTAGGATGTTTTAGCAGACGACGCATGGGATATTTCTACTATTTTAGAATTCGGGGTAATTCGGCAAAAGTTCGGCAAAAATAATTTCGGGGTAAAATAGTGTTCCCCCTCCAGGTGTGAGAGAGTATTATAAATATAAACAGCAGAACTCGCAGCAGACAACTCCTTCTAAAGACTTAAGCTATCCACCTGCACCATGCCTAAAGCACCGCGCGCCACCTCCTTAAACTAAGGCACCATCTCGGGCTTAGGAGGAGGCGGAGTCTATTTATCCTTTTTTGTGGATTCAACTAGAGTTCGTTCTGGTAGAGTCACCAAATAAGTGTTTACTTTAAAAAATATCCAAATCGGAGTGACGGGGATGAAAAGCCCCGAACACATGGTATTCCTGTCGCCATGCATTGCCAAAGCTATGCGAGAGAGACCTTGAAAAACCGGGAGCAATACTCGTGCGAGGGGGGCATTCTCCCCCGCACGAGTAAAAAGCTTCCTCGCAGCGGTACTCTACTTGATCGATGACATTCTGAAGCTTCTTGCGAGGTAGACCTTACATTTTAATGCAATAATTTTTTATCAGTATCATTTGGTAACGAACGCAGAACGTTCTCATTATATGTGTTATTCAACTGATCAGGTTTCGCGAGACCTGCCCCTCTGCACGTTTACAAATCTAAGAATATTGGTTCAAGAGGTCTTGGTTTTATAATCTATTACTGTCTAAAAGGCCTGTTTTGGACAAGGATGGGGATTTTCTTTCTTGGAAAATGGTTGTAAGTAGTGATGCCACGAATATTCGGTTACTATTCGGTATTCGGCCTATTCGGCCATTTTTTTCGTATTCGGTATTCGGCCGAATATTTCGTAATATTCGGCCGAATACCGAATCTCCAATCATGAAGGGAAAAAACGGAAAAATGACTCAAAAACTATTTATTTCAATAACAATTTTTACTTTAATATTTATAATCTAATATTTATAATCATAATATTTCCAAACAATCGATTTTTTGTTTGCCGATGACATTTTGTAAAGCATATAGTGACACGATCTACTCGCAAATGAACCAAAAACCTAAAGACGCTATAGACGGGTCCTATAGAGTAATGTCAGTTCTACTATGCAAACGTCATACCAGAGAGTAGTGTCGGTAGAGGGGGGAGTAGACTGTGTATCCCTCCCTCTAGGCGCGCTTTTGTAAGAGGGGATACTGTACGGGCCTGGTAGGGGGGATGACACTTAGTTAAGAGATAGAAGGGTATGACGTTTGCATACGTAGAACTGACATCTAGCTCTAGCTCAATGTCATCCCCCTACCAGGCGCGTAAAGTATCCCCTCTTACAAAAGCGCGCCTAGAGGGAGGGATAAACAGTCTACTCCCCTCTCTACCAACACTATTCTATAGTGTTAAATAGAGCGCGTTGAAAAATCGTAACTTCCCCCTTTTCATTCCCTCCTTCCCGAGTTTATCACCAACGTTGAAAGCTTCCGCGCAGGCGCGCTGTAGCAGAGGCGGTAGAGAGTGGATCTAAATCTAAACAGTTTATCCCTCTCTCTGCTTGCGTTCAAATATTGCGCAGAGCAGTAATCGCGTTACAGCTAGTGCCGAGAGGAGAGGAGAGTTTTCCCACGTGACCCTACATTTCGCGTAGCCGTCTGCCTATTCACCTCACCATTCCATACCCTTCTTCTTCCATGATGAGACCTGTCCCATTGCGGTCCGTGCGGGGGATGTACGTATTTCGCGGAACGGGTTACAGCTCATAACCGGTTTCGCGCGAGTTGCACATATGTCACGCCCGAATATTCGGTGGCCGAATATTCGGTGCTTCGGCCGAGAGCATGGCTGAATATTCGGTTTTCGGTATTCGGCAAAATCAATATTCGCGGCATCACTAGTTGTAAGTACTGAATTGTGGATTAAATACAATAAATTTACAATTTTTACATTAGAAATACTGAATTTACAATTTTTACATTAGAAATACTGAATTTACAATTTTTACATTAGAAATACTGAATTTACAATTTTTACATTAGAAATACCGAATTTACAATTTTTACATTAGAAATACCGAATTTACAATTTTTACATTAGAAATACTGAATTTACAATTTTTACATTAGAAATACTGAATTTACAATTTTTACATTAGAAATTCATTTTTATTCATTTATTTATTTTATTTAATATAATAGAATAGATTGTAACACACCTCAGGGTAAAATTTCAGGACATTTGGATCAGTAGATCCGAAGATATCATCAGTTTGGCCTTGGAAATATTTTTTACTCAAAAAAGGTTTAATCTTTCTTAGTATAATAAAACACATTGAAACACACGTCTCACTACAATTTAAGGTAATTTCAATCAATAGGTCAAAGGAAGGATCTGGCAAAAATACCTACCTCCTCCCATAAAACTTAATGTTAATTTTCGGTTCCTTCGAATTTTCTTCAAAAGTCGCGCTTATACATGTAAATCGAATTCTTTGAACTGGGGGAGTAGTTATAAGCAAAAATGGGGGTGGAATACTCTGAGAGTCGGAATGAAGGCTGGTTATCTAAGTCAGATCTAGGCTCTATTTAGCGCCATCATATCGGCCTAATTTTAATACATATGCCAAAGTTATTTTAAACTGTTTTGCTCATACATAAAATTTACAATTAAAAAACTAAATTTAATAGATAGTTAACAATGAATAATTATTTCTTCCAAATTGTTGCTAAAATAGTAGTGTACGTAGATGACGCTACAATAGGGAAACGCCGGTAGGCTGCTAGGCATAGAAAAGCGTCTGCAATCTGCAAAGAAGTGATTTCGAACATAATTTTTTGCAAATTTTGAAATTTGGTTCATAACTGTTGCTTTTACGAATGGGATGGTGATATTGATATTGTTTCTTGATGTCTAGATAATGGTTTTCCTTCTGGTTAGAGAAACATGTACATTTATTTCTAAACTCATTACTTATTGTGAAGTTGTAGTATTAGGTTTTGAATTATCATGTTAACAATGCTTATTTTGATTACGATTATAAAAATAGTATTGAACTTTTTTTCTTAAAGTTAGTGATCATAAGTGATGATTAGTAATTGATTACTCTTATTAGTTAAAATTAAGAGTTTATTAAATAAATTATCATTAACCTTTATAGGTAAATTTAAACTTGAAACGATATTTTGTCTTTGGCAAATATGTAACTGAAAAGAACCCAATTGAGAGTTAATTAAATAAATTATCATTATCGTTTTTAGGCAAATTTAAACTTGAAATGATAATTTTTCATTGTCAAAATTTGTTACTGAAAAGTGAAAAGAACCTTAGAAAGTGCTTGTGCTTCGTAAAATTTATTATTAGGATTATTTGAGTAATCAAACGTTAATAGAAGGATTTTATTGCGAATGCCAATACTTAAAATTAACCATCAAATTATCATTTTTGTTTGTCCAAAATTGTAACGCGCTTAAAGAGAAAAAATAAGTTTTTAGACTTTGGCTTATCTAATCCCAAAACCTAAATTCCCAAATTAAATGTACAGGTATAGTTAACCTCAAAAATGTGTCTGTCTAGAAGCACTTGCAAGTTAATTTAATTAACTTACAATATAATAATATATTTATTTAATTCGAACACTTACAGAGATGGTAATATCATAAACTTGCTTAGTTACAGAGGTTTCCCTGATACACTCTCCAGAGACTACGGTATTAATTTCTTTTGGTTTAAAAATCAAATATCTCTTACTTTAATAATGTGTTTAGTTTTTATTATATTTCAGACTTTCCGACGAGTACAATTCCTAAAATAATTTTGTAAACCTTCTAATGCTAAAAACGCGACGTGTTTTATAATTGTAGTGCTACCCGATTTAAACTGCCTATCTACCATTCGCGAATTTCCCGCCAAGAGATTTCAATTCTCGGCATGTATAGGCGCGCTACCATGGAAACGCGAGAGGAACGCGCCGGCCGCCGACGTGAGAGAGATGCTAGGTTTAAGCAACATAACTCGAGCTTTTTAATATGACTAGACGGCCGAGAGCGTAAAGGCGTTAGTCCGTGGAGTGAGAGCTCTGTGGATGGTGCGGGATCGAAACCCGGTCGAGGAGGAAAATAATTTCATAATTAAATAAAATTCTTCCACGTTGCAGAGCAACCTAAGTGTGATTCTGAGTACTTTTTAAAAATTTCCGAATTCCGCACGGGAAAAAGAGGGGGGAAATGGGGGAAAAGGTGCGCCCAGCCGTAATCAAATAGTCGGACTAAACCTTTGCACCATCCGATAGATGGCGCAAAGCAAAAACTATATTCTTTAGCACACTATACTGGCATAAAATAGATCTTAGTGGTAAAATTTTGGCACTCTAGTTTCGGTAATCCAGCTGACATGAAATGGTCAGTTTTCTTTTTACCTCTCCGAGTGACGATGACGTCACGGAGAGGTATTGCACTGGACGTGTGCGTGTGTGTGTGTCTGTCACACCCCACGTGACCGCGTTCGCAGTTTGCGTATCGGAGCAAACGTGTTCCCAACTTCCGGACTGCATTGACAGTTCACGGAAATTTGGAAAATTGTGTTTGTCTCCGCTGGCTATTCTACTTGAGTTCCCACAACACCAGTTTTGGTTTTCGTCTACTCCACATGGACACTAGTTTGTGTATACCACATACACACTAATCTATCCTCATTGGCGTCTAACAACCACCATCTACTGGTCTTTCGTCTATACCACATAGACACCAATCTGCAACATTGGCTTTTAACACCACCATCTACTGGTCTTTCGTCTATACCACATAAAAACCAATCAGTAACATTGGCTTCTACTCCATCGTCGTCGTTAGGTTTAAGATTTACGCGGCGAGCGGCTAGGGTTTCGAGAAACGTCTAGCCTCCCAATGGCAGGGCTTCCGCCATCGGTTCACGCGAATGCGTTTTTATCTATTATTATAATGGAAAGGAATCGTATATATACCCCAAAATTTGAAGAAAGCGGGCAAGAGGGGTACCCTTCACTTTAAACGTCAATATTAGCAAAGTTTCGAAAGATAATAGGAACAACTTTATTCTAAACGATTTAACTATTTTTAAAGTTATTTACTGGCGGTTAAAATAATTAATATTGTAACATGGCTGCCAGATTCCTGGAGTTTCTACTCCTTGGATCTGGCAGGGTGTCATGCCTCCATGTTACATGCTCCTCCTCCTATCCTAATCTCTGTGATTTTTTTATGTTAAGTCAGTCGTTAGTCAGCTCTCGGAACGAGCAGTAGTTTTGTTTTGTTGCTTCACTGTCTAGTTAGGTATAGTTGGGTTAATCCCTTTTTGATCTAATAAAGTTTACGAAGACTTGTTTCTTCTGTTTTGGATTATTAAAGTAAGTTGTCTTTATTTCTTTTTATGGCCCTCGGGAGTCTATCCCCCTTAATTTAATTAATCACTACGGAGGGTTACATAAATGGCGCCCGAACAGGGACTCGACTAAGCCTCGGTCAGTCCCGCAGAAAAACTGTTTATCATTGTCGGTTAGGATATCCGCCCTCCATGTGGCTTTAAGCCTTGGCTTCCACACTGATAGATAGTTTAAAATTTTGGTAAGATAATCGTACTAAATTAAATCTACGTTAATCATAAATGAATTAAATAATAAATTAAAAATAAAATTATCTTTGTAATAAAAACACTGAATTTAGATGACCTACTATTTTAGATTGTATAAATTTAACTTAACTTGGCTACTGCAACTATTTTGAGTATTGTAAATTAAATTAAACAATTAAATAAATAATGGCTTATTCGGACGATAAACAAACATGGAGGTCGCCTCGACCATCCGAGGATGAGGAAGACGATCTAATATTAAAGAAAAGGGAAGATCTGTTTACGTCTACGGAAGACGATGGTGACACTCTAGCGCCACCAGAGACAGATAATCCTTTGGAGGATTTCAACCGGATTCTTCGAATTGAGGATGATAAAGACAAAGAGGATTCAGATACACGGAAGAGGACGGCCGCCTCTTCAGAATCGGAATTCTCTTCTTACCAACTATTCCCTCAAAATAGTATTTCTGCCTCTAAGGGAAGTTCAACTCCCTCAAATTTCCGTCCTCAAACCGGGATTGATTCCCTTGTTACTCCCCAATCAACGTCCAAAAGTGATAAGCCTAAAGTTAGGTTTACTACCACATTGCCTAATCCTAGTGTCAGAACAATTGGAACCCAATTTTCTCCGTCCCAACAAATCCCTCAATTAGGCCCAGACACTACCGATGAGGAATTAAAAGCTTTTATATCACCCTTCCTCCAAACACTGGCAGATAATTCTAACCAAAATGTAGCAATACATAAAGCTATAGCTACTAGTTTGGATAAATTAGTTAGGGATCTACCTACGTTAATAAATAGAAGTTCAACTCCTCAGCCGGGAAAAGTCCCTATTGAACCACCAGAAAGGTTAGCCTTTATGGGATCGTCTAACGATAATGCCACTGAATTTTTAGCTGCTTTTGAGGAGTATGCTAAATTTCACAAGCTATCAAATGAAGAAAGGTTAGCTGCATTGCCTCTCCTTTTAAGAGGGCATGTCTTGTATTGGTATAGGGATTTAATCCGTCAATATGATGATATGTGTAGTTTAAACCCCTCCCATCCTCATTTGGCTTGGAAGACATTTAAAAGACATTTTAAAGTTCAGTTTAGAGACTCCGAAGCTGACTCTAAGCTTAAGATAGAGATTAACCATAGAAGTCAGAAGGATAAGGAGTCGGTAGAGGATTTCTTCGGGGAAGTAATAAAGTTAAACTTAGGGATGACCCATCCTCTTACCGAAAAAGAATTAGTTCCAATAATTAAAAGTAATTTAAAGGACGAGCTTAGAACTCCCCTCCTTTTCTTACAATTTAGTACCATGGAACAGTTAAGATTAGTGATGCCGCGAATATTGATTTTGCCGAATACCGAATACCGAATATTCAGCCATGCTCTCGGCCGAAGCACCGAATATTCGGCCACCGAATATTCGGGCGTGACATATGTGCAACTCGCGCGAAACCGGTTATGAGCTGTAACCCGTTCCGCGAAATACGTACATCCCCCGCACGGACCGCAATGGGACAGGTCTCATCATGGAAGAAGAAGGGTATGGAATGGTGAGGTGAATAGGCAGACGGCTACGCGAAATGTAGGGTCACGTGGGAAAACTCTCCTCTCCTCTCGGCACTAGCTGTAACGCGATTACTGCTCTGCGCAATATTTGAACGCAAGCAGAGAGAGGGATAAACTGTTTAGATTTAGATCCACTCTCTACCGCCTCTGCTACAGCGCGCCTGCGCGGAAGCTTTCAACGTTGGTGATAAACTCGGTAAGGAGGGAATGAAAAGGGGGAAGTTACGATTTTTCAACGCGCTCTATTTAACACTATAGAATAGTGTTGGTAGAGAGGGGAGTAGACTGTTTATCCCTCCCTCTAGGCGCGCTTTTGTAAGAGGGGATACTTTACGCGCCTGGTAGGGGGATGACATTGAGCTAGAGCTAGATGTCAGTTCTACGTATGCAAACGTCATACCCTTCTATCTCTTAACTAAGTGTCATCCCCCCTACCAGGCCCGTACAGTATCCCCTCTTACAAAAGCGCGCCTAGAGGGAGGGATACACAGTCTACTCCCCCCTACCGACACTACTCTCTGGTATGACGTTTGCATAGTAGAACTGACATTACTCTATAGGACCCTTCTATAGCGTCTTTAGGTTTTTGGTTCATTTGCGAGTAGATCGTGTCACTATATGCTTTACAAAATGTCATCGGCAAACAAAAAATCGATTGTTTGGAAATATTATGATTATAAATATTAGATTATAAATATTAAAGTAAAAATTG
Organism: Phalangium opilio; assembly: GCA_019434445.1. Taxonomy (NCBI): domain Eukaryota; kingdom Metazoa; phylum Arthropoda; class Arachnida; order Opiliones; family Phalangiidae; genus Phalangium; species Phalangium opilio. Next base: position 125,461 of record JAEQBA010002883.1, read on the forward strand.
TTATTGAAATAAATAGTTTTTGAGTCATTTTGCCGTTTTTTCCCTTCATGATTGGAGATTCGGTATTCGGCCGAATATTACGAAATATTCGGCCGAATACCGAATACGAAAAAAATGGCCGAATAGGCCGAATACCGAATAGTAACCGAATATTCGTGGCATCACTAGTTAAGATACTCCTGTAAAACCATTGAGAAGGATATTGAAGTTAGGAAAAGGAATGCCGAAAAAAGCGAAAAGAGGAGATCACCCCCTAAACCAAAGGTTACAGCTGAGTCCTCTTGCCCAGCAAACAGGGGCTCCGCCCATAATCAGTGTTCCCCCGGGCATTGTCAAAGCCCTTGCAATCCTCCTACTTCTCCTCAATGGGAATATCCCTTACAACCGTTAGACTCTAGAGCCAAAGCTAGGGCTAACAACTCCAATAGAGGTCAAAGATCTTTTAATAGATATACTAATCAGAGATCAAAATCTCCAGGTCGTCAGTTGGCCTTGTCTTACTCCTCTACACGTACTACCACTTGTTATAGTTGTCAGGGAGGCTATTCTCTAAGGTCCTTTTGGAGGAATTTCGATCCGAATCTTTTCATTCGGAGTCAATTTCTCCGAATGAAAATAAAACGTATTCTGTAAGCACCTTATCCTAATCATACGGTGAAAACCTCTCCGTATCATTCGGCGGCCGTAAGAGACGGCCGAATCGGGCATTCGGAGTTTTTACCGCCTCTCTTCCCTCCATAAATCTTAGATTCGCGGAACTTCCGCCGGAGTTTTCTAGTTTTTTTTCCCATACTTCTTTGTTGGCACCTTGGCTGCGGTTCATATTTTGTTAGTATGGCTGCTTTGTTTTTTCAACTCGAGCTTCATCGCTTGCGATTTGAACGTGGTAATCTCCTTGCCCGTCGCGACTTACGAGTTCAAAGGGTTTTTCGAGACTTAAATCAAGCGTGGGAGTTAGATGATCTTCGGTTCAGGCAAAATTTTAGGTTAACGCGGGACATGGCTTTAGGCCTTTGCGAAACGTTGACCGAGCCTTTACAAGGTATTAGATCGACGGCTTTGCCAGTAGATTTAAAGGTAAGAAAACGTTAAATTTATCATACATTTAAGGGATCATTTCGCTAGATGCAATTACATTAATTAACACAGATTTAATTGTCAATTGTAATAATTTTTGTAACGGGGCTGGGTTGGTTAGAACCACCTATTCTTGACCAATTGCATAAATTATTAGGAATTACTAGATTAAATTAGGTTGTTTCTTTTAGCTTCTATTAAAATTATTGATAGAGGGCTAATGATCTACATTAATGAATGTATAATAATCTCACGAGTTCCACACAATTGGATTATAATTTACGATTAATCGACGTTGTTTTTCTAGGTTCTCATTGCACTGAGGTTTTACGGTAGGGGTTCATACCAGTTAGATGTTGGGCAAAACATTTTTCTTGGTGTAAGCCAATCTAGCGTAAGCCGAAGTCTAAGAGACGTTACTAGGGCTATAAACCGTCATCTAGTACCGAGGCACATAAAATTTCCTGTAACGGAGGTAGAGAAACATGCCATCAAAATGAGGTTTCAAGATGAGTGGAATTTCCCCGGAACTATCGGAGTAATTGATTGCACCCACGTTGCAATTGTACCACCTCCGAATAATGATCCCGACTTTCCGGAGAGCTCTTATGTGAACCGGAAGTCTTATCATTCCTTAAATGTTCAATTAGTCTGCGGCTATGATTTGAACATTCTTGCGGCTAATGCCAAGTTTGCGGGGTCAACGCACGACTCATTTATTTACCGCAGTACAAAAGTTTCAAGACATTTGGAACGGTCATACTTAAATGGGTCATTAAATTATTCTTGGATAATTGGTAATTATTAATTATATTGCTTATCTCTAACATGACTAAAAACTGACCCTCCACAAAATTACAAGTAATAATAGGGAGCTAGTATGTGCCAACCAATATATTCATTGCGAGCGGATTTAATTGACCAAATTATTTTAACCAATTTAATTTTATATGGGGAGGTGTGACTGTTTTTTTTTTCAATTTTGAGTTGGGTTAGTTTAATGTCACAAAGCCCAATTTTTAATAATTTTATTTATTTATTTATTGTTTATTTTTGTAGGAGATAGTGGCTATCCATTAACTCCATGGTTATTGGTCCCCATTATAGGGCCCGAAGAGGGTACCCCAGAATTTCGGTTTATGTCAGCTTTTTTTTAAGGCTAGATGTACCATTGAAAGGTGTAATGGATGTCTAAAGCAACGCTTTCGGTGTTTGCTAAAGGCTAGGGCTCTCCATTACAATTCGAAATTCGCGGCACAAATCGTTATGGCATGTGTTGTTTTACATAACATGTGTATGGCGAATGGCCTTGGGGAAGACATTGACGTAGAGGACGACGATGCCCCATATGTGGAGGATGACCGCCCACATCCTCACATTGTTCCCCCTCGTAATGGGAACTGGAACCCGGAAGGGCGAAGGTTAAGGGACAGAGTGGTTCGTCGTTTTCGTTGATGTACCCTCTAAAAAAAACAGCCCTTTTAAGGGCTACTCGTCAATAATATACTGTCGAAATAAAGGGTTAAATTTTTTTAAAAATTGAGTCGTCACGCATGATGACTTGACCGTCGGATCCCTTGTGACGAGGAGATTAGTAAAAAAAATTGAACTCTTTATTTTGGCGCTATATTGTTGGCCAGTGACACTTGAAGTTCCGATTTAATCTCATATATAGGCTAATGTCGTGAACATGTGCGGAGTATATTGCCTTCTCGTGGCAAGTGTCGTAAACTTGCTTTGCAAGGCCGAAATATACACGTTTCTTTTAAATATTAATTTTAAAAATGCTTACATTTTTTAGTTAATTTAGAAATTATTAATTTTTTACATTTTAATTTACGTAGGGCTAAGATTTTTTTCTTTTATGTTATTAAATAAAAATTTTGTTTCAAGGTTTCATACACATTTACTTAGAGTTTACTTTAATGGAAGTAATAATGTAATAAGATGGTTAGTTTATAAAAACCATATTATATTATGATAAATTATATTTTTGTGAAATTTATAACTGTATTATTCTAAGAAAGCGTGTATATTTCGGCCTTGCAAAGCAAGTTTACGACACTTGCCACGAGAAGGCAATATACTCCGCACATGTTCACGACATTAGCCTATATATGAGATTAAATCGGAACTTCAAGTGTCACTGGCCAACAATATAGCGCCAAAATAAAGAGTTCAATTTTTTTACTAATCTCCTCGTCACAAGGGATCCGACGGTCAAGTCATCATGCGTGACGACTCAATTTTTAAAAAAAATTAACCCTTTATTTCGACAGTATATTATTGACGAGTAGCCCTTAAAAGGGCTGTTTTTTTTCTTCGCCAATGCTCAGACTCTGTCCCTTAAGGCCTGCGCAATTATCTCAAAGGCATTAGCCTGCCTAACTGAGGCATTAGCCTGCATAACTGAGGCATTGGCCAATGTTGTTACCGCCTCAGCCAGTTTTGATTGGGACGCGGCTATCGACTCTAGAGCTTTTCTAATGCCTCCATATTCGATATTTTGGGCAGTTTGGGTCTCCCCCAAATGCTCTGCGGCCCGTTCATACGGCGTTTTGCGGCTTTCGGCCCTTCTCTTTTTTCGTGCCTCATTCAATTCTATAAATTTGTTATACTTGTTAGTAAATGTCAGGATTAGCCTAAATTATTTGCTATATAAAAATACTTTTTGCAGAATCTGCAACTGAGTTTGGCACAAAACCCATTTCATCGTTTCCGCTAGATTCGCCACCGGAAATCTCGCGGCTGGTTGGAGTTGTTATGGTTGGTTCTCCAACCACCATTGTGACAATCGGTGCCACATCCACCTCAAAGTTGTCATCCAACGGAACAAATGCCGAGGTGGATTCCTTTGAGGAACCGTTGGCCGCAGGAGAACGGAGGGATGAAGTTGATGGGGTATCAACTTCGGGGAACCCAGCGTCAATGACCGACTCTAGGCCAGTGACCAACCCCTTCCCAAAAATTTGCATTAGCCTCCCTTCTAAATCCGTAATAGATTCCGGAGGTGGCCCACCACCGGTCTTGCCAATATTGGCCTTAGAGGCTTTGGCTTTTACGGCGGATTTCCATGCCGTAAAGCACTAACGGAGTTATTATGTTAAAATTTATATTAAAATGTATTTAAATTAACATACCTTTTTCCACTTTTCAACATTTTTCGTCGCCCCAACTCCGCAACTATTTAATTGGGAGGCTAGGTCCTCCCACATGGCCTCGTACTTAACCCTACTAAATGTAGCGCTGAATTTCATGTCTACAAAATTTCTATTAGCTTCTAAAAACTCGACGTAAATTAATTGCTGCTTGGCGTGTACTTTAACTCCCATTTTAAATTAATGTTCAAGTGAAATTAATTCAAAAATAAATATTTTCAAACCAAAAAAGAAGCACGTGTTTGTATCTTAAGAAAAGAAATCGAAAGAGAAAATTTTCTTTGTATTGAATGTATTCCCAATACAAAGACTCGTTTTCCAAAATTTTCCACTCCTTGGGAAAAACCAAAGTGTCCATCCTTTCAATTTGAAAGCGCGCCTAATAAAATTGACCAATAAGGAAGAAGTGGGCGTGGAAAAGTACCGCACGTGATGGAAAAATCAACACGTGGCTTAAGAGGAAGTGACGTCCATTTGGATTGAGAGAAAAGTTTCGAAGTATCCGAATGATGATAAGGATTGGAGTTAGAGAATACGGTTTTCTCGGTCCACTTATCATAAGGATTCGGAGTGATCCGAATGATTTTCGATTTTTAGAGAATAGCCTCCCAGGAACCAGGTCATCTTGTACCCGACTGTCCAAACAAGAAGATGATCCAGTCGGGGGAAGCCCAGACGGGAGAGGTCCCTCGTGGTCCCTCTCCCGGTGCTCAATAAATTCCCCTAACAAGAAGCGTGTCGCGTTCCCCCTGCGGATCGAGTCCGTCAGGAAGGGTTCCGTTTATAAAAGGGTCACCATTCCCGTTACTTTTGAACACGCGACAGTTCACGCTAAATTAGATAGTGGGGCCGATGCCTCTTTTGTTAGTCTAGATCAGTGGCAGAAAATCTGTAAATACAGAAATTCTTCAGAATTACCTGAAGATGAAGAATTAGATTGTGTAGTTTGGGGCTATGGCCGTTATACGTTTACAAAAGCTTCTCACGAGTTAGAATTTACTCTTAAGTCAATTGACAGTGAGAAACAATTCAAATTTAAATTCTACATAGTTCCTTCCCTTAATAGTGACTTTATATTGGGTCAAGATTTTCTTGAGGAAAACAGGGTCAAATTAGATTTTGAATCATTACTATGTTTAGTGGGTAACTTAAGGATCCCTTTTTCAATTCAATCAGAAAAGGATCCCATAGATAAGGAGATTGTGAACAGTATTAGGGACGCAGTTTCCGCAGCCCCTATTTCTGAGGAACAACGTCATCAACTAGAAACCCTTTTATTGAAATTCCCTGAGTTGTTTTCTGATAAAGTAGGAAGAACAGGACTAGTCTTCCATGAGATTCATACGGGTTCTAGTCCGCCCATAAAATCTCAGCCTTATCGAGTTAATGACCAGAAAAGGAAAATTATTGAACAACATGTAAAGGAAATGTTAGATGACGGGATAATTAGACCCTCAGTATCTCCTTGGGCTTCGCCCGTAGTTTTAGTTGATCAAACAAAACGGGGTAAACCCTATAGGTTTTGTATTGATTACAGAAAGCTAAATCAAGTTACCATCAAGGACCCTTATCCTTTGCCTAATATAGAGGACATGTTAGCTAGGGTTGGAAGACCTAAATACATCTCAACACTTGACCTTAAATCAGGGTACTGGCAAGTGGAAATGCACCCTAAGAGTAGAGAAAAAACAGCTTTTGTGACTCATATGGGAAAGTACGAATTCAATGTACTCCCTTTTGGGCTTTGTAGTGCCCCTAGCTCCTTTCAGCGTCTAATCGACGAGATTTTTAGGGACGCAGATTACTTCCAATTAATAGACTATATTTAGATGATTTAATCTCGCTTAGCGAAAATTGGGATCAAAACTTAACGTGTTTAGAATATGTCCTAAATAGATTAAAGGAAGCGGGTCTCACCCTTCAGTTAAAAAAATGTCGTTTTGCTCAAAAAGAAGCTACCATATTTGGTCACATAGTCAATGAAACAGGGGTGCATATAGATGCTTCTAAGATAGAAGCCATTCAGAAATTCCCTCCTAAAAATATTAAGGAAATACAGAGACTTTTAGGTATGGCAGGTTGCCATAACCGTATTATTAATCACTACTCTCACATAGTAGCACCTATTAATAAACTTAAAAGGAAGGATCAGAATTTTATTTGGGGTCTCGAACAGCAAAAGGCGTTCGACAAGATCAAGGAAGAAATATGTAAAGCCCATCCTTTATCTTCCTTTAGAAGGGATTCCCCGTGCATACTAACTACTGATGCTAGTGACGCAGGGTTAGGTGCCCTTCTTTCCCAAATGCAAGACAATGTAGAAGTCCCTATAGCTTATGCTAGCACAGGACTCAAAGATGCCGAAACAAGGTACTCCACTAGCGAGAAGGAGTGTTTAGCCATATGTTGGGCAGTTAAAAAGTTTAGGCCCTTTCTAGAAGGTCGTAAATTCACTGTCCTCACTGACCATCAGGCTCTACAGTGGTTATTTAATATCAGGGAACCAAATTCTCGTCTAGTTAAATGGGCTATGTACCTTCAAACATTTGATTTTACTATCAAACATAAGAAATGAGTAGAAAACGTAGTAGCAGACGCTTTGTCAAGGGCCCCGATAAACGTCTTAAGTATAAACTTCAGCTCCTCTACATCTAATTCTTCTAGTAATTTGGATCCAACTAGTAGTAGCACAAGTAAAAATTCTACCGGTAGTAGTAGTAGCTCCAACTTCCTCTAGTGAGTCTGTTGAAGGTCGAATACGTCCTCCAGGTCCTAGAGCCTTATATTCAGTCTTTACCATAGAAGACGTAAGAAAGTCTCAAAGGGAAGACCCATTTGCTTCCCCTATTATCAATTCCTTGCAAGGACCTAACCCTGTTAGGCATAAAATGTTCGAAATGAAAAATTATCTTCTTTATAGAAGACCTTACAGGAACCCTTACAGGAACCATCCTGAAAAGATTTATTTACCTCCTCGTTTAAGGCTAGAAGCCATGAGGTTATTACACGACCACCCGTTATCGGCTCACAGGGGCAAAGATAAGACCCTTAGCAAAGTGACTTATAGATATTGGTGGCCCACTATAATTAGTGACGTCCAGGATTATGTTAGGGGATGCTCTTTATGCCAACAATTTAAGGCTAGAAACCGGAAAAAGCCAGGGCTAATGCAACCCTCAGAAATAACAAGTCCTTGGGACCAAATCAGTGTCGACGTAATGGGACCTTTCCCTTCCAGTAGACACCACTATAAATATTTAATAGTCTTTGTCGATTACATGACTGAATTTGTGGAAATGATTCCACTAAAAACTATTACTGCTAAGACCTGTGTACAGGCTTTTAAGTCTATTATTACTAGGCGGGGAGCACCGAAAGCTATTCTTAGTGATAGAGGGGTACAGTTTACTTCAAAACTTTGGCTGCAAATTTGCAGAGCATTTCGAATTAACCCAAAGTTTACCACCCCCTATACTCCTAAGGGAAACCCCACTGAAAGAGTAAATAGAGTAATAGGCGAGTTAATATCGTTTTATGTAGGGAATCACCATGATAGATGGGATGAATCCCTTGACCTTCTTCAATTCGCAATAAATTCCGCACCTCATGATACCACGGGAAGATCCCCTTTCTTTTTGAATTTAGGGCGGGAGCCACGTCTCCCTTGGGATTTAGATATTGAAGAACCCATTCAGGACAATGATGACCCTAGTCGTAGTAAGGCATTGAAGGTTCTTAAGGAACAATTAGCATTCAGTAATGAATTGTCTAAGTTAGCTAAAGCCCACCAAAAGAAATACTATGAACTCCGCCATGACCCTTTAGAGTTTGAGGTAGGAACTTTAGTATGGATGGAAACTCATCCTTTATCAAGTACGACAGGTCAGCTCATGAAAAAGCTTAGTCCTAAATGGGCAGGTCCCTTCAAAATAGTTGCAAAACATTCCCCCGTTGTCTATGAGTTAGAGGATGCTAACTCAAGGCAGAATGTAGGGAAGGTTAATCTCGAACATCTGAAACTCTACTGGACAAACGTAGCTGTCTTCGACCAGGCCGGAAATGCCCCCACTTCTCAATCGGACGTTGCAGAAGAAATTGAACCTAGTCCTTCTACGGATGGTGATAGAGCGCTCCATCAGCCTGAAGAGACTTCCTCAACCACGTCATCCGAATCATCATCATCTTCTACGTCACCGCCGGACGGTCAGGAAACCAATCAACCGATTATTCCTGGTATTCCAGATGTCCCTCAAGCCTCGACATCAAGTATAGTAGAAGATCAAGCAGCGGATCAACCGATCCCTCCTGAAGTTCGGGATGATTCACATCGACCTACAGATTCTGATAGTGAACCGGGCATGGCCCTTTTTGAAGACCCTCCTCTCCTCCTTTTTACCTATCATGATATGAGGGCTTTTCAGCTCGATCATCCCTCAAACGATAGTCCGCCTTCTGCGGCAGGGGAGGCTTCCCCGTCTGATCAAGAATCAGTCGAGGAACCAGAGCTACATAAGTCAACGTCCAGTTTTTCAGAAGAAATTCGAACACCGGAAGACAAATCAACGTCTTCTGAACAATCAGTCATGGAACCGGCGTTACAGCATTCTCCCTCTTCTGGTTTTTCGGAGGCAATAAAACCTCCCGAACCGATTTCTACCCCTTCGGAGGAAATATCTACCCCTGAACAGATACCTCAATCGAAATCCCAATTACAGCGTGCGTCTGACAGTTCATCAACCACGTTGTCGGATTCAATGAGAACTCCTAGATTGAATTGGGCCTCCTTACCCGATTGTTATTTAGAACCTTTTAAATTGGGATGGCGACGAGAGGTGTGTAAGAGGGCGACGGTTCAGCCCGGAGGTAATGAAGTAGATATCTACTATCGACCTCCTGATGATAAAAGGTTAAGGTCACCTTATGAGGTTCAAGTTTACCTTAACAATAATAACATAAAGAACCTAAAAAGGGAATATTTCTGTTTCTCTCGAGAGCCAATCTCTGTTTTCCCATGGGAGTTTATCTCCCAAGCTAACAAGAGAAATTACTAACATCTTTAACTTTTAGATGGCAGAAGGAGGATACGAACGTCCAATTTATTTTGAACCCCCTCAGGGTATGTCCCATACGCCAATCCCCTGTTCTCGAAATAGTACAACAAACCTCGACAGATCCTTGGAAGTCCTTGAGAAGTTCCAAGGCCCGTTGAGCCTTTTGAAATGCAGATTATGCGGACAGGAAGGACACAAAGATATCGACTGTTATGTTCCTCCTGAACATTTGATATTCCAAAAAACTTCGACAGAACCAAAAGAAGTATACGATGAAATCATAGTACACTGCACCAAATGCAAGAAAGAAGGGCATGTTGCCCGAGAATGCGACTGGGTGAAAAATCCGGTCCAGGATAAGGAAGAAAGGGGGATAAGGGAACCAGTTTCGACAGCCGCCAAGTTGGAAGAACAGGAACCAAACTCGGGACCAGTCCTGCCATGCAGAAGCCTAGGAGTCCAAGGTTTGGCTCTCATTCATGTTCCTTGGCCCCAGCCTCCGGCCCGGTTCCCGACTGTCATGTACGGTAAAATAATAATAGATAGAATGCTTATGTCAGGTCTAGAACAAATATAAGACAGTTAGCCTTGACCCAACCGTAAGGGGGAGCTCTGAGATAAAATAGATGACGTCAGAATACGAGTTGACATGTAGAGGTAGCTAAAGAGATATTAATCACTTCATGTACGGGCTTCCTTTGTAAACGTTTAGAATCTTAAGTACGGACTGTTTATTAAACTATAATAAACTTATTGATTTTATCTTAGTGTTATTACTTCGTGTAACGAACATAACAAATGGCGACGGAGTCGAGATTCGCGTTATACGTCTAACGTTTTAAAAGAAAACATCTTTTTCTTCAACCCGTATACCGTAGTCTAAGCCTTGGCCTTAGTTCTTCAAGCTAAAAGCCGTAAACGGAAGGAAGTACCGCAATTTCACAAAGAAGTCCTTGCCCCGTGGCAACATCGATATACGCGCTGAACTTATAGTGAAAAATATCAAGTCACGTTAAAGAAGTCATTGCCCCGTGGTAACATCGATATACGCGCTGACCTTATAGTGAAAAATATCAAGTCACGTTTTCCCACGCCTACCGCGAAATGACGACTTACGGTAATTTAAACATTTTTGACAATAGAACTGAACAATGGTCGCAGTATTCGGAGCGATTAAACGCTTATTCCCTCGCGAACAACATTATTGACGCGAACATCAAACGCGCAATATTACAAACTGTTCTTAGCCCGGACACGTATACTCTTTTACGCGATCGTATTCGTCCAGCAACCGTCGCGTCTAAAACATATGACGAATTAGTCGCGGCTCTCACCACGCATTTTGACCCAACGCCCTTGCGTTGCATCGCCCGACTTCGCTTTTATCGCCGTACTCGATTAAATGGAGAGTCAGTTGGAACATTCATCGCTGCCTTACAAGCCCTCACGGAACATTGTGCCTTCCAGAATCGCGATGAGATGATAGTTGACAAACTCATCTTCGGTATCAACAACGATACTATGCAACAAAGACTCATTGCAGAAGAAGAAGAAAAGAAGTCAATCACGCTAGCTAGAGCCACGGCAATCTTGATCTCCATGGAAAGCGCTAAAACAAGCCTGGGAGAAATGAAAACGACGGAACCCACAGGAGAACTAACATCCGAGGTCCATCAAGTCATTGGAAAACCTCCATCGCATGGCAAACCAGGAAGACACAAGAAACCTTCAACTAAGCGTCACCAGTCTACACATTCAGACAGCCGCGTTCGACCAAAGATCAAACCAGATCTTACACGTTGTCTTCGCTGCGCTGCGGAAGGACATAAGGGTCCTGACCTTCAAGCCACGTGTCTAAAATGCCAACGAAAAGGGCACGTTGCAAAAGCATGCTTCAATCCACCTGATCCACATTCCACAAGATTGCAACAGCGGAGACCATATCGTTCTCATCATATCAATGACACCTCCTTGGCACCACTGGACACTGTCCCTCTCGATGAATATCTACCAGACGTGTACCATGTGGATGACGTTTTGAGGACTGACCGAGATCACAGCGTCGTAAACCCATCAAACATTGACGAAAGTATTCCACCGCCCGATTCAGTCACACTTGAAGTCAACAATACACCAATTGCCTTTGAAATTGATAATGGATCCGGATTCACCATGATTAAGGAGCAGGATTTTCGAACACTCTCTTCCGTATCCGAAATAACGCAATTTCCGGGCAAGTTGGAATCATACACGGGAAACACCATCCAGGTAGTTTGTCAAGCCGTAGTCTCTGTTGTTTTTCGAGGTCGTCAGGCTCAACTGCCATTACTAGTCGTACGGAGCACAAAACCAAATTTGTGTGGTCGTAAATGGCTCTACTCAGTCCTGGACATTCTACCTTCGTTTAAAGCCCACCAAAGCAACACTGGCGAAGTGAATCAAGTTGCAACACAAGGAGACCAGCACCTTAAAGAGTTACTGGAGAAACACTCTGCACTCTTTACACCAGGACTTGGAAAGTTACACGGCATAAAGGCAAGACTGTATGTAAAAGAGCATATCAAGCCCGTTTTCTGTAAAGCACGCACAATCCCGTACGCCAGACAAGAAGCTGTAGCGACCGAACTACGCCGTATGGAGAGGGAAGGAATCATTACCAAGCTTCCATATTCGGATTTTGCATCTCCAATTGTCATCGTTCAGAAGCCCCATGGAGGACTAAGAGTGTGTGCCGACTACAAATCCACTCTAAATCCTCAACTAAATATAGACAAGTATCCATTACCGCGTTCCGAGGACATCTTCACAAAACTCGCTGGTTGCCGATTATTCTCCAAACTTGACTTACGGGAAGCTTACAACCAAATAGAACTGGAAGAGGATTCGAAAAAGTACACCGTAATCAACACACCACTGGGGTTGTACCAATTCAACCGATTACCATTTGGAGTCGCGTCAGCCTCAGCAATATTTCAATGCATAATGGAAATGATTCTCTCGGATGTTAAAAACGTTACTCCTTTCCAAGACGACACCTTGGTAGGAGGCTCATCATATGAAAATCATCTGAGGATTCTTGACGCAGTTCTCACAAAACTAGAAGCACACGGATTAAAGCTTAAAAAGGAGAAATGTAGCGTCATGCAAAAATCCATAGAATTCTTGGGACACAGATTGGACGAAAACGGCATACATCCGCAGGAAGCTAAAATTCAAGCAATAATGAACGCACCTGCACCTACAAATATTGAAGCCCTACGCTCATTTTTGGGTCTCATTAATTACTACGCACACTTTCTTCCGGATAATGCAACAAGGCTTGCACCTCTTTATGGACTACTACACAAAAATGTTGCTTGGGCATGGGACCACAACCACCAGGAAGCTTTTCAGGCGGCTAAGGACGCATTCAAATCGTCTAATATCCTTGCCCACTACGATCCATCTCGAGAAATATCCCTGGCCTGTGACGCATCGCCGTTTGGAATCGGGGCAGTTTTATCCCACCACATTGACGGACAAGAAAAACCGATTTCTTTCGCCTCAAGAAGCCTAACGTCCGCAGAAAAAAATTATTCTCAATTGGATAAAGAAGCCTTAGCAATCATTTTTGCCGTCAAGAAATTTAAAGACTATCTGTATGGCACTCACTTTACGCTCTATACTGACCATCAACCGTTGGTCACCTTGTTAGCGGCTCACAAACCTGTACCACAAATGGCTGCGGCACGGTTGCAACGCTGGTCACTGATTTTGGCCGCGTATTCCTACACCTTAAAGTTCCGGAAGGGGTCGGCGAATGCCAACGCCGACGCTCTAAGTCGCTTACCGCTACCCACGCTAACCACAACGACGCCTGTACCGGCAGAATACGTTTTCGCAGTAAGAAGCGTCACTGACAATACACCTATAACGGCGCGTCAGCTCGATGAAGCAACCCGTCAAGACGACACGTTGCGCTCTCTTGGAGACTTCCTCAAAAATGGATGGCCTATGAAACATACCATCCCAAAAGAGCTGCAACCGTATTACCGCAGAAGAACCGACATATCAAATTTCAACGGAATTTACTTAATGTCTAATCGCGTCATTGTACCAACCATGTATCGGGAACCAATGCTCAGAGAGCTACATCGTTCGCACATGGGTACTGTCCGAATGAAGGCAAATGCACGTTCTTGCATCTGGTGGCCAGGAATTGATACTGACATAGAGAAGACATCCCAACACTGTGCGGCATGTCAAGAGCACGCATCATTACCACCCAGAACATACACACCGTGGCCTCCCACCAATACACCTTGGAGCCGTGTCCACGTCGATTTCGCCGGCCCGATCGAAAACAAATATCTTCTCATTTTCATTGACAGTCATACCAAATGGCTAGAAGTATTTGTCACCAAATCACAAACGACTCAGACAGTGTTGTCACATTTACGAGACATAGTAGCGCGTTTTGGAATAATGCCGACTCTTATATCCGACAACGGACCATGTTTCTCTAGTGCCGAATTTGAAGCCTTCGCGATATGGAATTCGACATGTTACCTCAGCCCCGTACCACCCGGCGTCAAACGGATTAGCTGAGAGGGCCGTACGCACGGTTAAAGATCACTTACGGAAAATATCACATCAAGAACTGAATTTCACGAAACAAGTGGATTCGCTCGAAACAGGCATAGCACACATTTTGCTACAATATCGTCGAACTCCCACAGAGTCAGGAAAATCGCCAGCTGAGCTAATGCTTGGTCGGCAAATAGTATCAAGTTTGGATCTCTGCCATCCAAAATTCCTGATGACATCTGCGAATACGACTGCAGTACATAACAAGAATAAATTTAAACCACAAGACCCAGTCTACGTGCGTAATTATGGCAAAGGAAACAAATGGCTAAACGGTACCATCATCAGGCACATTGGACACACAATGTTTCTAATCGACACAGAGTATGGATTATTACGGCGCCATAAGAATCAGATACGACAACGCCCGCACTCTGATCATGTATCAAAACCCAAGCCAGTAGACGATGATCACAACGAATTTCTTTTATGGGGGTCAATAAATCAACCATCACCTCTTGCTGAAAATCACCATCTACCAGCTGAAACATCTCGTCGAACACCGGAAGCTGTCCCTGATCCAGCTCCCAATTTTATCCCAAACCAGACAGCGACCAAGGACCGTCAGGCATCCGACGAAACATCCCACGGGACACCTGAGACCATTCATGATCCATCTTCCAATGAGCTAAACCAGACGACTGCTCCACAAGCGACAGCAGCGGTTACTACCCCAATTGACCATGGACATCTTCGCACAACCCAAACCTGCCTAGAATCCACCGCACCAGTATCTGAACTACACCCTATTGTCACCACTCATCCGAGACCCCAACGAAACAAGAAACGCCCGAGTCGATATTGTGACTAATGAACTCTAGGGAACCTTTATTATTTTACACATAAGTTAAATGAACATTAACGAACTCTAGTATTAACAGTATTCTAAAAAGGTCTATGAACTTAAAATCTTAATTCCTGTATAGCAAGATCAAACGAATCAGCTTTTTTTTCGTAGTAATCCTCTAAAGTTAAACAATGTAAAAAAAAAAAAAAAAAGGGAGGTATTGTCATGTACGGTAAAATAATAATAGATAGAATGCTTATGTCAGGTCTAGAACAAATATAAGACAGTTAGCCTTGACCCAACCGTAAGGGGGAGCTCTGAGATAAAATAGATGACGTCAGAATACGAGTTGACATGTAGAGGTAGCTAAAGAGATATTAATCACTTCATGTACGGGCTTCCTTTGTAAACGTTTAGAATCTTAAGTACGGACTGTTTATTAAACTATAATAAACTTATTGATTTTATCTTAGTGTTATTACTTCGTGTAACGAACATAACACCGGGTCCATTAAGTTGGCCCCTCTACCCAGAGATAGGATTGCGCTCTTCTCGCGCTGCAGTGCGCCACCATTTATTTTACTTGCGCTACTATAGTTTACACACATGTTGGAAAATAAATTGGGGGGGGGCCAAATTAACGAACAGCCCCACCACCCAACGGTGGGAGGAAGGTAATGTATGCAAACGATTTCGCTCTTTGTGCGCTGCAGTGCGCCACCATTTATTTTACTTGCGCCACTATAGTTTACACACAAGTTGAAAAATAAATTGGGGGGGCCAAATTAACGAACAGCCCCACCACCCAAAGGTGGAAGGAAGGTAATGTATGCAAACGATTGCGCTCTTCATGCGCTGCAGTGCGCCACCATTTGTTCTACTTGCGCCACTATAATTTACACACAAGTTGAAAAATAAATTAAAGGTGGGGGGCCAAATTAACGAACAGCCCCACCACCCAAAGGTGGGAGGAAGGTAATGTATGCAAACGATTGCGCTCTTCATGCGCTGCAGTGCGCCACCATTTGTTCTACTTGCACCACTACGGTTTTGACACTAGATGAAAAAGAAGATGGGGGGAGTTAACGAGCAGCCCCCACCCATTGGTAGAAGGAAGATAATGTATGCAAACGATTGTGCTGTTCATGCGCTACACAGCGCCACCTATTATTCCACTTGCGCCACTAAAGTTTAGATAGAAACAAATCTTACAAGCCCCATTTATTTATGTATACTTTATTTTTAGGGAAAATACATACAAAGAAATATAACTTCTTACTTATTGAAAACTTAAACAGTATAATAAACTGCATGTGCAATAATACATTTATTTTCTGTGCATTTCCCTTTTTTACCTTTGGTGTCATCATAAACTTCCCATCTATCATTTTGCCTTAAGCCATAGCATACGTAATGACCGATAACGTCTGGCTTGTTAAACCCTTCAAAACCATTCACAGCGCGTAAAAGATAGATGGTATCATTTACCTTTACAGACTTTGGTAATTCTCCTAATTTTATAACCATGCTAGTTTCGCAGTCCAACTGGTGAGTTAGATATGTAAATTCGAGGAAAATGTAATAAGGTGACTGAATTTGCCTTATTTCACGTATACTTCCACAGGTACATTCAGCGGTTTCAACACGTTGAAAGTGATGTTGGAGGAGCTCTTCAATATTTTTTATTTCACAAGGGGGGCATTCTATAGAAGTGATCGCTTTTCTAATATCTCTGGTTTTCGTCGAACAGCTTTGAGAGAGACAGAAATTCTCTTCTAAACAGCAAGAATCATGATAGACTAGTTTCTTAATCAGAGCAGAAACTGGACATTCGCACTTGACGGATTTAATACCCTCCACTAAGTCTTCAGCGTTGAATAAATCAATCAGAATTGTTGCCCTATCGCGATATGTCGTAGGGCGTACCCCAGTGACCATCAGGTGTTTCACGAATTGAAATACTTTCACGTCGTCAGATGTGTCGAACAAATTTTTCATCTCCAAGGAATCGCAATAACTAATACACATAGCTTGACATAGGGTGTCAAATGCACATGTATTAGATAGAGAGTATTTAATGTTTTTAATTTTTATAATCTGTAGCACGTTTGCATTTTTTAAAAATCCAATTGGTATATTAGGGATATGAGAAGAAAAATCTGTTCGAGCCAGCTCGGGCAAATGGAAAAGATACGACTCCCGTTTTCTGCTTTTAGGAGCAGCTTCACCCATATTTCTCCAATTTTCAAACTCTGAATTTTCTTTATCCAGTTCTTTTTGAGTAGTGGTTTTGTTAGAACATATAATACAAATACGCCTTTCTCCGCAACCCTCTTCTTCGCCTTTCAATGATATTGAACATCCAGGAAGAATGTGAATACTAACCTGTTTCCACCATTGCGGATACCCATAATTAGTAATTAATAGGAAATTATTTCAAGAATATAATACCTTGCAGTTTATGCACTTATGTAACCCAGTTGGATAGTCTCCATTTTCGCATGCTGAACATTTTTTAGTTACAGTATTACATGAATCCGATTCGAAACGCCAAACTGCAAGAAGTATAGTAAAGTAAGTTTTACGACCCTACAAGATGGGCAAGTCCTTAAAAGGGGGCGAAGAAGAAAATAAAGTAATTTTTTATGGATTCGACAAATAAAGACCTATCTGCGTCCATGAATGATTTTAAAATTTAAAACATATTCGGATTCCATCAATTAACTAAACACCGCACTTCCGACCAATCGTTTAAAGCCCCGCTTTCCAGTTAACAAAATATACTTTTCACGCGTTACGTTAAGCAAACTCTCAGCTCGAGGTTTGATAAACAATGTGCGCGGTGTGATAACCTTGGCGCGGAAAAGAGCGTGCCATGGAAAATTTTATAGCCGGAAGGCAGGGCATTACCCGATTGGTAGGAGGCACGGCGTTTTATTAATCGATGAAGTCTGAATCTATTTTAATTTTTAAAATCGTTTGAATAAATTTCTTGGATATTTCTCTCTATCCAGTGAGGTATTTTCCTATTCACCATCCCTTTAATGTTGCTAATATGACAATTAAAATGTCAAAAATTTATTATAAATTACCAGGACTACTATCATCTCTTTGCAAATTTCTTATGACTTTTGAACATTGCAAACAAGAATATATATGAATATTTGATTTGTTGACAAGACGATTGTATTTCGTATCTAATGCTCTCTGTTAAAAAAGCAAATCTTAACACTGAATCTAACGAAAAACTAGATTTGAAGTATTACGTCGCAAAAGTGACAAGTTTTAATGATAAAAGCTTGATTGTCTGCTATGGATGAAGGTTCACTTTTACTCTTACTTTCATCCACAGAACTTTGTGTCATAATTTGAGGAGGATTCTGAGTAGAATAATCCGAGGAATTTGACCCCACATTATAAATGGTTTTTTTTCTTGGCAGTGATGTTTATCTTCTACTTCAGGCACGCTATTTCGGCCTGGGTCGTCTTTATTGGATAATACATTTGAAAAGAAAATTAAGTTTCAAAATGTAATAAGAGCACCGCGGCCGGTCCAATCAGGAACTTAAAATTTAAAAAATGTCCACGAAATAGAAACTAAGCCTGTTGTTTATTTATAGGTTGGTCATTTATACAGGGTGTTTTTTAAGTGCATCATAAAGGTGAGGGTTCTTTGGTCAAACTTACTGGAAAACGTCAAAGAACATTCGATTTACAATGTTTTGTTACGGTGATATGGAACACCAAACAATAGCCCTAAAGACACGTAAATTGACACATAAGTTAACCCGAAATGTATAGGAATAATGATTCCACATCAGCAGCGTGTTTAGAATCATGCGAAAATATCAAAAGCCTTCTATCAAAGAGAGTTAGGGGAAACGCCTTAAAATGGGTAATGAAAGCAAAAGCAAATTTCAACGCAGTCTTATACTTCTACCCATTTAATGCATTTCTGCTCGTTAAATATTGAAAAACTTTCTGATATCGAAGTCTATTTCTTGTGCAATGATTCTAAACAAGCTGCTTCGATGTTGAATCTTTATTTCAATTTCAATATTTGTTATTTTATGGCTATTTTATGTTTGTAGTTCAATATCTGAAAACAAAACTTTGTACATCACTTTGATCAAGGAAGATCTAAGAAGAGGAAGCCTGGCCAGTATAGGAATCTCTCTTCGAGAAACGTAGTAAGTCTTGCGTCTTTTTTCGGCGATAATTTTAATTGCGCATGATCGGACCGTAGTACCGCCAATAGAGGCTCCCAAAAAAGAGATAGAAGAATCAGAACGATGCACGAGAAAAGTGCGCAGTTGCATATCGGCGCCGAAAACGGAAATGTTCGGCCGACCGTAGTTATAACGTTACACGACCCTTTCACTAGATCTTCCTTGGTTTGTTCCAAAGTACAGGACTTTTCAAAAACAGTTTAAAACACTTTTTTAGGAGTGGTTTGCTATCCCGTATGCTACAGGTAACCGACGGGACCCTATCCTAAGTATCACCATTAACCTCAGCAAGTTCTTCTGATGGAAAGGAGAAACCGGGTAACTCAACTAATAAGTGGGCAGATAGCTTGCAAATTCCACAAAGAAGGGGTTGTTATTCAACCGGGCCGAAATACGGGATCCATGTAGAACCCGGGACCTCTTATTTGCGAGGAGAAAACCATAACCCCTACACCAACCAAACTTCGTAATGTAGCTGATCAGATCCACCAAGTGATCTCGCTGTGGTGCTCCGACCGAGCGTCCATAATTATTAATTAAAAAATACATCTTACTCGATACGTCTGTTTTTCGTTTGTCGGCAGCAACCAGTTTCATAGTACCGTCTAGAGCTTTAATGTGAATTTGGAGAAAATCATCCACACGCAACGGTAAGGAACGATGGGCAAAGATCCGATTCTTCAAGTGATTGAAGTTACTTTCGACACCAGCACTGCTAGCTACCTTACTTCCTATTTTAAAAATCGGTCTCATTATTCCAGTCCAAAGCGGAAGTAATTTCGCTAGCTTTAAAAGATCCTTGGTGAAATTGAGAACCATTTGCTGGTTTCCGCGACCACCTTCTTCATTTACATTTAGAAGTTCGAATTTGCAGCTTTCAATGATACTTTTTATCCATTTTTCAAATCGATCTCCTGTTAGAGATTCTTCTGTATCTTCCTCGTTATCTACACATTCTGCGACAATATCAGAATTTCGAATTAACTCTTCTAGTGATTGCTGATCTTCAACAGATGAGATTCTTTTTATAATCCACTTCTTCCGGATTTCACATATAGTATCCAGTCCAGTAACAAGGCTCTGTCCCTCTGTTTCGCACATTGAGACTGTGACAATTGCGGTTAGCAGTTTTTTAAGTCTTCCATGTCTTCGCTTTGAATTACCTCCCCCATAGCGTGGAGATAGAATTTACGAGTTCGTTTAATTTGGCCCTTAAGGCTTGGCCAGTCAGAAATAAGTTTCATCACGTGGGCTACATCGCATCTTATGTAGCAAGTTGGTAAGCATGTAGCTGGTTTTTTGTCAATTAAAATTTTAGCGCATCGTCCGAGGTAATCGTTAAGTGATAAGCAATTACCAAAAGCCTTGGCGATTGCGATTAAAAGTGCGAGTGACATGTCGCTTACGGCTTCTTTTGGTGGAACTGCTCCTGATTTCAGCCAGAAAGCAAGCCAATAATATATAGATAACGAATCGTGTGCCTCTGAGAGCATTTGACAAACTGCGTATTGTTTATTCTGGGCTTTCTCATTAACTGTTAGCTCATATAAAAAAATGTTGCCACTCTTTCCTGAAGGTCGGTCTAGCCTTTTCACTACCGATCCGGTTGCATCAATAGATAGTTTGGAACTTTTGTTGTTATTTTGAATATATGAACGATAAACTTGCATCTGTGTAGGGGTCCAGTATTTGACACAAAACTTGAAAATACATATTTCTTTTATGATCCCTTCGAACTCTGGTAAAATCATCATTTTGCAAAGAGATTCCAAGGGATTCTTGGAGATTCGGTTGTCTTTGAGGCCTTCGTTTTTTGCAACTCGCAGAACGTTTGCGGATGGTAAATTAGGTGGTTCAAAGTCGCCAAATGACATAGTCTCGTGAGCTTGGAGTTGTCTTAACATGCTTGCTGATAAATTTCTCTCGGTCATCTGTGCAATTGCTTCTTTTCTGGCAAGTCCGGAAAGATTCCGTTTTAAGTTTTTCTCATGATTCATTTTAAATTGTCCATGTAGAGTACACTCAATCGTAACCTCTTGGTTCAAACTTGGTTCCGCTTTTACTATTCCAGCAAAACTGCTTTTACACTCAACGCATCTTCCTTGGATTTTAGCAAAAAAACTGCCCGCTTTCTGAACTTTAGCCCTTTTGAACGCTAATGCACATGGTAGCTTTGTTGCCTCATACACATAATTGCTAACAATATGGGTCCACGATCCTGGTTTAAATATCCTGTAGCTTCTATAACTTGGCTCATTTTTCTCAGTTCTGTTGTACAATACGTCATGCGGCGCCATTTTATTATAATCTTCAGGTGTTATGGAAATACTAAATTTCATTTGACTTGCAGTGTCATCTGATGTATGACTGGAATTCGAAGTTAATATACTACTATCATTGGACTCGGAGTAAATGTGATCATCATTTTTGTCACTATCTGTAGCAGACTTTAACCCCAAAACATGTGAAGCATTATGGTAGTTCTTTATGACAAAAGTGCACAAACCGTTAGGCGTCATTTTATGGTCTAATTCCAAACTTATGTTCTTCCAAACTTCTTTATTTTTCCCAACAACATGACCGTTTTTAACAATATCCGATTGGTGTTTCTTTAACTTGGATATTATTTCAGCAACCTCCTTTTCCGATTTCTTTCTTCGCTTACCAGTGTCACCTTCAAACTTTTCTTTATCAATTTCCATTTTTTAATGCTTACAATAATGTCCGAGGGCTAAACAATTCTATTACTTAAACTAAATCTTGATATTTCGACTTAATTAAAGTCCTCTATAACTGCTCTTGATTCCATTGGAAACTCAGGCAGACGACTTTTACACTTTTCGGGATTTTATTTCCGCTGGACCACGGCCCACTTGGATTGCACTAAACTCGCCAATGGCCAACTTAGATAAACCTTTCTTTGGCGATATTAAGGCCTGGCAGCTTTGACCGAGTCCTATGTTAAAAAACGACTAGCAAAATCGCCCCTAGTTCCGACTTTCGCCGTTAGGTGCGATATCAAACCCAGTTTCTTCCTAATGCTAAAAAAATATTTCGGAAGTGGACTCGGTTTCGGGGCATATTTAATACATGTATCTAATATGTTCGTGGCTGAATTTCATATGAAAAGTCAAGTAAGTTCCAATTTACATTTTGAGACCTAGTTCATAATTTTCCGTCCATTATTTGGCGAATAATCAACTTGTGAAGTTGGAGTTGTTTTTAAGGCGAAGAAATTGAATCTGCACTTTGAATTTGATGCTCTACGGGCTTTACTATTGAAAGTTGGCCAAGGCTTAGAATCCGCGGTATAATTCAATTTCTTCACCTTAAAAACAACTCCAACTTCGCAAGTTGATTATTCGCCAAATAACGGACGGAAAATTACGAACTAGGTCTCAAAATGTAAATTGGAACTTACTTGACTTTTCGTTTAAAATTCAGCCACGAAAATATTAGATACATGTATTAAATATGCCCCGAAACCGAGTCCACTTCCGAAATATTTTCTCAGTTGAAAAAGCATTAGGAGGAAAACTGGGTTGGTAGCGCACCTAACGGCAAAAGTCGGAACTAGGGGCGATTTTGCTAGTCGTTTTTTAACATATGGGGCTCGGTCAAAGCTGCCAGGCCTTAATACCGCCGAAGGAAGGTTTATCTAAGTTGGCCATGACTTGACATAAGGCCCGCCAACTTTGGCCGCCCTCTATGTTAAAGCGCGTACCATTTTTCATCCATTATTTCGCTCTCAATAAATTTTTAAAGTTGAAATTTCAACTTCAAGGCGGAAAAATTACGAAGTCCGAATCCTAAGCCTTGGCTTCATCTCCGCCTTGAAGTTGAAATTTTAAGTTTAAAAATTTATTGAGAGCGAAATAATGGATGCAAAATTTTAAGTTTAGGCTCAAAATGAAGCTCAAAACTTACTTCACGTCTCATAAAAAGGTCAGAGTTGATAGAAATCGGAAACATTTGAAAAACTCAACACAATTACGGACACAACTCATTTTCAAAATCATTTCCCATAGGAATATGCATTAGAAACGAGTTTTAGCTCGTCAATTTTTGTTCCGGCCTGGTATGTATTTCGAATTCTTGCTGGTACGCGCTTTAACATAGAGGGCGGGCAAAGTTGGCGCGCCTTAATGGCGAGCTTTAGTGAGAGTCCAAGTGGGCCGTGGCTTGACTCTTGAACGACAGCCCACTCGACCACGCCACTGCTAGCGCTTTAGAAGCCCGTTCAAAGAATTTTCGCTATTCCACTCAAATTCCTTAGTCAACGACAGAACATTGATGTTTTACGTTTAACACTGAAATTAGGAATTGCAAACCGGTGAAATTAAAAAACCCAAAAAATTACATTTTGTTTTACCTTCAATAAATTTTTAACCTACTTTTTAATGATTTTCTACTTTCTAGCAAACTATGTGCAGGAAGCTCATAAACTTGTCCCTTATCTATTTTCTAAAATATAGTGGCGCATGTAGAAAAAATGGTGCCGCACTGTAGCGCATGAAGACCGCAAACTTTTGCATATTTTATCTTCCTTCTACCGATGGGTGAAGGGGCTGCTCGTTAGCTGGGCCCCCATCTTCTTTTTGAACTTGTGTTTAAACCGTACTGGCGCAAGTAGAACAAATGGTGGCGCACTGCAGCGCACGAAGAGCGCAATCGTTTGCATACATTACCTTCCTTCCACCTTTGGGTGGTGGGGCTGTTCGTTAATTTGCCCCCCCCCCCCACCTCTAATTTATTTTTCAACTTGTGTCTAAACTATAGTGGCGCAAGTAAAATAAATGGTGGCGCACTGCAGCGCACGAAGAGCGCAATCGTTTGCATACATTACCTTCCTTCCACCTTTGGGTGGTGGGGATGTTCGTTAATTTGGCCCCCCACCTCTAATTTATTTTTCAACTTGTGTGTAAACTATAGTGGCGCAAGTAAAATAAATGGTGGCGCACTGCAGCGCATGAAGAGCGCAATCGTTTGCATACATTACCTTCCTTCCACCTTTGGGTGGTGGGGCTGTTCGCTAATTTGGCCCCCCACCTCTAATTTATTTTTCAACTTGTGTGTAAACTATAGTGGCGCAAGTAAAATAAATGGTGGCGCACTGCAGCGCACAAAGAGCGCAATCGTTTGCATATATTACCTTCCTCCCACCGTTGGGTGGTGGGGCTGTTCGTTAATTTGGCACCCCCAATTTATTTTCCAACTTGTGTGTAAACTATAGTGGCGCAAGTAAAATAAATGGTGGCGCACTGCAGCGCACAAAGAGCGCAATCGTTTGCATATATTACCTTCCTCCCACCGTTGGGTGGTGGGGCTGTTCGTTAATTTGGCACCCCCAATTTATTTTCCAACTTGTGTGTAAACTATAGTGGCGCAAGTAAAATAAATGGTGGCGCACTGCAGCGCACAAAGAGCGCAATCGTTTGCATATATTACCTTCCTCCCACCGTTGGGTGGAGGGGCCAACTTGATGGACCTCATAACACCGACCAATTATACTCCTCATCAAAATCTTGCCTCCCATCAAAACCTTCATCCTCCCAGTACCTCTCCCCGTCCATGGCGTCCGATAAGGGAGCCGGAAGACGAGGAGGAGCTTCAGTGGGAGCGGTTTGGAAGCTTAGGATGGGTTCTAAAAAGACGTTCCAACGTTCTTAATGAAAAGATTCCTGTTCCTGCTAATTCCCTTCCACCAAAAAAGAAACTGATCCCAGCGAAGGTTCCAGGAGCTAAGAAAGCTCAAATATGGTCAAATACCAAGTGCCCTCGATGCCATATGGTTGGCCACCATATGGTCTCGGACTGCCCTCATCCCCGCAGCGCCGAAGCCCTTGAGCGAAGGGATAAAAGATCAAAATTCGCCCTTCTGACAAAGATTTCCGAGATATGAAAAAAAACAAAAAAAAAAACTTATTAACTAATGTGATAACCCCTGCTAATGATTTTTGGGTTCCTCGGGGTAACCCTAAACTGAAAAAAAAAAAATTATTCTAATTGTATTTAAACAAAAGTTCCTAAAGAGGGGGGATGTAACATGGCTGCCAGATTCCTTGGAGTTTCTACTCCTTGGATCTGACAGGGTATATATGCCTCCATGTTACATGCTCCTCCTCCCTACTTCACGTTAGTGATTTAGTAGATTACTGTTGGCGGCGGAAGAGACTAGTTCTCTCCTCGTTTTTGAACTAAAGATTCCTAAGACGGAGTTAGTTTTTGTAGTAACCAAGTAGGGTTACGGGATTTTCATCCCATTGTTTTGTTCAGCAATAAAATCAGTCTTCAGTTTTTGAATTATTAAAGTAAGTTGTCTTTAATTCTTTTTTATGGCCCTCGGGAGCTTTCTCCCTTAGTTAAATTATCATACAGAGGGTTACAATATTATTCTTCAAAGGCTCACACTTAATGTTTACCTTCATGCTTATCGAAATTCAGTTGGGGTGAATTCCAGATCTATTCGATACAAAAGCCTAAGAAATCAACCCACCTCGTCTTGACATGGGCCAAAAACTCACAAGCCCTAATAGAGTACTATTTCCCGCGTATGTGATTCCGTTTAGTAACCTTGCTCCTTATGTTCTCGAAGAGAATTATTATATACTACTGATAATATTGAAAATCACAATGTTATTTTTTATAGTTCATACCAACTCGAATAGCCGTGTCTTTAAAAAAGTCAAGTGACATTTGATCTATCATTCTAATATTAATAAAAAGAGTTCTGTGCATAGTGGAGCATCCAGGAAACATCTAAGAATGGTTTTAAAAATTAATTTCGATTCAAATTTCATGCATAATTTGAAAGTAGCGCCTCCAACTAATCGTGTAACACCTTGCCTTGTTCCGTGGCACGCTCTATATATCGTTGAACATTTAGCACGAGATGCAAAAAATAACACTCGTGTTATATGAAAATTTTGGCATACAGCGCGTGCCACGGAAAGATTGTTCATTGGATGGCAGCGCGTTACGCGTTTTGTCGGAGGTGCTACCTTTACGTTATGAATGGGATTTGAATCGATGTCGGTTTTTAAAACCATTCCGAGATATTTGATGGATGTTACACTATACTGGATTTACAAGGCTGCCGTCCCCTTCTATAGGAGAGATGGCTACGGAGAGCGATCACCAACGGGAAAGTTCAGCCACAAACAAATTAAGGCACACACCGTTCACCGATAGGTCATGATCGCGCCCATAAAATGCCTAGCTTAAATCCCGTATACATAGATCTCGTAATACGAGAAGAGTCCATAAAACAAATCATTTGATTTTCCTTATCTATAGGTTTACCTTCCACCACTGAAGAACGTTTGTTTTTGGAGGTTGAAGATCGTCTTTCAGATACCTTAGTAGTTCTGAACCCTTCGTTAATCTCAGTGGTCGTTTAGGGTAATAAGACAAAATGCCCACAGACTCCTCTGTGTACCCACTAATGCTTGTTGACGGAGAACTACTTTCGTAGTACGCGTTAAACACAGCTAAGACCTGCGCTTTTATTGTTTTCGCCATAGCCTTTGGGTAGTTCGCTTGGATGAAATCCATCTTCAAGGTCGGGTCAAGAGAAGTTCATATATTCCATGTCATCTTCAAACTAACAGTTTTTGGCTTTAAATCTAATTACATACAGTGTGTTTCCTGCAAGTTTGCAAAAACTTAACTAGCGCGTTTTCGAGTCAAAGACGTCAGAAAAGATACAAATTTTCGGCTAAAGTGCTCCGTCTCGGAGTTATGGGCTCTCAAAAGATAGGCCGAAAGGAAATTGTTCAGTATTGTGACAGTTAGATTGAAGACCATAAGGACGTTATCGAAAAAAGTTCAAACCTAGAAGAGCGTGAATGTGTTTAAAAGTAGGCGAACGTTGATACGTTTCTTATTATTAATGGTTTTAAATAATTCCAATTTAATATCTAAGTAGCTCAGACGTTGGTAATTTGTTGAGATTTACTAACAACTTAATGGAGTGTTACTCTTCATTTCTATTACAAGAAACGGAAGACACTTTAATTATATTTACAGGGTTATTAAAACTGGGCACCAATGTTTAAGCCGACTTGCGCGCGTCTTTCGAAGGATTGGTTAACATGTTCAAAGATTCCTGACGCGATGCGGATGTTAGAACATCCATTAAATATTCTTTGTCTTGTACAACGCGAACTTCACTCAAAGATTAAAAAGGATTGGTGCGCCATCATGTATGATCGGTTAAGACAAATGATGTAGTTTATTCATGATGGACCATCACCACATTTTACCCTTCTTCAAGTTTAACTTAATGTCGCGTTCCTTCGGAGGTGGGTAGGTCGAGGTTAGACAGTTGCGTGGTCAGCAAGATTTTCAAATCTAAACCAGTGCACATTGCTTCTTTGGTGCTATCTCAAGGACTTGGTATGCCGGAGTGAAGTTCGCGATATCCAAGCAAGACTTACAACAAAGTATACTTCATGGATATGATGACATTTGTAACACCTCTGAAATCTTCGAACGTGTTCACCAATAATTCGAAATAAACGTGGTTGTTAGCTTAAACGCTGATGATGCCCATGTTTGAACAATTTTGTAATCGTAAATATGGTCTTCCGAATATTTTCAACCGAAATTAAGAAAACAATTATGTACCAGTAAAGCTGAAGAAACAATTAACAGACGTCTGAGCTACGTTGTTTAACATGTAATTAATTTAAACCATTACTAAAAACAACGGTTGAACGTTAGCGGACCTTTCGAAACTTTCATGGTCTACTAGGTTTGAATTTTGTTTGATAATTTCCTCATGGTCAATAATGTAGAATAATTGGACCAAAGCCATAATACGAATTTTTTCTTTTAATATTAGAGTTTTACTTTTTCCTGCCTATTTTTGAGAGCCCACAACCTCGAAACGGAGCGCTTTAGCCCAAAGAGTTATAAAACTGCAGCGGCCTCACCTCTGAAGCCGCTGCAGACGATGATGGAGGGCTGAGCACCCTAGTCCACTTTTGGGACTATGTTCAGCCCGCCATCATCTAAGCTTCCCCTCCTTCTTTCCTATCCCATCTGAAAAACCCCTGTCCCCAAACTCAAACCGAGACGAGAAGAAACGCCGGTTTGTGTTAGTCAAGTTAGTTCAAGTTTGTAGGGCTGGGAGTATCGAAGATTTTTGGTATCGATACCAGCATCGAGTACTGAATATTGTACTCGATACCGGGTATCGGTATCGGAGAAAAAAATACTCGATACCCAAAGTATCGAGTACTTTTTTTTAAAGCGCCACCTATGATAGATTTAGCGTATTTAATTATAATAAGCATTGTAATTAGTTTTTATTTCTTGGAAAAGCATTGCTGCAATATTTTAACATTTAATTTAAATTTATTTAATCTAATTTTTAAGATGTGATTTGAGTTAAGTTAGCGCTATTCACATAAAGTTTCTGAAAGCTAGAATCCTTTTAAGTATAATAAAACACGTCGAAACGCGTCTAAGTTAAATTTCAGGTCATTTGTATCAATAGGACGAAGGAACTGGCCAAAAAACATACTTACATACTCCAATAGAACTTAATATTAATTTTCGGTTACTCCGAATTTTCTTCAAAAGTCGGGCTTATATATGTAAATCCAATTCTTTGAACGGGATTCTATAGCACGAGCAGCTTGCGTCGTTTTGAGCGCGATCGAATGGGCTATGGTTGAAGAAGCTACGTCTGACGTCTGTCCACTCTAGGGATGGAGTATAGAGACTAAACTATGTCGACGAGGGAAACATTCACGTGTTAAAATATAAAGCAAATGATTGGCCGCAAGTTTCAAAAAGAAACGTTCCTTCGATTCCAGGGGGAAAAGATAGGGGGATAAAGTACTCGATGCTTCGGATTTTTCGAAAGTACTCGATACCAGTATCGGATCCCAAAAACGGTACTCGATACCGGTATCGAAAGACTGAAGTACTCGATACCAAGTTGGCATCGAGTAGTATCGAACAGCCCTACAAGTTTGGTTCTCGAACCATAAGTTCGCCCTTTTGTTTACTGCGGGTCAGATCCGCTTCGTCTCGAACGAGTTAGTTCGCGTTTTCCGCGGGACCAGGCACGGGTCCGTTTTTTGAGTTATACGAATTTCGAGAAAAAACAAGATTTGTATTCCGCGTGACATCGCGTTTCCAAAATTGGATCTTCGCTTAAATATTTGCAAAGTAAATATCGTTTCAACTAAATAAAGAATTGTTCAAAAGATCAACCACAAGGTATGTTTTATTTTCCTCTGGTTTAATTCCCTTATGGGACGATAGTGACGATTTGAGTTAGGCCTACATAACTCCCCTTCGCTATCGGAAATTAGGGTCTTGTAGCGCGAATCCCCCTCCACGACCGGCCACATAGTTTTTCCCGGGGCGATCCGTTACAAATGGTGCCGTGCCCGTAGTTTTTGGGCCTCGGTCTCTTTTTCGTCGGGGTGCTCGGGCCCGATTCGTGAGCTTAGCTACAGGTTGAAACGTGTTTAGACAGAAAGTCGCCATATTGGATCCCTATCTTCGCGAACATTCGAGAAGGATTTCCCGATTTTTATTTTGTTTCAAATTAAGTTATAGATTATTACTGCTATCATGGATTTAAATTGAATTAATTATTTTTGGAATTAACGGCGTGTTAAATCATATTCTTTTCGGGACAAATATGTTTTGAAATAAATTATTTTATGAATTAAATGAACACTCCCGAATCGTTCCCAAATTTAAATTTATACCGTGAAAGACGCGATACTGAGTCTACTTCAACTCAAGATAATAATTCGGACTCCTCAGAATCAACATTACCGTTAGCTAAGCCTAACATCGTGGCTGCTGATATAATACGCCCCCCTAAATTGCGTGATTTAAATATGGCATATTCCAAAAACCCAAATAACGATCCCCTATGGGACGATAATCTGGATTTAACCCCATACCTTCATACCGGGGAAGAAAGACCTAGACTTGAGGACAATTTAGCCCTATTTGAGAACATAAGACAAAGTTATTACCCCCAGGGGAGTAGTCTCACTAGAAACAGACACGCGGGGAGTATCCCCGATTTAGTCGAGTTAAGTGACATAACTAGTCCAACCAAACAAAAGGTAGAAGTTCAATTAAGTGCATATGAAAAGGCAAAACAGTCTCTGAATAATTGGGTTTCCTCAAGGAAACGTATAGCAAAGGCCACGCCAAATGCAAATATTTCACAAGTCCCAGTACAAGGTACCTCCCCCATCGGGGCAAATCCCCGTAGAAGCTCGGTCGGGTATACATCTGCTCCTAGTAGACCAAATAGACCCAGTCCCGTAAATCCTGGACAACCACAGAATCCTACAGGACAGAACCCACAGGGAATTTCTCAGTCCCCACCTTCTCAGTCCCCACCTAGAGGTAGCTCTCAAAGTACCCAGGGCGCTAGTCAAACCCAGGGGACAGCAAATCCGCAACCCCAAACTAATCCAAATACGGGAGGTGCCCAACAGGCTGCATTCCTAGCATCAGTCTTGCAGTCCTTTACAAACCTGGCAACATCAAATCAGGGACATGTGAAAGGTTTAGAACCCCCAGAGAGATTAGCGTTTTATGGTAGAAAGGATGAAAGCGTTCCTGAATTCATAAGAAAATTCGAGGAATATGTTAGCTTCCATAAAGTCAGTGAGTATGATAAGATGCTTTTCATGCCCATTATATTAAGAGACAATGCCCTACATTGGTACCGTTCCCTTCCCCCAGGAATAGATTGGGCAGAATTTAAGGGACGAATCAAACGCCGTTTTGGGCTTAAGGATGAGGGAGCTAAGGCCCGAATAGCGTTACATAATAGAAAACAAAACCAAAATGAGTCCATCGAGGATTTTTTTGGCTATTTCGTGAAAGTAAATCAGAATTTAAACCCTCCAATACCTGAAGATGAATTACTCCTTATAATTAAACAAAATTTAAGGATGGAGTTTAAGGGATTACTTATGGTTTTGCCAGCGCAAACGTTGTCCGATTTACAAGATGTTTGTTTACAAATAGAGCAAACTTTTGAGTTAGACCAACCCTCCTCGTCACAAGACAACCCAAATCCAGTTTCACAACACAATAGGGATGTTAGAGAGCAATCCATACAACAGATCCCACCATATCTAGCCCCCAGAAAAAGAGTAAATCAAGGGAATATCCCGAGCATGGGAACTCATACCAACAGGGACATCCCGCATGGGAACACTAACAACCCCCATCGGGACGAATATTACAATCCTCCCCCAGTCCGAAATGATTCCCAAAGCTATCCGAATCAAGATTATCGAGCTCCCTTCCCGAGGCCAAATTCCCAACCAAGGCAATCCCACCTTGCGTCCAGACCTCCTCGAAGAAGAAGCCTACCCAGGGATTTTCCTCAACAAACTCGAGTCTTTGAGAGGAGCAATCCTGAAGTTGAACCTCGAGAAAACCAGCCTCAACAAAATGAAATACAACTCGTCCCAAGACGTCCACAGAACCAAAGCCAGGATAACCAAGATCCTCCGAGAGTCACTCAGGATGATCGACCGATCACATGCTTCAACTGCGGTGGCTTACGTCATTATGCCAGTGAAAGTCCATCACCAAGGGTGGAAAGACAGAGAAGTCCGTTTCCGGGAAACGCCAACCCGGGAGGGAATTCCAGAGGATGTCTCCCTCCCGCCAACCAATAGTCCCGCAAGATGAAAACCAAATTGTGACAACACCACCGTTACAATTGGCCACAATTCGACGAAGAAGAAGACCCCGAAAAAGAAATCCACACCTAATAAACATTAAATTTGAACATGAAACCCTACAAACTAGAATAGACAATGGTGCAGAAGTTTCCATGATTAGTTTAGATCAATGGCGAACCATACAAAGATTTAGAGGGGATAACAGATTAGAGCCGAACTCAGAAAAATCAGAGTGTATCATAATGGGAAATGGGCAATACTCCTTCACTAAGGGCTCAACCGTACTAGATTTCGAAATAACATTTGAACAAGATATCACGAGAAGATTTAGTCAGGAGTTCCACATCGTTCCTTCACTTCTCTGCGATGCCATCCTAGGTCAAGATTTTCTAGAGGACTGGAAAACTATTATCGATTTTGGAAACTTAACCTGTAACATAGATGGACTAGAATTGAAATTCGTAGAAGTAACAGAAGATAAACTTCCTCCCTCACCCCAAATGGTCTCTAACGTTAATGAAGCAGTTGAATCAACCTCTCTCTCGTTTAAGCAGAAGAGAGAGTTGAAAGAACTCCTTCTCCGATTCCCGGAACTTTTTAGTGATAAATTAGGAAGAACCAGCTTAGTGGTCCACGAAATCCATACCGGAAATGCTAAGCCGATACATAAAAGACCATATCGAGTGAGCGATGCTAAGAAGAAAATCATAGAACAAAGCATTTATGACATGCTCAAGGATGGAATAATCAAACCTTCGACGTCACCATGGGCTTCGCCAGTGGTGATTCTAGAACAAGATGACGGATCCGGTACAGGCAAGAAGAAATACCGTTTCTGCATCGACGTCAGAGAATTGAATTCCATCACTGCAAAAGATCCCTATCCGATTCCAAGAAGCGATGAACTCTCAGTAAATTGGGAAAGCCAAAATACATCACTGCATTGGACTTGAAATCAGGATACTGGCAAGTTGAAATGGAACCAGGAAGTGCGCCAAAGACAGCTTTCATCACGCACGCTGGAAAATACGAATTTAACGTATTACCATTCGGACTTTGCAACGCGCCGAGTACCTTCCAACGTCTAATGGATGAAGTATTCCGAGACGGAGAAAAATTCGCTATCGTCGTATATCTCGACGACATCCTAATTGCCTCCGAGACATGGAAATAGCAGAAAAATGCTCTAGAGTATGTGATGACTAAACTGAAGAACGCTGGTTTAACCCTTCAATTGAAGAAATGCCGCTTCGCCCAATCGGAAGCAGTCGTTCTTGGACACGTTATTAACGAAACAGGAATTTACATAGATCCTTCCAAGGTTGATGCCATCAAGAAATATCCTCAGCCAAAGACACTGAGACAAGTCCAAAGATTCCTTGGAATGGCCGGCTGGCATCATAGATTCATACCTCACTATTCAAAACTAGCCACTCCACTCAATAAATTGAAGAAGAAAGGCGTAAAGTTCACATGGGGTCCTGATCAAGAGGAATCTTTCCAAAAGATAAAGGAAGCCATCTGCAGTTCACCACCATTGGCCGCGTACAAACAAGATGCGCCGAGCATATTAACAACAGATGCATCAGACGCCGGCTTGGGCGCGATGCTATCTCAAGTCCAAGATGGAAGAGAAGTTCCAATCGCATATGCGAGTCGAAATCTCCGAAATGCGGAATCCAAATACAGTACTTCAGAAAAGGAATGTCTAGCAATTTATTGGGCCATCGGACATTTCCGACCTTATTTGGAAAGTAAACCCTTTACCGTCGTCACCGACCACAAGGCTTTACAATAGCTATTTGGACTCAAAGAACCAAACTTGAAACTTGTCAGATGGGCAATGTATCTACAGACGTTCGATTTCAAAGTGCAACATAAGAAGGGAGTCGAAAACGTCGTAGCCGACGCCCTCTCGCGAGCTCCAATAGGACTGTTCGCCATGTCAATAGCCTCCACCATAGAAGAAGTTAATCAGATCACGTCATCAGAAGAATCGACCGCTCCATCGGATCACTCACACGTCGCGTACATTTTACCACCTTACCCACACGCAAACTTTCATATCTTCGATCGCGATGATATTATCACCGCTCAAGGAGAAGATCCGGTTATTCGCGGAATCATTGAACAAGTCCGACAAGAAAATCCTCTAGACAATACAGAGTACGAGATGGTAAACAATCTCATTTACCGGAAATCATCGGGAGTTTGTCCAGCAAGGATTTATTTACCCCAATCTCTCAGAAGAGAAGCCTTGAGACTCTTACCTGATCATCCTCTGTCTGCCCATAGAGGAAAGTACAAGACGCGAGAAAAAGTAGGACATCGGTACTGGTGGCCCGATCTTGACAAAGACGTCACACGATACGTCAGAGAATGTGTTCTTTGCCAACAGTACAAGATCAGTAACCGTAGGACACCTGGCCTTATGATATCTACAGTTCCGACTGGGCCATTCGATAAAATCGGAGTCGATATCATTAGTCCCTTTCCAGTCAGCAGGAGAGGATACCGATTTCTTCTTGTCTTTACGGATTACATGACCAAATTCGTGGAACTAGTCCCATTAAAAAGAATAACAGCCGACACATGCGCCCTCGCATTGAAGAACATTGTATGTCGATGGGGAGCTCCGAAACAAATCCTTAGCGACAGAGGAACACAGTTCGTGTCCTCACTATGGCGCAACACGTGCAAATTATTCAACATTGGACCTATTCATACATCGCCATACCACCCTCAGTCGAACATCACGGAGCGGGCGAACCGAGTCCTTGGAGAAACCATCTCCATATACGTTGAATATAATCACCGAACGTGGGATGAAACTCTGAACGCCCTTGCGTTCGCGATAAACTCAGCGCCCCACGAAACGACCAAAAGATCTCCCTTTTATTTAAACATGGGACGAGAACCGAGACTCCCATGGGACATCGACATAGGGATGCCCATCGAGGAATTTGAAGATCGTTCGGAGACCTTGAAGACCTTAAAGGATCAATGGAAATTAACCAAGACTTTCTCTAAATTGGCTCAAGCCAAACAGAAAAAATACTATGACCTCAGACGAGAAGATCTCGAATTCGACATTGGGACCATCGTTTGGAAATTGACTCATCCCCTGTCTAACGCTAACTTGGGACGAATGGCCAAACTATGTCCGAAGTGGACAGGTCCCTACAAGATCATCGAGAAGAGGAGTCCGCTAGTCTATGTCCTAGAAGACATGATCTCGGGACAGAGGACCGGCCCAATTAATATGTCTCAACTCAAATTATACCAAACTCCTGAAGTACCGTTAGAGGGAATCGAAGGGACGCCTTCCTCAGGAGAAGAGTCGGGACAACCAGCCGAAATTGACACAACCACTGAAGACCCTATCCAGAGAAATGAAAACCCACAACCCGAAGCAGTTACCTCCCCACGGAGACCCAGAGCGCCAGCTCCAGAAAGAGTACCACCTCCAATTGAAACGCAAGAAGATCAAACCGCGAAACTCATTCAGGAAAATGAAAATACTGTCCCGAAGGAACCTTTTCCTCCAGTAAAAGAAACCAACACGCCACCTCCGGAAGGAACACTTCCCCAAGAAGTACCCCAGGAAAGATCCCAACCTTCCTCAGAGTCCTTCGAGGAAGTTGTTGAAATGATCGGACCTTTTCGATTTGTGGATAAGATACCGAAAACGAGATCGAAAGAAGTCCAACCAACGGCAGAAATCCGACCCACGGACGAAGTCCGCCCAACGGAAGAAGTCCGACCCACAGAGGACGGTCGAGAGAATATAGTCAGTCCAGAAGTGACACAACCAACAGACGCCCCCGTGACTCCAGAACCACAAATACAATTGGACCCTACAAAACCGGAACGAGAAAAAAGGAACACCCGACTACGTCAACAACCGAAGACATTAAACCTAAGAAAAAGACCCTCCGAAAATTGAGTACTTCGACGGATGTCGACCGAATAACGGAACCGGAACAGGAAAAGAGAGGTTTTACAACCCCTTTGTCCATCGCTCCGGAACCAACTCCAAGACCTACACGGAAAATGATGAGTAGCAGTATCTCAAGTGACGAGCCAGAGATCCACGATCCCCGCAAAAGAAGTCACCCCCCTACCTCATCTTCAGTCATTGGAAGGAGAAAGAAACCACTGCGCAGAGTATCGAGCAGTAAAAGCACGTCGTCAAACGAACCGTCCCTCTCGCGTCCCCAAGCTGAAAGACGAAGAGAATTGCGTCTGCCAGACCAACTCAGTTCGTCTTCAGAAGATATAGACCGAAAGGAAGACAGACAACAACGAAGAAAGCGCATGAGAGCTACGACGACGACTAGTTCATCGACAAAGCCAGTGAAAAAGACGCCGAAGTTCCATACCATATCTACTAGTCCGGAAGGGGAGCCCCTCTTCCGTCAAATGAACCAAGTTCGAATAAGTCAGAAGCCACGAAACCTAACCCTTTAGTTCCTAGGGATGAACTGTCCGAAGCCACGAGTACTGGAGAAGATATGCACTCTCCCGACTCTCCAGCGATTGCAGAAAAGTTTCCGACAAATTATGAGAAGCCATTCAAGAAAGGATGGGTTCGCGAGCTGTGTTATAGACACACCGTACAACCAGGCAAGGTCGATCTAGATATATACTATTATCCACCGGGAGGAAAGAAGCGCATGAAACGCTCAACAAATGAAGTCGCTCAGTACCTACGCATAAACAACATTACGGACTTAGACCCGATAGACTTCTGTTTTAAGCGAAAACCAATTGCAAAACCACCTTGGGAAAGGGTTCGACTAGCTCACCCGAGGCGGTTGGCTCCCACAGCTGTTTAATCAGAACAACGTGTTCCTACCATTGCGATTCGTCACACTCGATCCCAATGGGAACTCTTATTATATCCTTATGGGACTCTTTTCTAAATCTTTTCTTTTTAGATGGCTACCCCTCCTCCTCTATATTGGAGAGTGGCTCCTCGGAGACAACGAGGCCGGATGTCCACAGTCGCACCTGAGGATTTCTTATTGCGTCCAATCCCCAGAGAGCATCCAATTATTTCATTCCCCGTTGCCCACTCGTTCGGCCCACTTTCCCGTGAAGAAGAACCAACGCCCTCCGAACAAGTCCGTCCTCCTCGGATCGCACCTCCGGTCCCGGAACCAGATATACTGCTTTTACATGAAGAAAACGAGGATCTGGGACATGACCTTCAACAAGACCCCGTTCGCCCTGAACCAACGGGCTCGGACAGGTATCCCGCACGCCCTCGTCAAAATTTTCTGCCAGACGCACGTATCATCCAAGACGGGCCCGTACAAGCTCAGGCGGCCGCTACCGGAAGAATCCCAAGGCGTACACTGGAAGAAGTAATGCTGGAGGCTGCACTCCTATATCCGGCCCCATGGCCTATAGCTCCAGGAATGGCTCTTTCGCTCCCCCAGGGGGCCGAACCACATTTAACAGATCACGCCAACACCATCCCCAAGGTTGTAGCCCAAGAGCCCGAAAGTATTCCCCCCTGGCTGACGTTCCACCACAGGACCCGCCTATAGCGGACGCACCGCGACCCCTCACGCCTGAACCGGTGCCAGAACCTGAGCCCGAGCCGGAACCAATACTAGACCTCGAGGACGCAGCTATCCCGAGACCGCCAAATCCATTTCCGCTCCGATCTCAGGCCTACCGAGATTTCGAAGACTATGGCCCACTTCTCATCCCGCAGGACAGGCTGTACCAATTCGGCGAATATGATAAACTGTTCCTTGAAGAACTCCCCTATCTCCAGGAACCCCCGAAGAATCGAGACCTGTTCCCCGTTGCCTGGGAGGGAATTCAAAATGGCCAAGCCGTCCGCCTTTATCCTATTCATCCGGACGGATATCCAAGGTTGCACCGCCCAAGTCACACGTACGTATGCCAAGCATGCGCAGCCGTCGGACGTCATTTTTCTTCACTCTGCCCCCGGAAATTCATCTTGAGGGACCGCCATTACGGAAATATGAAAACTCGCATACACACCGATTGAACGTTCGAAAAAAAAAAAAAAACACACACCCAATTTTTATGACGTGCCTTTTTGTTATTTCCCCACTACCCTCTTCTCTTCTCTCTTCCTATACCCTTGCTTTCTTCTCCATCTTCTACTTCTTTTCCGAGGGGGTGCATGCAGCGGCCTCACCTCTGAAGCCGCTGCAGACGATGATGGAGGGCTGAGCACCCTAGTCCACTTTTGGGACTATGTTCAGCCCGCCATCATCTAAGCTTCCCCTCCTTCTTTCTTATCCCATCTGAAAAACCCCTGTCCCCAAACTCAAACCGAGACGAGAAGAAACGCCGGTTTGTGTTAGTCAAGTTAGTTCAAGTTTGGTTCTCGAACCATAAGTTCGCCCTTTTGTTTACAGCGGGTCAGATCCGCTTCGTCTCGAACGAGTTAGTTCGCGTTTTCCGCGGGACCAGGCACGGGTCCGTTTTTTGAGTTATACGAATTTCGAGAAAAAACAAGATTTGTATTCCGCGTGACATCGCGTTTCCAAAATTGGATCTTCGCTTAAATATTTGCAAAGTAAATATCGTTTCAACTAAATAAAGAATTGTTCAAAAGATCAACCGCAAGGTATGTTTTATTTTCCTCTGGTTTAATTCCCTTATGGGACGATAGTGACGATTTGAGTTAGGCCTACATAACTCCCCTCGCTATCGGACATTAGGGACTTGTAACGCGAATCCCCCTCCACGACCGGCCACATAGTTTTTCCCGGGGCGATCCGTTACAAAACTTTTCAGACACTTTATACCCCGTGAAAAGTGTGTTAATTTTTGACATATATACTTTCTAGAAACATTATCAAAACATTTTGCAACTGTGGAAAATCACTTGATTTTCCTTTTCACCCTCCCTTTAAGGACAAGTTCCTAGAACTTCACTTAAAATATCGTCAGATATATGCCTTGCGTGCTATTTTTGGACATAATCTGCATCCCGTTGTGTAAATGTAATTTTGTATGGAAACCTTCTTACCCATAGCCACCCAAAACGCTTCTGTGCGAGACATTTCAATGTAGTTAGCTAATTTTTCTTTAGCTACCATACACGCACCATTGATCACTGGATCATTATCGACCAACCAGAAATAGGCAGGCATAACAGCAGATATTGTAGGATATTGACTGGACGAATTGATTTATGTTGCAAGGTCGAAATCCTATAGAAAGACATTTGTGCTTGTTAACATGACACAAAAAAAACCGCGTTTATCAACAGTTTTACCCAATGATAATTGCAAATACAGTATTTTAATAATGTATTTGCGTCACAATAACAATTTAAATTAAAAATACGGGTGGAATTTGGTGAACAGTAAACGTTCATACTAAAGTTATGTGACCAGTTTGTTAGTGACGTCCAGTATGTCATAATGTTATTACCTAGAGTAGCACGAGAAGGGTGTCTATATTTTCCCAGTCAGGATCACTTAGTGAGAATTTTCGTAATTCGGCATCAGATTTAATAAGGGCTTCGATTGACTGAACAAAAGAAACATAAGATGTCGTACTTAGTGTGCCTTACATATGGACACAAAATATTGGTAGATTGAGATTTACAACCATAACATAGAGTTGATCAATTCAACCTCAAAATGGCAATATTAAATACTCTACTATGTGGAGAAACCATTGGTTGCTAGTAATTCAAAGCGAGCTTTGATGTTTTCACACTCCTTTTGTTGTAACACGGTACCTGTTTTAGATATGTTGCACGAGCCAACATCGCATATGTTGAATGTAGATACATCGAGAATGACCTTAAGATCATTTAATCCAAATGATACGTTTAAATCGGAAAGGTGTGTTTCTTTACGATTCGACAGTCTTATTTTCAAAACTATAGCCCTTATCTAATGTATAAATGAATTTGACGTTCATTAACGTGACGTTCAGAAAGTGTGTGATGTAATCCAGTACCTTAGTTACTGAATGCCCGATGTATATTTACGTGGATATGTCGTCCGCTGTATCCTCGTAGTCGGCTTCATTTTCGTATTGCACTTGCGATTTCAGGTGTTTTAGCAAATCCTGAACTGCTAGGTTGAGGATGTGTGCAAAGCAGCGCACACGTGTTTCATCACTAAATCTGATGCCGAGCTGTGCACTTTTGGATTGTAATTCTTTAGCAAATGCATCATTATTACTGGCATTATCCATCGTAATAACCATAACCTACGGTTTATAAATATTGAAACGTTCGTTAACATCGTACATTTCACTTGTAAGATTAGACTGACTTTATATAGAGTTGGTGCGATAAAATTACAGCGTCACTAATTCTTCATAAAATTCAAGTGAAATTTGGGTAGCATTTTCGAAAAGAGCGTGAAAAAGCGATTCTATAAATGTTCATATATGATATAAAGCATTGCTCGAACAAATAAAAATACTGTGAGATCGGCTTTTTCAACCGGTCAACGGTAGTGTTTACATTTAATTATTTTGATTTTCGACTTCATCACGAACCCGTGTATTTAAAATCTAGCTAG
The DNA here is from genome assembly GCA_019434445.1 of Phalangium opilio. Lineage (NCBI taxonomy): Eukaryota > Metazoa > Arthropoda > Arachnida > Opiliones > Phalangiidae > Phalangium > Phalangium opilio. The sequence goes on from JAEQBA010002883.1 coordinate 165,615, forward strand.
TGAAATACTATCTCTAATGAACTACTTTGGTATCACCCACTTTCAGCTGCGCATAAAATTAGTACTTCACCTTTGAAGTTGTAGAATGTACGATGGTCACGAAGTCAGTGCAAATATTTTTACCAGTGTGGCGTTGAGAAAATGGTACGAAGCCTATCAGTGTGTTCTTAAGTTCCCAGTTTCTATCGATCCAATGGCACGTAACTCCAAGAAATGGGAGCCGGTTATTTGAAGTCGAAGCATCCAGGGTGTAAGAAATCTGACTGGGAATCGCCTATAACATCCATAAGAATGGTACTTATTTCATCAATAAAATCGACTTCACGCAATTAGGTAAAAGTACATTTCGATGGTCCACGAACGTACCTTGCATAATTCTACCACTTTTTGGAATTCGTTTTCATACGACGCAAGTAACTCCTGTTTAATTATTCTAGCACTTTGAGGTACGCTACGTGCAATTGCAGAGTTTTTAAGATTCATGGATAATAACATTTGTTTAAACGACGGGTGTTCAACGGCTTTAAATGCTTGGTCTGTTTGTACCACCCATTTCTTTACACATTGCACAGCGTGATCAGTGTCCGATTTGTTAGGCTGAAATTGGATACCGAAAATGTTTCGATGAACTATTTCATATAGTCATGAGTTAATAATAAGTTAGCTCCCTATAAGTTACTCAGGCAATCCATTTTTATACTCCAGCGTTTTCTCCCGCGCCACCGGCTTCCCAATTATATGCGACGCACTGCGGCCGACACGTGAACGAAAATCTTATTTGCTCTTCTTTCCGGTTTTTCCTCGGAAGCGCGTATAGTGGAAGCTAGCCAATGATATCGGAGCTATTTAAGCAGCCGAATATATCGCTCACTAGCCTCGGTTAAGAAAACAGTTAAGAGATCAGTGGATTGGATTTAGCTCAGTTGTATAATTTTCTGGTTTCAATAACAACTCTTATCTTTAGCATTCTTTATCAATATCGGCAAATTGCATTGTGTTCCTGCATTTTTTTGTCTCAGTACTGACACAAATGCCATAATTTAATGTTAAATTCTTAAAACAAAAACATTCACGACTAGAACACTCCCTTGGTAAAAAAGCAGCCGACGACTCGAGGTCGAGGAGTCGTACGAGCGGGATTTTTTTTTTCGACAAGAGTTAGCGCAACATTCGGATTTTTTTCCCGCGCGGGCGAAATTAGAAGAAATCGCTGGATACATTTCGCCTATGGAGCCTGAGTAACTTATAGGGAGCTAACATATTATTAACTCATGATATAGTTTTATTCCATTAACAAAAGACTTTGCTATTCAACGCACAAAAACCCTCGAAATCCCTGTTATCATTTAGGAGGAAGCTCAACTGTATCTTGAAATAGTATCAACTCGAGTAAAAGTTTAGAAACACGTAAACGTTTCATTTCATGACCTAAGAAGTGGAACCGTCAACTTGCAGAAGTACATTAAAAGCTAATAAAGTTCCAGTGCAAGCAAACTTGTAACCGTTTCATGCACTTCTACTTGTTTAAAGTTAAATTACTTCCTTAGATGGAGAGCTATTGACATTGTCGAAACTCGAAACAAGCTCTATTAATTTCAATCATTACCATTTCTTCAATATATACTCTGTTGTTTTCATTACCATTCTCGCAATGAGCCCCGATTTTTCATTACCATTCTCCCAATGAGAGCCGATTTTTCATTACCATTCTCTCAATGAGAGCCGATTTTTCATTGCCATTCGCGCAATGAACCCCGATTTTTCATTGCCATTCGCGCAATGAACCCCGATTTTTCATTACCATTCGCGCAATGAACCCCAACTTTTCATTACAGTTCCTAAAATGAACCCCGATTTTTCATTACCGTTCCTAGTCGAGTAGTCAAAACTGCGAGTTGAAAACTATTTTTTAAAGAAATAATTAGAATTACAGTCCATTTACTTCTAGGCTAAACTAATTCGACTCAGGCAATTTTCTTCTAAATTAAGAGAAACCAAATTCGACTATAAATTTGTTTATTTTAAATATTTCCTAACTATTTTTTGTTTCTTTTCGAGATGATAGCGTAGATGACTTGTTCCCATATATTTACTATCCTTAGGCATTTTATACGTTCTACGGTAATATTAAACGCATACACTTATTACAATTTGTCCACAATGATAAATTCATTATATACGGCATAAAAACAATGCCATAACGGCAATAACGCTCACTTTTCGCAGTGCTTGCAACTTGCAATTTCTTTTTCTATGTGGAAGTTACCCCATACTTGGCTTCTTTTACGTGGCAACTCATCGAGTGCACCCGCAACTTCAGTACGATCAACCGCGCCGGCCATAATCAAACTTTTATTCGGTAATCGCGGTAATACCCAATCGACAACTAATGTGTTCAGACTAGAGAAATTCATTTTCCCAATTATTAGGTTTTTTTAATATAATTACTTTTTTTATGATATCAACTTTGTGCTTTTTTTCGTTAATATACAACTCAAACAATTACAAATAGATCAAAGTTTATAGTAAAAAAATTATAGTGGCGGTTACTCGTCCAAAGACTATTCGATAAATGAAATAAAGACTACATTTGTCTCAAGAAATATACAGATCACAATATTTTTCTCTCGTAACCGTACAAAACGTCTCTCGAAAAACGTATTTGTTTACAATTGTTATGATTATGTTGAGAATGTTGGTTTTTGATAAAAAGTTCTTACGACTAATATCTGCATCAATCTACCTTTTTCCAGAGAAACTCAAGACGAAATACTTTCAAATAATCTTCGTTTTACAAATTTTTGAATGTTAATTTTTTATATCAATAGTTAATCTATCCCCGAGCCCTAGCCGAACGTAAGCGATTAAGCGCATCTCTTTCAGTTGATAACAATGACCCCCCTTGAGCGAACCAGTTTTCTATGAGGAACTCAATTACCAAAGATTATGTCCCCACAACGAAAGATGGCTGGCACTTTAATCACACATGATAAAGCGAACTGTTAATTTTGTTCCCTATTTAGCGATTCCCTGCATTTTGCCCCACATCACTTGTCGTCTGCTGGCTTCGTCGTGGCTGATCGGAGTGACTTAAATTCTGTTCTACTTGGGTTGTTTCTTGCGGACGGAGTTCACGACGGAAAGCTACAATACCATCGACACCCTATCGGACTTGATCAAATCGAGAATTCTGCCAGGAATGGCCGAGGATACATACAAACGCCTCCTCCAAGTTTCGGTGAATATCCTACTGTATGTTAAGTTTCTCAAATCTTCTGATGTCATTGCTGCGTATTTACAGGCAGCCAGGACCCGGCTGTTAAAGAATGGCTAGGCGCACAAAGGACAAAACATTTCCGCAATTATTTTGATAGTATCAAGGGCAATTTCATTCCCATAGTCTCCGGTGAAAAAGCTGCAATCACAACGGTCGAATTTCCGAAAACTTTCTTCACATTCTTAATGGACTCCAGACCCGATAGTATAGAGTTCATCATGAGCAAAGGCGGACTTTACTTTTCGCAAGAAGAAGTCGCGTTCGACTACGTACACACCATGTTCAACACCTCTTGGGTGAATAGCAGTCCCCAACTGCACGAGTCCGTGCAATTGAGGTCGGTAACGAATGTTATCGTAAAACCTTTAGCGGGTTTTGACGAATGTTCTATTGCAGCATGGCGCCCATTTTCGAAACGCAAGTTTTCAAATATGTGGACTTTGAGTTCGATTATTCGATTGAACAGCTCAAGTGGAAGACACCCTTGAAAAGCGTGTCTGATTTGGACCTTAGTAGCGTCGGCGTTCCTTTCTACTTTCTTCTCATGCTGTTGTCGGGAACAGCAGCCGTTGTCGTAACCAAAGTGATCTTCTACTAATTAACTTGAAAGACGCAAATCAAATACGTCACGAAACGAAATGGAATTTCTGGATAATACATCCAAATTTCCTATGTTCTTCAAAATAACTGCACTTTACGTGACTTCAAATCCTCTCATTTAACTTACAGTAGTAATTAGTTAAGCACTTGTGATTTTAATATGTTTTCACTCGAGTATTATAGTTACGATTTTTTCAAGTCCAAATGTTATCATTGATTTTAACACCCAAAGGACTGCTGTTAATTAAAAGCGAAAACTTTCGAAAAACGATGATAAGATTTCACACGAGTGAAGTTACTTGAACAGACATTGAATTTTCTTCTTTTAATATAAAGATTTAATATTACCAAATCATTGCATAAAACTTGACTACAATTAAACACATTTATTCCAACCACATTTTTAATCGTCCTTAAAACAATTTATCGCTAAATTCATGGGAATTTAGTGTCAATATTCCCGAGTTATAGAACCTAACCTAACCTAAGCTTCAAAACAATTAACTACCAAATATTTAGATGTAGAACACAAATCAAATTTGTTTTATACATAATAAACTTAAACGATAATGATAATTGCCCAATGCGCTTCGAAATGGTTCCTTGCGTAAATGGTATCAATCCTCCTTGTCATGGAGGCATATTTAAACCGATCCCTCAACATGAAGTGCTATATTTCGCCCCCACGCTTCAAAATGGTCGCTTACACCATTTCTGTTAAATTTCTATTTCCATCTGTAATCATCTTGTGGGTAAAATCAAAAATTCATTGAAGCAAATAATTATTTATTAAACAATGTATGGCAAAGGCGTCAGTTCAAAACGTATTTCGCGATCGTTCGCATTTTGAAAACCTTGGCGTTATCGAATTTTCTTCTCAAAGTTTTGTACGAAACACTTGAAGGTAGGGTGAAAGGTAAAATAAAGTGGTTTTTTTTATTGATTCTATAAGACCAATCTACGTTGTGAAACATTCAGGAAATAATACCTAAGAATGATTTTAAAATTCAAATTAGTTTGAGATTTCATTATAGATAATTTGAATTAAACACCTTCAACCAATCGCGTAACGCCCTCTACCTGACTTTCTTGTAAACAAAATTTAACTAGCGCCACGACCAATTTTTAAAAAATATCGCTTTAAATCTCATTTGACATTTAGAGCGTCAAGTGAATTTTGTTAACGAGAAGGCAGGGCGTTACGCGATTGTTCAGAGAGGCTAATTTCAAATCGTCGATGAGATTTCAAACTAATTTGAATTTTAAAATCATTCGAAGCTGGTATTTCCTCGACATTTCACTGCGCAGATTGATCTTATAATTAGTAGAAGAATCGATAAAAATCGATTCATTTTCCTTTTCGCCCTCCCTTTAAAGCAGGATATAATTAAATATACAACTTATTTATTTTCCACGAACTGTATTGCGAGAAACAATTGCCTCGAGTTGAATTGACCTTGTTAGGCAGAGTAATGGTATTTAAACGGTATGTAACGTTTCCAGTCTGGTTTTTATATATAACAAAACTATTGTTTTCTATAAATTAATTATTAAAATTTTTCATTTCAGTTCCGTGGCAACTGAAACATTAGCAAACAAAATAGACCTAGCAGTTAAAATTATACGCAAACTCTGTCCTTTACGAGACTATAGGCATATCTTACAAGCCACATCGGTACTCAAAGGAGATTACTAAATTGTCTTAAAATCTTATCAAATTGTTGGATCGTTGTACTTTGTGTCTTCGCCTTTCAGATTTAATACGTTATGATTTAAGTGGACCCCAAAATGGCGCTGAACAAAATGGAATTTCGGGGAAATAATCGATATTGCAAATACAGGTATATAATTTGCATTTTCAAATCGGAAATTTTATTGATGCCTGATTTTAAAAAAGCGTTAATTGGGTTGTGATTTTAGACTAAAAGAAGAACACTTTAATCCTAATCTTAACAAGAAGGCAGGGAGTTACGCGATTAGTTTGATTTGCTAATTTCAATTAATAATCAAAGAAATCTCAACGTAATTTCAATTTTAAAATCATTCGGAGGTATAATTTCCCGTATGTTTCATTACTCAGAATGGTTTTATAATTATAGTAGAAGAATCGATAAAATAAATCCATTGATTTTACTCGATCAAAACCGCGTAATAATTAGGGCTAAAACTTATTATTTTGTCACGAACTGTAAATTACCAGAACGCTTTCCTCGAGTTTGTTGAAAAACCGACCAAACGTAATGGTCTCTAAACACGAGCCTGTCTAAAGCAGAATTCAGTCTTAGAAGGGGGAAAAACCCGTTCCCTTCTACGCCTAAGCTTTCCAACAGTAACTCTTCTAATCTTGGAGTTATTAAATTACCAGGAATATTGACCACCTTCTCTGGGTTTAAGACGCCACGCAAAGGATTAATACAACTCCAATTAAATTCTAAATTGAGTCAAGCTTCGAGATTTCTTTCAATTACGCACTTACGCTTTTAGCTCCAAAAGCTCAAGAACCATGTGGGGTATAGCGGTAAATACCCAGATTCCAAAATACCATTCAACGACGAATACAAAATATTCTTATAATTCTGTTAAATTATTCTCCCTAAGCACTATTAACAATCTCATTAATAATTAACAATCGAAAATCTATCAGGAACAATTTACAGTCTTTGAAGATTTCGGATTGTAGATGCTAGAAAAACCTGGGCTCCAATATGGCGCTGAACGAAATGGAATTTCTGGGAAATAATCGATATTTCAAATACAGGGATAGAATCGCACTTTCAAAATATGTTATTATCCTTGATAAATTGATCAATAGGTTCGCCAATGAGACTGAAATAACCTACTGGACAGCTGGAGTGAGTTTATTGAAGCGAGACTTGAAAAATCTCTCGGAATTAAGATTGATTTTCTTGATAACAATTTCACTTTTATTTCTTTTCAGGAAAAATGGGACATAAAAAGCAAAGAAATCGAGTACGAAATGATGGCGGATTATTTAAAACGATCCCTGAACATGAAGTAAATTCCATTCTTTGTACTTTAATAAACGACTATTAATTGGGGACGAGCGAGAAAGAATCGCCTTTAGGCGCTCCTTTGACTTTGACATATTGGTTCTGAGAAAACTGAAAAACTCGAAGGGTGAACAAAAATATATGAAGAATTCTTTAATTGTAATCTCAACCATCTCTCAGAAACAAATATAATTCAGTTTATGAACACTCGTGAGGTTATGTTAAGGTCATTATATAATTATAAAAAAACGTCTTGGTTTAGACCAAGGCCGAAAAAACAAACGATATGTGTGAGGTTTATCATTTGACTGAAGTTTCAGATATTGCAATTGTTTTAGTTATTTTAATCCATTTAATCCTTAATCAATATTAAATTCAATCAACTGATTTTACTGTTTATCGATCCATTCCCTCTAAATTAATTGAAAAAATTACATATCTACGCTTTTTCAAGAACAATTACATTTTCCGAAAACATTTTATCATGAAATTATTTTGAAGGGAGTACGTGTTGAGGGGTCAATATTGAATATTTGAAATATTCTACTGACTTTCTAAAAAGAGCAGGTGAACTTTGACATAATTCAAAAGGAAAATGTAAATATTTAATAGTTTACATTTAATTTCGTTAATCGAAATGCTACATTTCCATTGTCGCCTCTATGAAGAAAAGATTGCACTGCAATTTCCCTCTCCGTGCTTTAGAATTTGTTGGTCAAAATTCAGTCTTCATTTGAAACGTCATTTCTACATTGTTGGCGCTACTTGTACACCGGTTACGTATTACGTGTAATCATTTTAGTACGCATAAAGAACATTTCGGAAAACACACAGGGTCGAGGCCACCATTGGGGTATTCTCCCTCACACCAAGGGTCACTGCCAGACTGTGCCAAAGTTCACTACAGGCAAGAGGCTAGTCAACTCTCACTGCCTATAGCGGGGCTTCTAGGCAAGAGAGAGAGAAGACCTCAATGGTGGCATCACCCCTGTGTTTTAACTATCTGTATGTAATTTCCAAAATGGTCCACTCACTTACAAATGAACACCGATTACACTGAGTGATCGGTCCTTCAGGCGCTAGCGAGTGTCAAGCCACAACCGTAATCATTCATGTACACGAATGTTTTATAGTTTTAGGTTATTAAGGTCGGCGGGCAGGTCCGGAATAAGTTATTTATCATAATTTCTTGAACATCAGTCTTCTCAGAAACTTACTACAGATTTAAACTTTTTTGGTGCAAACTTCAAAATTTGTCAAGCCAGCTTTAATTAAAACTATGCCCGTCAAGGTGCTTTCAAGTTAGTAATGGTCGACACGAAATCCCTTCAAAATAATTAATTTCATGATAAAATGTTTTCGGAAAATGTAATTGTTCTTGAAAAAGCGTAGATATGTAATTTTTTCAATTAAATTAGAGGGAATGGATCGATAAACAGTAAAATCAGTTGATTGAATTTAATATTGATTAAGGATTAAATGGATTAAAATAACTAAAACAATTGCAATATCTGAAACTTCAGTCAAATGATAAACCTCACACATATCGTTTGTTTTTTCGGCCTTGGTCTAAAGCAAGACGTTTTTTATAATATCTGTCACTTCAGTCTTAATGTAATTAAAATTTGAATAATTTTATTTTTGCTTTACCGTCATACATTTGGGGTTGATCTATTTCTAATTGCTTAAAGAAGTACTTAATTATAACTAATTACATTTAACTTATATCCAATAACATTGATTTTCATAAGCATATAATGTTGTACTTTATTTATGAAAGCCAAATTAGAGCCCCATCGTTTGTAAGGCTCCATCTATCGAGGACATTCTATCTTTGGAATAGGTATTAGTTACCCTTATTCCCCATCCATTTTAAATCATCAATAAATCCCTATCACATTTAAAAGCATCAATAAAAATCACCAATGAAAGAAAATCTTCATTAGTGAATAGCCCCTCGACGCGTTGCTTTTAACAGTGCTAAAATGATTGCTTGGAACCACTAAATAATCCCTCAAGTACCTACAAACACCCACAAGTTACCGGGGCAAGTACCGACAAGCACCCACAAGTACCTACAAGCACCCACAAGTACCTACAAGCACCCACAAGTACCTACAAGCACCCACAAGTACCTACAAGCACCCACAAGTACCTACAAGCACCCACAAGTACCTACAAGCACCCACAAGTACCTACAAGCACCCACAGGTACCTACAAGCACCCACAAGTACCTACAAGTACCCACAAGTACCTACAAGTACCCACAAGTACCCACAAGCACCCACAAGTACCTACAAGCACCCACAAGTACCTACAAACGCCGACAAGCACCCACAAGTACCTACAAGCACCCACAAGTACCTAAAAACTCCCACAAGCACCCGGGGCAAGTACCCACAAGTACCTACAAACACCCACAAGTACCTACAAACACCCACAAGTACCTACAATCACCCACAAGTATCTACAAGCACCCACAAGTACCTACAAGCACCCACAAGTACCTACAAGCACCCACAAGTACCTACAAGCACCCACAAGTACATACAAACACCGCAAGCACCTACAAGCACCCACAAGTACCTTAAGCACCCACAAGTACCTACAAGCACCCACAAGTACCTACAAACACCCACAAGCACCTACAAGCACCCACGAGTACCTACAAACACCCACAAGTACCCGGGGCAAGTACCCACAAGTACCTACAATCACCCACAAGTACCTACAAGCACCCACAAGTACCTACAAGCACCCACAAGTACCTACAAGTACCCACAAGTACGTGTGGGTGCTTGTTAGGTACTTTGGGTGCTTTGAGGTGCTTTTCGGTTTTGTAGGTATTGTGTGTGCTTGTAGGTACTTGTGGTGGCTTGTAGTACTTGATGGTTCTTGTAGGTACTTCGTGGGTTGCTTGTAGATACTTTGTGGTACTAGTGGGTGCTTGCCCCCGGTCTTGTGTGTGTTTGTAAGGTACTTGTGGTGCTTGCCCCGGGTACTTGTGGTATGTTTGTAGGTACGTGTGGGGTGCGGAGGTACTTTGTGGGTGCTTGTAGTCCTTGTGGGTGCTTGTAGATACTTGTGGGTTGATTGTATGTATACTTGTGGTGGCTGTAGTACTTGTGGGTGCTTGTAATACTTGTTGGTGATTGGTAGGTACGTGTGGGTACTTGCCCCGGGTATGGTGGGTGTTTGTTAAGGGACTACTCGTTGGTTCGTGTAGGTGCTGGTGGGTGTTTGTAGGTAATTGTGGTGCTTGTAGGTCCGTTGTGGGTGCTTTAAAGGTACTTGTGGGTTCTTGTAGGTCTTGTGTCGTGTTTGTATGTACTTGATGTGCTTTTATGTACTGTGGGTGGCTTGTAATCTACTGTTGTGGTTGGTGCTTGTAGGTACTTTTGGGTTTTTTGTGGTACTTGTGGGTGCTGGTAATACTGTGGGTACTTGTAGGTACTTGTGGGTCCTGTCGGTACTTGTGGGTGCTTGTCGGTGTTGTGTAGGTACGTGTGGGTGCTTGTAGTACTTGTGGGTACTTTTGAGTACTTTGTGAGTACTTGTAATGTACTATGTGGACTTGTAGGTACTTAAGTACTTGTGGTGCTTGTAGATACTTGTGGGTACTTTGAGTGCTTTTGGGTTACTTGTGAGTGCTTGGGGTACTTGTAGGTACTTGTAATGCTTGTAGGTACTTGTGGGTGCTTGTATGTACTTGTTGGGTGCTTGTCGGTACTTCCCCGGTGTTGTTTGTAGGTACTTGAGGTGTTTAGGTACTTGGAGGTGTTTTTGTAGGTACTTGAGGGTGGCTGTAGGTACTTGGTGGTTCGTGTAGGTCCTTATGGTGCTTGTAGGTGCTTGTCGGTGTTTGTATGTACTTGGGGTGATTGTCGGCACTTGTGGGTGTTGTAGGTACTAAGTGGGTGCTGCGCCCCGGGGACTTGTGGGTCTTGCCCACTGGTACTTGTGGGTTTTGTGTAGGTCTTGTGGTGCTTGTAGGTACTTTGTGTGTCTGTAGGTCCTGTGTGGGTGCTTGTAGATACCGTTGTGGTTGATTGTAGGTAACGGTGGGTTTGTAGGTAACTTGTGGTGCTTGTAGAACTTGTGGGTGATTGTAGGTACTTGTGGGTACTTGCCCCTGGTCCTTGTGGGTGTTAGTACTCATGGTTCTTGATAGTGCTTGGTGTTGTTTGTTAGTTATGTTGGTTGCTTAATATATGTACTTGTGGGTGCTTTAAGGTACTTGTGGGGTGCTTGTAGGTCTTGGGGTGGCTTTAGGTACTTGTGGTTGTTTGTAGGTACTCTTGTGGGTGCTTGTAAGTACTCTTCTCCCCATGGGTACTTTGTGGGTCTTTGTGGGTACTTTAGTTACTTGTGGGTGCTTGTCGTGGTTTTGTAGTACTTGTGGGTGCTTGTAGGTTACTTGTGGGTATTTTTGATTACTGTAGTACTTGTTGAGTACTTGTAGTACTTGTGGGAACTTGTAGGTACTTGTTGGTGCTTGTATGTACTGGTGGGTACTTGTAGTACTTGGTGGGTACTTGTTATGCTTGTGGTTACTTGAGGTACTTGTAAGTGCTTGTGGTACTTGTTGGTGCTTGTATAGTACTTGTTGGTGCTGGTCGGTACTTGCCCCCGGTGGGTGTTTGTAGGGTACTTGAGGGAGTGTGGTGGTGGTTTGTAGGTACTTGATGGTGGTTGTAGTATTGTGGGTGCTTGAGTTACTTAGGTGGCTTGTCGGCTTGTCGTGTTTGTAGTTACTTTGGGTTGCTTGTAGGACTTGTGGTTCTTTGTAGGTACTTGGTTGGCTTGTAGTCTGTGGGTGCGTTTCGATCTTGTGTGGTACTAGTGGTGGGCTTTGCCCCTTGTGAACTTGTGGGTGTTTGTAGGTACTTGTGGTGCGTGCCCCGGGTACTTGGGGGTGTTTGTAGGTCCTGGTGGGTGCTTGTTATGGTACTTGTGGTGCTTGTAGGTACTTGTGGTGCTTGTAATACTTGTGTGTGATGTAGGTACTTGTGGGGCGTTGTAGGTACTTGTGGGTGTTGTAGATAACTTGTGGGTTGTGTAGGTACTTTGGGTACTTTTGCCCCGGGTACGTTGTGGGTGTTTGTAGTTTACTTCGGTGGGTGCTTGTAGTGCTTTGTGGGTGTTTGTAGTTCTTGTGGGTTGCTTGTATATACTTGTGGGTGCTTTAAAGGTACTTGTGGGTCTTGTAAGTGCTTTGTCGGTGTTTGTATGTACTTGGGGTGCTTTAAGGTACTTGTGGGTGCTTGTAGGTACTTGTGGGTTGCTTGTAGTATTGTGGGTTTTGTAGGTACTTGTGGGTGCTTGTAAGTACTTGGTTGGTACTTGTGTGTCTTGTAGTACTGTGGGTACTTGTAGGTACTTGTGGGTTGGCTTGCTCGGTGTTTTAGGTACGTTGTGGTGCTTGTAGGTACTTTTTGGGTACTTTGGCATACTTGTGAGTACTTTGTAGGACTTGTAGGAAACTGTTAGGTACCTTGTAGGTACTTGTGGGTGCCTTGTAATACTTGTGGTACTTGTGAGTGCTTTGTGGTACTTTGGTGAGTGCTTGTGGGATACTTGTAGGTACTGTAAATTGCTTGTAGGTAACTTGTGGGTGCTTGTAGTTCACTTGGTGGTGCTTGTCGTTACTTGCCCCGGGTGGGGGTTGTAGCGTACTTGATGGTGTTTTATTTTACTTGAGCGGTGTTTGTAGGTTACTTGAGGGTGGTGTAGTCTTGTGGGTTTCCTTGTAGGTACTTATGGGTGCTTTAGGTGCTTGTCGTGTTTGGAGGTACTGTTGGTGATTGTAGGCACTTGGTTGTAGTGGCTTGTAGGTACTGTGGGTGCTTGTATGTACTTGTGGGTGCTTGTAGATACTTGTGGTAACTAGTGGGTGCTTGCCCCGAGTACTTGTGGTGGCTTCCCCGGTTCTTGTGGGTGTTTTATTTGTGGGTGTTTTGTAGGTACTTGTGGGTGCTG
>JAEQBA010002883.1:179001-376117 GCA_019434445.1 Phalangium opilio
TACTTGCTCCGGGTGCTTGTAGGTAATTGCTCCGGGTGCTTGTTGGTACTTGCTCCGGGTTCTTGTAGGTACTTGCTTCGGGTGTTTGTAGGTACTTGCTCCGGGTGCTTGAAGGTACTTGCCCCGGGTACTTGTAGGTGCTTGTGAGTGCTTGTATGTACTTGCTCCGTGTGCTTGTAGGTACTTGCTCCGTGTTCTTGTAGGTACTTGCTCCGTGTGCTTGTAGGTACTTGCTCCGTGTGCTTGTAGGTACTTGCTCCGTGTGCTTGTAGGTACTTGCTCCGGGTGCTTGTTGGTTCTTGCTCCGGGTGCTTGTAGGTACTTGCTTCTTGTGTTTGTAGGTACTTGCTCCGGGTGCTTGTAGGTACTTGCCCCGGGTACTTGTAGGTGCTTGTGAGTGCTTGTAGGTACTTGCTCCGTGTGCTTGTAGGTACTTGCTCCGTGTGCTTGTAGGTACTTGCTCCGTGTGCTTGTAGTAACTTGCTCCGGGTGGTTGTAGGTACTTGCTCCGGGTGGCTGTAGGTACTTGCTCAGGGTGCTTGTAGTTACTTGCCCCGGGTGGTTGTAGGTACTTGCTCCGTGTACTTTTAGGTGCTTGTGAGTGCTTGTAGGTACTTGCCCCGGGTGCTTTTAGGTACTTGCCCCGGGTGCTTGTAGGTACTTGCTCCGGGTGCTTGTAGGTACTTGCCCCGGGTGCTTGTAGGTACTTGCCCCGGGTGCTTGTAGGTACTTTGCCTCCTCCATAGGATTAACATTACACTAAATTTTGGACGCTCGTAACTCTGGTTATATTAGAGATACGGGAATATCCTTTGATTATGTAATAGTCCTATTTGCCCCTTCCCTCCTTCGTTAACATTTGCTCCTTAGGATACTCCATATACGGGAAAAACCTGGAAAACTCAGAGAAGTATATGGGGAAAAGCCTGGAAATCTCATGGAAATTTGTTTTCCAAAAGTTGTATGAACCTTGTTATGGAACATATGTTATAAACTCGTGGTTTTAGTTATCTAAAGTTTACCAAGAAGCGATACCTAGTTCACTAGGGAGAAGGTATAAGATGCCTAAGTATTCCAACCACTAGCATAGCCCACTCAATCACGCTCTCTTTTCCCCGGCTACCTTTTTTGAAGATGACACTTTTTAGGCGTATTAACAATCTTGGATCATCTTTGTGAACATTTAGGGTAGCCCTGACTATATTTTGTTTAAGGTTTTAAGCTTAGTATCAAACAAACGTTAGTTTATGCTACAAAAAGTTTGAAATTGACAATCTCGGATCGTCTTTATGAAGTTTTAAGGATATCCGAATTTCATATTTGGCTTATGACAATTTTGAGCTAAATGTTAAACGGACATAAATCAGCATTTTTAAAAATTTTATAAAATTGTCATTTTGGTCCTATTTCTGGAATTTTTAGGGGGGCGCCTCGCGTTTCAATAAATGATTTTAAAAAATTGTATTATGTTAATTACAATAAGAATACAAACTTTTATTGATGTACGTTTTTTTTGAAGTATCATTATAAATAAGTGTCTGATTGAGCTAAAGTTATGGTCCCCTTTATATATGTTTCAGCTTAGTGCAGATTTTGAAAATGTAAAACAGTTTCTTAACATTCTTAATTAAAATGAAGACTGAAGGAACAGATATTAATCAAAAATGTCTTGATTATAATCAAGACCTAAATAGTATCGATAAGACTGAGGTTATCACTTGTCCGAAGGTTCAGATATTAATTTTTCTTTTTAATTGAAACTTAAATGCATGCTTAAGAAAAAACAACGGTTCATTACCGTTTTCCGTTGAAATTAGTGATCGTACGGGGAACCCGAACCCGACCCGGGAAGTCGGGGATCCCCGATTTTTTCCAACCCGACCCGACCCGACCCGGCCAGTCAATTTTGAAGTCGGGTTTGAAAAAAATCGGGGTGGGCCCGTAGATGAGCGTAAGTTATTATTGACGGTTGCGCTTTGTGATGCAGTAGATAGGAACTCGAATCTGATTAGGGCGAGCTGAATATTTTATTTTTTTCTGTCTCGAGGCTTCGAAAGCCAGTAGAAAACTGATATATGTCGGCAATTGCATGGTCGTCCGTCAAACGCCAATGTATTAATTGTGTGTTAATTTGCGAGCAACTGATTTCGAAATTTAAAAAGTGGTAGAAGAGTTTCACGAGTACCAGAAACCCCTTTCAGCCACTGCCAAAGACATAGGACAAGGAAAATTTCGAAACTTTACAGATGGAAGACGCGCCTGTTCTGGGACCATTAGTTACCCCAATCCCTTCCACGACGTTATATCAGATAGCAATGATATGGCAGAATCGCCTACTATTGGATTCACTAAAGCAGTGATAACTTGGAACTAAATTACAGAAAATAAATTCCTTACATTACATAGTACATAGCTACTATGTATAGTTTTTTAGAATATGTTAATTCCATTTATAATATTAAAAAGGAAACCCCGACCCGATTTTCCGGGTTTTTTTTCGCAACCCGACCCGGAACCCGACCCGACAAAAATGTCACCCCGTACGATCACTAGTTGAAATAAATTATTTTACTGGTAATCAATTTCAAAAATTTACTTATCTCGGCTTTTCGACCACAATTCCAATACTGGTAATCAATTTCAAAAATTTACTTATCTCGGCTTTTCGACCACAATTCCAATCCCCGAAAACATTTTATCATTACATTAATCACTTTTGGGAGATAACGTGTCAAAATAACCTATAAAACACTGTAATAGCGGTCTGTTTAGCCATGACAACAACCTTTTAAAAGTTACAAGGACTATATAAGCCTTTCGAGACTAACAGGACCTGAGCAAACTATAGCTTAACCTGCTACTAGCACGAATAGGGAGAATTGATGTAAATAACTGGAGTTGAAATTTCATCATGTGCGACCTGCGGCCCTGAAACTCTCCCATAGTCCCAGTGTGTGTAGAACATAATTTTTTCGCTGTTTTCTGCCAAAATGAATCTTTCTATGTAGTGCCGCCTCCTCACTTGAATTTTTCATGATATATTAAGGTTTGAACGAACAAAATTCTAGATTACTATTTTCACTAACATATCCCTCTGCTAACTTGAAGCAAACTTTCCTCTTTTTGCTGCTCATTACCGGTGCCATTCCCTTGACTTTATGTTCGTTATAACTACTATCATGAGTGTATTTATTTCAAACCAAAATATCAAAAAAATTGATTCTTTTTCCTTTAGTGCTACTTAGAATTTACTTTTGTGCTACTTAGAATTTACAAATGAATATAACGTTCTGCCGTGACATATCAAATAGTCTCTAACCATTGTTAGAAACTAGAGAGAGAAATTGGGCAGTAACACTGATCATGCCCTGAACTATGAGAAAGAACAATACGACGGTCGACTAAAGTACACTTGATATTACATCATTTTGCAAAACCGCGATTAAAAATCTTACTGTCCGTATTGATTTTGGCGCCATTGGTTTTAGAATAACTAAAATGTTCCACTGCGAAGCATGCCGGTCACGAATGGGGATGCAACGTCTTTAGGAACCTTTTAAAACGCTAAACCATACACGTACTCTCCCAAAAGTAATTAATGTAATGATAAAATATTTTCGGGGAATGGAATTGTGGTCGAAAAGCCGAGATAAGTAAATTTTTGAAATTGATTACCAGTAAAATAATTTATTTCAACGGAAAACGGTAATGGAACGTTGTTTTTTCTTAAGCATGCATTTAAGTTTCAATTAAAAAGAAAAATTAATATCTGATCCTTCAGACAAGTGATAACCTCAGTCTTATCGATACTTTTTAGGTCTTGATTCTAATCAAGACATTTTTGATTAATCGTGTCTGACACTATCGAACGCTTTTGATAGGTCGAGGAAAGTGACTGCTACGTATTAACCTTCTTGCAGGTTGTTGATAATGCGTTCGTGGAGATTTAAAATACATGTCATTGTTGAATGGCCAGGAAGGAAACCCGCCTGCATCCGGTAGAATAATTGGTTTTCCTGACAATATTCTATAAGTTGGGTGTGAACACACCGCTCAAGGATTTTGGATAAGGATTGTAAGAGCGATATGCCTCTATAATTTCCTGGATCGGTATGGTCACCAGCTTTATATAAAGGCACTACTTTTGCTTCCTTCCAAACGGAAGGAAAAACACCTGATTTGAATGACATGTTAATTATCTGTGTGAGCACTGAGGCAATTACGATTGCAAGGGCCTTTATAAGGGAGATCTGAAGTCCATCTGTGCCAGCGGCTCGACTATCAGCAAGCGATTTGAGCAAGCCAAATACTGTTTGAGTATTAACGTCTTTTTGGTTGAATTTAGAGTCAACGTTGGTACTAGGTGTGTACGGGAGTATGCTTATGTTTGTCAGAGAGGCAGCCTGGTTGTTTATAAAGTGGTCATTAAGGTGGGTGGCTATTTCCAGAGAACTTGATAGTAGGTTCCCATTTACTCGTAGTGACTTAATTATTTTAGTCTCTTGTTTTAGGTACGGTTTTAATAATTTCCAGACTTTGCTAGGGTTGGTTGTATTATGGTTTTTCCAAAAATACTGGCTTTTGGCATTTTTTACCATGACGTTGACTTTGTTGCGAAGGTGTCGATAATTGTCCAAGAGTTCCGGTCTATTGTGACTCTTTCTTTTTGTTGTATCTCGCATATGCATCCAATATTTTATCTCGTTCCCAATCCATGGGGATGAATTAACAGCTTTTCGTTTTTGTATGTATGGGGCGAATTGATTCAAATTTTTCATTATGGCACGGTGAAGATGGTCGATCCCTTGATCTACATTTTCAACTTTGATGCTTTCAAGGGCTTGCGTAAGTGAGCCAATAAATAGGTCGGTATTCATGTTCTTGTAATCTCGTACTTTCGTAATGACTTTTCGAACCCTGGGGCATCGCTTTTTCCTGATGCAGTAAATAATATCGTGGTCTGATGCCCCACATGGGGTCACGCCACTTGATATGATTCGTTGCGGGTGTGTTGTATAAATATGATCTATTAACGAAGTTGTTGTCAAAGTTATCCGAGTCGGATTCACGATCAGTTGTTTAAATGATGAGAGGCCTTTGTTTAATGCTTTCGTTTTTGCAGATAAAGGGAGTTGGAGAAGGTCGCAGTTGAAATCACCAAGGATGATTACTTCGTGACTTAAATCAGACTGCAGATGTGATGCAAGGTGTTTAATCTCTTTAGATAATGTAGTACTGTTTTGATTAGGATCTGGTGGATTGTAGCATACGCAGATGTGAACCGGTTTCGAGTTGGTTTCAAACAAAGTGCAGATTAAATGTTCGAGGGATATGTCTTCAGGAGTCAGCAGCTGTTGTGTTATGATTAGGTCTTGACGATAGTATAAACAAACACCACCTTCGCGTCTGTTGGTGCGGTCACATCGATATAATTCAAAGCCATTTATTTTTATCATGACATCTGGTGTTAAAGGTTTCAGCCATGTTTCCGTTATTGCTATTATGTCCAGGTTATTTTTGGAGACAGCTATACGCATATCAAATGGCGGTTTTTTAGGAAAAAAGTCATTTTAAATTGGCTTTATTTAAAAACCTCGGCTATTAAATCAACTCGATATTCGAAGAAACTGTGGTGGGTTCATCCCATATAAGTTTAAAATATTCGGTGCCTATTTCACCCTATTTCTAGCCTAAAAAATCCCCTATTTCCCTATTTTTTTAAGATTTTGGTGGGAGCGCTGCATATGGCAAGTTGGCAACGCAGGAAGCTAGAAGGATACTAGAAACTGTTCAACTTACTTGTCATGTTGTTTTCTGTGGCTACTTCATCCCATAATGTTTCATTAATTTCCCAATTTCTATATTCTTTTAATTTGCGGTTCCACAACCCATCCCTAATTCTAATACTCTTAATAATTTTCTCCCTTTTAGCAAATTCATTCTTTTTATTTCTTTCCCTTTCCTGTTTTAACTATTCTTTAAGTTCTTTCTTCGAGGTTTTGCCATCCATTTTTAAAAACCGAAATGTTGACCCGTTGAAACTGCCGCCTTTCTCTCAAAAGGAATTTAACCCCACTGCTTTCTGATTCGTGGTTCCATATCACGTGACCGCTACATCTCGCTTCTTGCTAAGCGGAACGCTAGAAAATATCTGTCTCTGACAGATCGGAGCTAGCGTCATTTTCTCGCTCTAGTTTTGCGTTTTCTCGCGTCTAGCGAGGGGTTCCCGCGGCAATGAAAACACCATAGCTAGAAGCGAGATTAAATTCTAGCAAATATTTCTCGCTCTGGCGCGAATTTTTCTCGCTTCTAGCTTTGATGAAAACAGGGCTTAAGACTCTTACATGATCATCCCCTATCTGCCCATAGAGGAAAATACAAAACAAGAGAAAAAGTAGGACACAGATATTGGTGGCCCGATCTTGACAAAGACGTCACACAATACGTCAGAGAATGCGTCCTTTGCCAACAGTACAAGATCAGTAACCGTAGGACACCTGGCCTTATGATATCTACAGTTCCGACTGGACCATTCGACAAAATAGGAGTCGATATCATGGGACCCTTTCCGATCAGCAGGAGAGGATACCGATTTCTTCTCGTCTTTACGGATTACATGACGAAATTCGTGGAACTAGTTCCTTTAAAAAGAATAACAGCTGACGCATGTGCCCTCGCATTGAAGAACTTTGTATGTCGATGGGGAGCACCGAAACAAATTCTAAGCGACAGAGGAACTCAGTTCGTGTCGTCCCTATGGCACAACACGTGCAAACTATTTAACATCGGACCAATATTCTCTTCACCGTATCACCCTCAGTCGAACATCACTGAGCGAGTGAACCGAGTCCTTGGAGAGACCATCTCCATATATGTCGAGAGTAATCACAGAACGTGGGATGAAACCTTGAACGCCCTAGCGTTCGCGATAAACTCAGCGCCCCATGAAACGACCAAAAGATCTCCCTTTTATTTAAACAAGGGACGAGAACCGAGACTCCCGTGGGACATTGACATAGGGATGCCCATCGAGGAATTTGAAGATCGTTCGGAGACCGCGAAGACCTTAAAGGATCAATGGAAATTAACTAAGACTTTCTCTAAATTGGCTCAAGCCAAGCAGAAACAATACTATGATCTCCGACGAGAAGATCTCGAATTCGACATTGGGACCATCGTTTGGAAATTGACTCACCCCTGTCTAACGCTAACTTGGGACGAATGGCCAAGTTATGTCCAAAGTGGACAGGTCCCTACAAGATCATCGAGAAGAGGAGTCCGCTAGTCTATGTCCTAGAAGACATGATCTCGGGACAAAAGACCGGCCCAATTAATATGTCTCAACTCAAATTGTACCAAACTCCTGAAGTACCGTTAGAGGGAATCGAAGGGACGCCTTCTCCAGGAGAAGAGTCGGGACAACCAGCCGAAATTGATACAACCACTGAAGACCCTATCCAGAGAAATGAAAACCAACAAACCGAAGCAGTTACCTCCCCACGGAGACCCAGAGCGCAAACTCCAGAGAGAGTGCCGCCTCAACAGGCACCAGAGGAAGTTTCCCCCGAAGAACTCGTTCAGGAAGAAGAAAACACTATCCCGAAGGAACTTTTCCCTCCAGTAGAGGACACCAACACGCCGCCTCCGGAAGGAACACGTCCCCAAGAAGTACCACAGGAAAGACCTCACCCTTCCTCTGAATCCTTCGAGGAAGTTGTTGAGATGATCGGACCTTTTCGATTTGTGGACAAGATTCCGAAAACGAGATCGAAAGAACCTAAAACGCCAACGGAAGAAGTCCGACCCACGGACAAAATTCAAACGAATATAGTCAACCCGGAAGTGACACATCAGGAACCCGCACCACTGACCCCTGAAACCAAAGTTCCAGTGGAATCTTCAAGACCTGAAAGAGAAAAGAGAGACCATCCGACGACGACAACCGAAGGCGTTAAACCCCAAAAGAAAGCTCTTCGAAAATTGAGCACGTCAACGGATGTAGAAAGAATATCCGAACCGGAACAGGAGAAGGGAGTTCCTAAGACCACTTTGTCCACCGCTCCGAAACCCACTCCCAAACCTGCGCGGAAACCATTGAGTAGCAGTATCTCAAGTGACGAGCCAGAGATCCCCGAACTCCGCAAAAGAAGTCACCCCACTACCACGTCTTCTGTCAGGGGAAGGAGAAAGAAACCGTAGCGAAAGGTATCGAGCAGAAACGTTACAACATCAAAAGAATCATCCCTCTCGCGTCCCCAACCTGAAAGACGAAGAGAACTGCGTCTGCCAGACCAACTCAGTTCGTCTTCAGAAGATATAGACCGGAAGGAAGACAGACAACAACGAAGAAAGCGCATGAGAACTACTACGACGACAAGCTCGTCGACAAAGCCGTTGAAAAAGACGCCGAAACTCCATACCCTATCAACTTGTCCCGAAGGCGAACCCCCTCGACCGACAAACGAAGAAATTTTGACGTCGCCATCAGCCGTGAGCCAACACCCTTTAGTTCCCATGGATGAACTCTCAGAATCCACAAGTACTGGAGAAGATATTCACTCTCCCGACACTCCGGCTATAGCAGAACAGTTCCCCACAAACTATGAAAAACCTTTCAAAAAAGGATGGGTCCGCGAGCTGTGTTACAGACACACAGTACAACCAGGCAAAGTAGATCTGGATGTATACTATTATCCACCGGGAAGAAAGAGTAGCATGCTACGCTCAACAAATGAAGTCGCTCAGTACCTACGCATTAACAACATTACGGACTTAGACCCTATAGACTTCTGTTTCAAGCGAAAACCCATTGCGAAACCACCTTGGAAAAGAGTTAGATTCGTCACGCTCGATCCCAATGGGAACCCTTCTTACATCCCTATGGGACTCTTCACTAATTTTCTTCCTTTTAGATGGCTACTCCTCCCCCCTTTATTGGCGAATATCCCCCCGTCAGCAACGCGGGCGGATGGCCACCGTCGCTCCAGAGGACTATCTTTTAAGACGGATCCCACGGGAACAGCCCATCGTCTCCTTTCCTGTTGCCCACTCTTTCGGACCACTGTCCCGAGACGAAGAACCACCTCTAGACGACCAGTTTCGTCCCCCTCGGATCGTGATTCCGGTTCCAGAACCAGATATACTAATTCTCCACGACGACAACGAGGATCTGGGTACCAACCCTCCACAAGACCCCGTTCGCCCTGACGCAACGGGCTCTGACAGGCCCCCCACACGATCTCATGGGACTTTCACGCCGGACGCACTCCTAATCTTGGACGGGACGCAACAGGCACACGCGGCCGCTGCCGAAGCAGCCCCGCAGAAATCCTTCGACGAGCTTATGATTAAGATAACCCAACGTTTCCCAGATCCACGACCGTCCGTTCGTCCACCAGCTGCCAGGCAGATGATCCCTCCTGCCACTGTCATCCCATGGCCAGATCCTCCACAACGGACTCCAGCGTCGCAACAGGGAACGATCCCCCGGGAGGCCGAAACCCTCCAACCGGATACCGACGAAACAATCCATAAGGTAGTTGCTCAGTGTCTCGCCGACGAGATCCCCCAGGTTGCCGCCGAAGATCTTTTGACCCCACAGCCGGACCCGCCTATCGTTGAAGCCCCACGTCCCGTAACGCCTGAGCCAGAGCAAGAACCGATACCGGACCTCGTCGAGGCCGATGTCCCAAGACCGCTGAACCCATTTCCGCCCAGGTCTCAAGCCTACCGTGACTATGAGGACTATGGCCCCCCTCCCATCCCCCAGGACAGGCTGTACCAATTCGATGAGTATGACAAGCTGTTCCTCGAGGATCTACCCTATTTGCAAGAACCACCGAGAGATAGGGACCTTTTCCCCGTTGCTTGGAAGGGAATCCCCAACAGCATCGCTATACGCCTCTATCCCATTCATCCGGACGGATATCCCATCTTGCGCCGTCCAAGCACGACCTACGAATGCCAAGCGTGCCACGCAGTCGGGCGTCATTTTTCTTCGCTATGCCCCAGAAAATTCATTTTACGGGACCGCCAGCATGGAAATATGAAAACACTGATTCAGCCCGATTGAACGTTCGTCTTCAAAAAAGAACGTGCCTTTTTTGTTGAGTAACTCCGTCACACTAACTCGCGCTACAAATTAGCATAGGGTCCATTACTTGACATTGGCTAAGTGCTGTCTAATTGACCAACTATATATACTTTGACTCGTGCTTCAATCTAGTACGGCAAAATGATATCTTCAAAACTCTGTTGTAATATCAATTCCATGCTCCAAAACATGATCTAGACATGCGTTAGACTCTCGCTAATTGATAGCTACTTGATTTATAGAATTTCGTTAGTTAAATTGCAGAGTACCTAGGCATGTATTATAATTACGTCGTATGCTCGACTGTTGTAAATTAAATCGCGTGTTACATAGTATGGCGTAGGCATGCATTAGATCTTAGCTAAGTGATGTCCAATTGACCAACTATTCATTAACCCGCGCTGCAATCTAACATAGATGAGTAGATACCATGCCATAGCCATGTATTATTATGACATCTTATGAGCCACTGTTGAAAATTCATTTGCGTGTTCCATAGTTAGGCTTAGACATGCATTAAATCGTCACTAAGTGATGTCTAAAGGCCCATTTACACTAGACTAAAATCTAACGTTCGCGTCGGTCGTGTCGTTAACTTCGTTTCGGTCGCGTCGGAACGTTCCTTTGCCTGTTCAGACAAGAGAGCAGACGACAGCGACGACCAAAAAGTGAGTGATATATACTCTGTTTTTTGAACCACTCAGGAGCTCGTTCAGTTAAGGCGGGAAATTTTGAAAGTGAAAAATACGTTTGCATTGAATTAGGCCTATTTCGAACAAGTATGAACTCCGAAGAGACTACTGCGCTAATTTTGCAAAATAATAATTTGTTAGCATGTTATTTTTACATTACAAGAGCGAAAAATCAATCAAATAGGCAAATTTGGGTGAGAGAAGTCTTCGCAGATACATTCAGAGACGGAGATTTTCATAATCTCATACCAAAACTTCAAATGGCTTTTGAAATTAGGGAAGACCCTTTATTTTTGGAATATTGTCGGATGACGCCTAGTCAAGTTGAATATGTTTTAGGCTTGATAGAAAGTAAAATAGGTGTTGAAGACTTGCACTTGAGGGATAGTATTTCATTAATGCCACAAACAAAAATTTGATCTCTTTTTATATATAAAGATTTTTGGCTACTGGAGATTGCTACCGCCCCATTTCTCTCGCTATCCGCGTTGGAAAAGCGACGGTTTCACGAATAATCCCCATTGTTTGCCAAGCCTTATGGGATGCCCTGCATCCTATATATCTTCCACCGTTGAACAAACACAATATGGCTGTGGCAGCGCAGGGCTTTTTGGAAAACTGGAACTTTCCCAACTGTGTAGGAGCTGTTGATACGAAGCACGTCAACATAATAACCCCGACTAAATCAGGGTCATTGTACTATAATTACAAAGGGCACCACAGTATTGTCCTTATGCCAAATTGTGACGCCCATTAAAAATTTACATTTGTCAATGTTGGAAACTTTGGACGCATTAGTGATGGAGGTATTTTTAACGCGAGTTCATTGGCAGACGCTGTATAAAATTCCGAATTTTTTCCTTCTCCAAAATCCTTGCCTGGGGATTTATTAATTTCAGTGCCATACTGTTTAGTTGGACATGAGGCATTCCCGCTTTCCAAACATCTCATGAAGCCATATTCTTCCAAAGATTTGACTAAAGAAAGAAGGATCTTTAATTATAGATTGTATAGAGCGCGTAATTGTATAGAAAACGCTCTTGGAATAATGGCAGCGCGATTTGGAGTTCTGGGCGATGCGATGACACTGATGCCTCAAAATGCTGAGAAGGTAGTTTTAGCCACGTGTGTTTTACATAACCTTTTAGTGAAATCTGAAGAGACGAGTGCCATAAAGCATAATTTTCCTTCAAATTGTCCTTCAAATTATGGTGACTATGTTGATAGGCAAGGAATTTCCCATGAAGGTGCCTGGAGAACTAAAGTGGGTAGTGCAAAAGCTGCTTATGCGCTTACTTCACTTTGTCCTCAATTGGGCTCGAAAAATATTACTGGAGAAACTGTTCGTACACAGTTCTGCAACTACTTCAATAGCACCAGGGATAGATAGACGTTTTTAAGACGGAATAAACAATGTTTGGCCTTTACTTCAGTCGACTCATAAACAAGAGTATAGCCCCTTCCTTCAACACGTAACCAAAAAATTAAATTATCTTATTGGCTCACTAAAACTACGTATTGATGACGTTGCTGACAAGGAGGGCCAAAAATACGTAATTCCTGTTTACCTCTGTCGCTAAGACTACGACCCCTCTTGCGTTGTACCATAGCCCACTCGATCATGCGCGTCACGACGCAAGCTGCTCGCGCTAAAGCAGGAGCGCGGATCGAGTGGGCTATGGTTGTACAGATAAGCGTCTTCACAGGGGCTCAAAATGGAGCCGTCTAAATGCGAGGGTCCGGTAATTATTTGGGAATTGTTTTTAATAGCGATTAAGAAGGTAGTTAGTGAATTTGGTGCCGGTGTTTTGGATTTGGAGTACATCTGTAAGGGTGAAAAGTGTTCGCTAATTCTTTCTTAAGCCAAGCATGTCTACTATCCTCGTGATTTTGCAAACGAATTTGATGAAGTTAACCAAGGCTTAGTGATTGGGCAGGAGTTTTGTGAGCTTAGTGTTTGGTTAAAACCTGTTCGTGCTGTCATATCTATGAAGACTTTTACTCAATTCTAACTCACTTTTAATTTTCTTGGGTCTTCCCCGTTTTTTTCACTTGCAAGCCCTATGTCTTGCGTAACTTCCATTTTTAAAGAATGTTATTTCAAATATTACAATCCGAGCACATTCCAACTTGGCAGACGAAGGGGCAGACGACGTTTATTTGACCCGGATATACATACAACGCCATAACGAAAATAAGACCCGCCTTTTCTTTTATATCCCTCCGTCACGGGTAAGGGGGTCGTGGACTTGGACGCGCACCCGAATAACCCTGTTACCCATTCCGTCTTAAAAAAGTCTATCTATCCCTGATAGCACTGATGCAGTGTCTTGGCAAAACAATTATTGATTTAATAACTGTCAACAAACGAATTTTGAAAACATGGAATAATAAGTTTATTTGGTTAGTATTTTTTTAACATGTATATTATTAGTTTTTAATTAATAAATATGTTTTGAAATGAAAACTGAACAAAAACTAGGACTGTTTGCACCAAATTCCGAAAGTAACTAAAATTTTTCAAATCCTCATCGTAAATCAATTCATAAACTAGCTGCATTATCTTAATCTTGGCCATGGATATTTTTTGTCCGAAAGTTTTCCCAAATCTGATTTTAGGCTAAGAAGAAACTGGTCATCTGGATCAGAGCTAGCTTGGCTATTTATTGAATATAAAATTGTTTTTATTGCTTCATAATTTTCTTTCATCATACTCAATATTTCTCGTTCAACTTTATCATTTTTCTTCTTCTTGTTTGGGGGAGAAGCACCGATGAATGGACCTGCCATAGACTTTTGGCATTCACAAGAAACATTGTTATTTATTCTTAATCCAGATGATTCAGCAGCTGTTTGGTCGCTGAATATAATTTACGAATGTATTACTAACAATTATAGTTATCTGGGAATGAAAGGTTTAGCTTCATTTGATAAAATATCAAACTTACTACATGTAATTGATGTTGTTGTTGGAGCTTCCTCATCATATATAAAATCCAATCCTTCGACTACATGACTTTCATCGCTTGGGTACATTGCAATGCCCCCTGAAGCTAATTCGTTCAAAATATCAGTAGCCTCAATATCCTTTTCCAAGATAGACCCGAAATTCTCTTTTCCATTGGCTGATGGCGTCATATTATCTATGGTTCTATTGAATTTTGAGATTTAAATTTCATATCTTTCAGGATAACCTTTGCGGAAGATTGCTATATGGAATATATTAAAACGCGGCTAAATAACATAAATCTTAGCTTCAAACCTCGTCTAATAAAAGAGGAAAGAAACCGAGATTGGCAGATTTTAAACAACAACCCTAATACAGTAATCTTCCCTTTAACGGCCATAAACTAAATTTAACTATTCGAGTGATACCTCCTATGTTTAATGGTATCGTCCAAGAAGGACAACGATTCCATGAAACCCAGGTGTTAAGAAGAGCAGCGCCTCTTCCGCTTTTCTTTTCTTTGGCCAAGTTTATTTTTACCCGTACATACTTCTCCCGAACCTGCTTCCAACATCCCTTTAGCTCCACCACTAAATTAAAGTAATTAAATTAATATTTCCATTCTCCAGCCACTTTTTTTAAAGTTCACTTTCTGCAAAGGCTTAGCTTACCTGGAAAATCCATGTCTTCCGAAATCTTTCTCCAAGCCAAATATTTTATGTTGTTTTTCCTATACACATTTTTCCTACTATCACATAATTCGGGATACTCACGCACATTATTAATGAGATTTTCCGTTTTTCGTCAGAATACAGGTTGTTTTTTTCTATCTTATTTAAATCCTAAAATAGCCGAATTGCATTCCAATAAGGTCTAAACTGAGTAGAGCCCTAGAGCGCGTCTGCCGTCTGCTAAAGAAAAGGCGCTGAAAAGAGCTGCTACCATCTCGACACTGACCGACGAAATTGAATTTTTTCAACATTAATTAACCCGCGAATATTTTACGTAGTCGTTGACAAGTGTGAACAGTCTAATGAAGCGAACAAACCGACTTTGCCGACGTGAACGTAAGATTTTAGTCTAGTGTAAATGGGCCTTAATTGCCGAACTTTACATTAACTCTCGCTACAGGTGCATAACATGACATTGGCTAAGTGATGTCTAATTGCCGAACTTAAGTTAGCCTAAACTGCTAAGGATTGAGCAATGTTTCACGTCATGGTAGTGGTGCTTGTAAGTCTATAAAAATCTACACGAACTTTCCCAAGATCTGAAACACGAATCCAAGCCATCTAAAGTCAGTAAATCGAAACACCTAAATGAAATGTTTCTTAACGGGCATAAAATCATAAAAGATATGTCTCCGAAATTTAAAAAACCCTTCTTCTTCCTCCTGAATACACTAACTTATTCAAGGAGCAAAGTCCAGAGGATGTATTGATGGAGAAACAATTGAAGAGCGTAATATAAAAATAGAAATACGCGCATCGGAATTTAAAATCTAATGAAATGTTTTCTATCAGGTGACACCTATTCCGTGCATTCCAGTGACGAAGTGGAAACAAACAATGAAGTCAGCAACATTTCATGCGTTTGTGAAATCCATGAGTGTAGTGGAATTGGTATCATATCTCGAATATAAAATACTTGTATGGAAAAATCGTAACGTGTGCAGAGTAATATTATTAAACTTGATCATACACAGGTTCAAGAAAGAGTTATTAAAAACCAAAAAAAACAAATTGAAACAGAAGATGTAAAACTTAAAGATCTAAAGCTTCAAGCAAAAGCCGCATTGGAAAAGAAAAAGCAAGAAGAAGAAAACGAAAGAGTTGTCAACTCTCTGAGAATATTTTGCCCGGCAAAGGGTTATGAAACTTCAGTACAAAAAATGCTAAAAATATCTAAGAAACTTCAAGTACTTAGCTCTAAATTTAAAAAAAGTGAAGAAGAGTTACTAAATGAGTTGAAACCAAACTGGAGATTAAGTTCTAGTTAAAGAAATAAATTTTTTTTTATTTCATAATGTCCAATCTTACGTAGTACAAAAGAAAAAGGAACAAAAACCAAAGAGACAAGAACAAATAAGTGTTTTGAAGGTGAATAAATCATAATGTGCAATGTTGAAGAAAATAATATTTGGAAAGAAGAGACCAACAACGTCTTTGTTAACGGACCCAATATTGCCGTCGGATGTCTATGATAAAACCTTTAAAACATTTTTATTTCTTAAAATGACATGTAGTTATCTACACATTGTATGTTATAGTATTGACGTCATAAGACTATATTATTGGGGGCCGCCCTCAAATTTTGGTGTTGGTCTGATCTTTAGCACAGTATAAAACTGAATTAAGTATTTATTTAACTTCTTCACAGATGTTTCCCAAAAGAGTACTAAATATCAAAGCGAAAACAACAAAGATGATGACGAAAATTCGAACGAGTCCCGTAATGTTGACAAAAACTCGATCTAATCCCGTTATTGTAACGAAAATTCAAACGGTTCAGAATTCGTTAATGAAATTATGCCGGCATGTGAAGACGCTAGCTTCGCTGAAAACGAAATGGAAAATTCCCTTCAAAGTGAATCTGAACCGGACGAGAAAAGAAAACCCTGTTCAACCAGAAAGCCTGAAAGATGGAGATGAGTTTCAAAGAAGGAAAAGTAGTCAAGATTAAAAAAGAATACGGTTTCAAAAAATGAAAAATAGAGAAGAGTACCAAAAGCAAGGAAATAGAGATAGACAGAAAAATAGAGATGATTTTGAAATGCCGGAAAAAAGAGAAGAGCTTGAAAACCAGAAAAATGAAGATCAAGAGGGGAAAAAACGAACATTTAAATAGAAGAAAATCAACCAATCGAGGAAAGAATGAAGTAGAAATGGATAGTAATGAAGATGAATTTCTATCAAACAAAAATTCAATGGATTCAGGATTCAATAAAATATTTGGTAAATTATGAAACAAGGATAATTTTGTGTTTATGGATTTAGAACCATATTTTCAAATATAGCCCATGACCACACAAGTAGCTTCCCTAACATATCGGAAGACAAGGTACCACGCGAGTACTTCGATTGCCGTATCACTGAAGACGAAACTAAAAATACCATAAAAAATCTTATACCAAAATTATCATCGGCATCGGATGGAATTCCAATCTTTATAATTAAAGGGTGTCGGGACCTACTGGTTGGCCCCTTACATACCCATATAACCTCTCTTGAGCAGGGTTGCTTCCCAAACAACTGATAACGCCTGTTTTCAAAAAGGAGTCGGAAGGAGACACCTCAAACTATAGACCGATATCCCCACTAAACTTCCTCTGCATGATATTCGATATGATTATGAGTAAGAAACTCTACACGTGGTTCAAGATTAACCTACCGGACAATCAACATGGATTTGTCAAAGGCCGATCAGTCGAAACGAACCTAATCAGTACGTTGGAGTACATTAGCCAAGATTTCGAGAATAAAGGGCAAGTCGACATAATCTACATTGATCTAGCCAAGGCCTTCGACAGAGTATTACACCGCATACTACTACAAAAATGACACCACTACGGTCTGTCTGGGAACCTCCTTAAATGGTACACAAGGAGTACGTTCAGTAACCCTATTTGATGACAGCACTTACTCAGCGATGTCAGATTTTCCCTACTGGACGCTTTTTCGCGTTTCCGGTTTTGACGTTATGATGCTCAGCGCTTGCCCATCAAAAAAACCATCTAATCGATATGGTTTTTTTGATGGCGTGACGTAGCGCTTGACTGTTGAACACTTGACAGACGAAAAGTTGGCGCGGGATTTAAAAATTAAATTCCAATAATTCTATTCCTACAGTAATGGTATTCCTTTTCTTCCAAAACTACTTCTACCATTTAAATGGACATAATTTTCTTAAACAATTTCATTATTTGCAAGCTTATTAATAATTGCAAAGAGCCGCTTGCGCTTCGTAATGATTTGAGGGCTAGTAAGACGTTTCCCCAAATCCATTTTCGAAAACAGCGCTAACTTCAAAATGTCACTTGTCCGTTCAACAACCTTTAACGTCACTATGACGTCTCGAGCCCATCAACCTAACATCAGGAAAACAGCGATTTCTTTGAGATTTTCGTTACTGAACGTACCCAAGCTATTTAAAAACAAGATACCCCAAGGCATTTTAACGCTTTTTGCATTGTGATATTGTCTTTAACAAAATAAACAAATAAGCAAAGGCCTGGAAAAGTATAGGAAAAATATCGATAGCTAAAACAATCAGTAGTGGCGCAGACGTTAAGTATCCGCATCCCATACCGGCAACGTCAGTTCGATTCCCGCTACCTCCGAGAGTCCGCGTTTTCTCGTCGAAAATGTACAGGGTGATTCAGAGATGTATGCGTTCCTTGCAACAGTAGATTCCTTGCAAAATTTGGAGTCGAATTTTCCTGAGCGGTTTTGGTCTAAACCGAACCGTTACAGAGTTACAAGCCCTTAAACTCCGGGCCCATTTTGGGCCCTAATACCCCCTTCAGACGGTTCGTAAAATCTTGGTCTAATAAGAAAGCTTGTTTAATACTCTTGTTACTTTTGAAAAACAAACAAACAAACAAACAGGTCGTAAAGCGATTTTGGTTAAACGAAATTCAGGTTTTCTGAAGAAACATGCGATATCTAACATTCCCCCTTACTATCTTTCTCAGGCAAGCGTTTAGTTTTAACGTGTCGTCTGAAGAGGGTATTAAACAAGAAGTGAAGAAAGAAGTTTAAAATGAGCTATTATCGGTGATTGCCAATTTGAGAAGTTCTTAATTTCAAATTCACATTTTTGCCTCCAAGCTTCCGCTAGAGCTTTCCACCCTCTTCAGACGAAGCATAAAAAGTACTTTCAATAAATGTTTTTTGGATATTTCTTTATTTCGATGTAACAAACGAACTAAATTGCAACAAAGGTCTTCAACGACTTATGAAAGAAGTTGCTCAAAATGAGCTTCATTGGCGTTGATGCATGCCTGAGCCCGACGTCTAAAAGACCTTGAACACTGTTTATCATTTCCGGACGTTCTCGAATGTTCGCCGCAGCATGTTGAATGCGCTCCCAAAGAACGTCTCTTGTTGGCACTGGTGAAAAGTAAACCATGGCTTTCATGGTTCCCCACAAGAAAAAATCCAGTGGATTTAAATCTGGAGAACGGGGAGGCCACAGCACTGGTCCAGCGCGTCATATCCATCTTCCTGGGTATTGTTCGTTTAGAAATTCCCGAACCGCACGACTGTAGTGCGCGGGAGCACCATCCTGCAGGATCCACATGCGTGCTCGGGTAGCCAAAGGGACGTCTTCCAATAGTAAAGGTAGATCTTGACGAAGAAATTCCAAATACGCTTCACCAGTTAAACGTGGAGGAAGCATAAACGGACCAACAAGATGGTTGCCAACAAGTCCGGCCCAGACATTTATGTAAAACTTATGCTGATGACTTCCTTCTCGAGTTAGATGAGGGTTTTCTGCAGTCCAGTAGTCCAAAATGTGAAGGTTTATTATGCCTGTTCTGGAAAAATTCGCTTCATCCATGGAAAGAATGCTTGACAGGAAATTCGGATCGTTTGCGTCGCGTTGTAATAACCCACGGCTCAAATTAACTCGCTGTGGATAGTCATTTGGTGTTAACTCCTGAACTCGCTGGTAATGATAAGGCCTTAGTCCGTTCGATCTAATAACTCTCCAGACGCGGGATTGTGGTATACCCGTGAAATGAGCGATTTGCCGGGTGCTTACCATTGGGTCCTCAATGACGTAGTTCATTATTTCGTCTTCTTGGCGATCACGAACAATATCGCGATCCCTAACGCCTAGGCCACGATTGACCGCGCCAGTTTCCCGTAATCGTCGATCAACATTGAGGAACGTGCGAGGGTCTGGTGCTCGTTTCCAAGGAAATCGTTCAGCGTACCTTAGACATTCCCCTAACAACAAATGCATGTCCGCGTATTCGTTATTCGTAAAGTTATACAACGCTCGGTTCGCCATTGCGGACTTGAATAAGTTCTATCTATTCAGAATAATTTATCGAGTACAAATAAATTTTCACTGCTTCAGCAGGGAAACTAAAGGCGTTTAAATACTTCAAAATAAGCCCAAAATGACTTTTAATAGCTATTTTGGTCTAATAGAAACCGGATTCATAAGGAAAAATTGCAATAAAAAATAACTGGCCTATTTCATTGCGTTGGAGAGTCCTCTAAATCCGTAATCTACGCCATGGGAAATTTGTATTTTCACCCATTAGTAAACGAAACCAAAGTCTCGCATACTAATTGGTGAATCCGGTTTCTATTAGACCAAAATACCTATTAAAAGTCACTTTAGGCTTATTTTGAAGTATTTAAACGCCTTTAGTTTCTCTGCTGAAGCAGTGAAAATTTATTTGTACTCGATAAATTATTCTGAATAGATAGAACTTATTAAAGTCCGCAATGGCGAACCGAGCGTTTAATAACTTTACGAATAACGAATACGCGGACATGCATTTGTTGTTAGGGGAATGTCGTGGTAACGCGAACGAAGCTGCGCTAAGGTACGCTGAACGATTTACTAGGAGACGAGCACCAGACCCTCGCACGTTCCTCAATGTTGATAGACGATTACGGGAAACTGGCGCGGTTAATCGTGGCCTAGGCGTTAGGGATCGCGGTATTGTTCGTGATCGCCAAGAAGACGAGATAATGAACTACGTCATTCAGGACCCAACGGTAAGATGTTAGTTTACTTCACCCGGCAAATCGCTCATTTCACGGGTATACCACGATCCCGCGTCTGGAGAGTTATTAGATCGAACGCACTAAGGCCTTATCATTACCAGCGATTTCAGGAGTTAACACCAAATGGTTATCCACAGCGAGTTAATTTCAGCCGTTGGTTATTACAACGCGACGCAAACGATCCGAACTTCCTGTCAAGCATTCTTTCCATGGATGAAGCGAATTTTTCCAGAACAGGCATAATAAACCTTCACAATTTACACTACTGGACTGCAGAAAACCCTCATCTAACTCGAGAAGGAAGTCATCAGCACCAGTTTTCCATAAATGTCTGGGCCGGACTTGTTGGCAACCATCGACTGCACGGTACTTGTTGGTCCGTTTATGCTTCCTCCACGTTTAACTGGTGAAGCGTATTTGGAATTTCTTCGTCAAGATCTACCTTTACTATTGGAAGACGTCCCTTTGGCTACCCGAGCACGCATGTGGATCCCGCAGGATGGTGCTCCCGCGCACTACAGTCGTGCGGTTCGGGAATTTCTAAACGAACAATACCCAGGAAGATGGATAGGACGCGCTGGACCAGTGTAACGGTTCGGTTTAGACCAAAACCGCTCAGGAAAATTCGACTCCAAATTTTGCAAGGAATCTACTGTTGCAAGGAACGCATACATCTCTGAATCACCCTGTATATGATCGAATTTGGTATAGATGTCGCTAGTGCGGTGGAGATTCCGGCGAGCTCTGCCGCGTAATTTAAATTTACGAAAATGTACGCGAAGGCGAAACAGCCAGCCTGCTTCCAGGGGTCTCCGTATAAAGATTTTGCTATGCGTGAAAAGCTTGAAAGGGAAAATGTACTAAAAGTGAATGGAGATGTCACAAATGTAAAGTACGAGGTTACCTGTGTTGTTCCACAAGGTTCATCACTAGGCCCTCTACTATTCAACGTCTATACTTCCGTCCTACCAGTGACCACTCTGACCTCAAGGACTACGCTCTTCGCCAACGACCAAAAACTTGCTCATTAAATCAAAAATACAACTGACTGCATGAATTTACAAGCTGACTTAATTCGCCTCAACTAATGGTGCTTATCTAATAATATCCCTATAAACGATAACAAAATGTCAAGTAGTTGCAACTGAGCTTTTTTATTAACTGTTTCCAATAGCGCGATAAGTATATCTGACGGTCTGACCCCCGGGTTACGGATAACACAGGTTTATATACATACATTGGTGTTGCGCGCGCAGCCCTAAAAGTCAACTTTGAACCCATACATGACATCTCCTTTCCACAATGGAATAAAATAAATTAAGATATTTTAAACATTATTAAATATTCATTATATAAAAAGAACCATTGTTCAACAAAGTATTAAGCAAAAACTATAACATCGAAAACGAAACCCATTAAATTTAGATCTAAACAATATAACAGCAATCCTGACTTAGCGAGGTGAATACCGCTGGTTCGGCTTAACTATTCTGCCACTCTTGGTGACGTACGGGTTGACTTCACGGACCGTGTCTTTCCTGGGGGATTGGGGCTCAGTGTTCTCCTTTTCTGCGGACCTTTCATCACCAAAGACAGCACCGCTCATGACCTCCGAACCTTTGGGTCCCATACGACAAATAGGCTGATTGTAATAGGGATTCTGAACCGCTCTAGGCATACTACCATCCGCATTTTTCTTCCGGTCCAGGCGGACCCGAAGATCCTTTCTGTTTCTTCAATAAGAGGCCCCAGTGGAAGTGATGATCGGGGCGGTGACGCCAATTTTGAACGAACCGTTGCCGGAACCCATCCTTCGTCAGTTCGCAGCCAAACCAACTGTCCGGCTGACAATTCTGGAGGCTAACGTGTATGGAGATCATAATACCCTTTCTGTTGTTGTTGGTTTTGTAACAGTGATTGCTGAACCAATGTCAACGGGAAGGTTTCAGGCTTTAATAGCTCCGGTCGGATAGGAATATCGGTATGAACAGGGTTGGCAAGTTTTAAACAAATTGTTTTAAACTTTGGTTTAAAACTTGTTTTAAACAGCCATGAAAAAAAACTTTAATTTGTTTAAAACGTTTTAAACAAAAAGGTTAAAACATGTTTTTTTATGGAGAAAATTTCGAATATTTTTAACTCTTTTTTTATTTGAAAGTGAGCGAAAAGATTAAATAATAGAAATAATAAGCTCCAGTCGAAACCTTCCAATTATTCGACTGTTTCAAATGTGTGTTTAATTGTTTGGAGACCCTACCAGTTGTTTTATCCATTACCAATCTGTATTGAAGACTGATATTCAAAAATATGATTAAGGATAACTTATTTTGTCATCTACTTAAAGCAAAGCAATAACATTTCTCCTATGTGGTTTCTCTACACTGTTGGTACATTTTACTGTTCTAAAAAGATTACGCGTAATCTATAAAGCCAGGCCTTTGACAGTGCTAAAATTAATACGCCTAATCCGATAACGGAAAACATGAGCTCCTACGAATAAGTAAGGGGTGGTGAAGTTTCAAATGTATGATGAGTTCTGACCAAGAAACTCGGAAGTACGGAAGCGGAAATGACTGAATAGTGGCCACAAAAGAAATCAGGCATTTAGACATTAGGGGTTAAATGTACAAATTTACGCATCACACTCATTTTGTATCCGCTATAAAAAAAATTATATTTTCCTTTTGAAAAGATCGTTTGCTCTTTTTTAAACAGTCAGTAGAATTTTTCAAATATTAAATATTGTATCCTCAACACGTACTCCCTTTTAAATAATTAATTTCATGATAAAATGTTTTCCTAAAATCTAACTTTAAATCGTGTTATAAACAATAAAAACACAAAATTTTTTAACTAAGTTTTTGCCAACCCTAACAAGGACCCTTTCTTACACCTTCAAATTCTAAATTTTAGGAGCTCTTGATTTTCCTGTTTGACTTTGCAGTACATGTTCGTTGTACGTTGGTCTAGGGGTATGAAACTCGCGCCCGGAAGGTCGCGTCTTAGAGCTTCATATTATAAATTTAGGAGTATTTTTATTTTCGTGTTTTACTTCTCTATACGTTTCGTGGTTCGTTG
The DNA here is from genome assembly GCA_019434445.1 of Phalangium opilio. Taxonomy (NCBI): domain Eukaryota; kingdom Metazoa; phylum Arthropoda; class Arachnida; order Opiliones; family Phalangiidae; genus Phalangium; species Phalangium opilio. The sequence continues at coordinate 202,561 of JAEQBA010002883.1, forward strand.
GTCTAGGTGTATAATACTTGCTTTGGGTTCAAGTGGTCCCTGGTTCTAATTCCACACGGACAATTTCTTACACCTTGAAATTCTAAATGTATTCAATATTGAACGCTCAAAATAATTAATATCATAAAATAATTTCGGAAAATCTAATTTGTTCTTGAAAATGCGTAAATTTGTAGTTTTTTCAATCAATTTGGAGGGAATAAATCGACTAACTGTTAAATCAGTTGATTGAATTAAATATTGATTAAGGATTAAATTAATATAAATAAAGAAAAATTGCAATATCGGGACTTCAGTCAATTGATAAACGTCACTCTTATCGTTTGTTTTTTCTGTCTTGGTCCAAAGCAAGACCTTTTTTTAATCAAGTAGGTTGTGAAAATAAGCGCCTTGCGCTAGCGGGAGTAGTGGCTTAAATGGAGACCGGCGATATAGACAATTAGATCTGGAAGAGTGATTTAAACATGTTTAAAACTAGTTTTTTTTGTGTGTTTTTTTACTGTTTTTTTCTACTTGTTTAAAAAACAGTTTAAAACAAAAAATCGTGTTTTAAACAATAAAAAACACAACTTTTGTTTTTTTTTAAAAAAACTTAATTTTTGCCAACCCTGGGTATGAAGTCTCCGTCCCATCAACAGTTGGGCCGGAGATGGCAGGTTATTATGGGCGGTTGCCCGCAACGCAAGCAAAACCAGGCGAATGTCTTTTCCGTCGTCAACCTTTATTTGCCAGAATGCCGATTGTGCGTCGAATACGGTATAAAAGGCAGCCTTGGGAATGCTGGCAAGTAAATCTTCAGGAGCCGGCATTTGGTACACTTCCCTCTGAATGTACTTATTTAGTATTCTCGGATCCAAACAAATTCGGACAGATTGAACAGATTCTGTGGACTGCAGAGGCTTGGGGACTATAACCATTGGATGGACCCATCCTGTAGGCTTAGCGACTTTTGTTATGATACCCATTTTCTCCATACGGTCCAGCTCCTTCCGGACTGGTTCTTGCAATACTTGTGGAATCCTTCGGGCCGCTTGAATGCATGGAACAGCGTTCTCCTTCAATTTAATGGAATATTCGGTTGCGAAACAACCAAGCCCGTCAAAGACATCCTGGTTCGCCGCTACAATCCGTGCTGAAGTTGTCCCCAGATTACTGGTAGTGGTGTTAATGTTATCCAATCTTGTAATGAGGTTGAAGTTAATGCTAGACTGTATGCCGAATATTGGAGACGCGTTAATGTCCACTATATAGAAAAGCACTGTCAATGTTTTCCCCTTATAACTACATGGTAAGTGGCAATACCCCACTAAAGGCAATGGATCGCCATTATAAACAAATAAATTGGTGGTAGGACGCTGCAGACTCGCTTGTATTGAAGAATCGAAGATAAGAAATTTACTATAGGGGATGACGTTTGCCTGCGCACCAGTATCTATCTTCAACGAAATATGTACGCCTGCTATCCTCATTGTTACTAGCATAAGTTTATAAGATATGTTCCATAAGTGTGTCACTGGTTAATGAGAGCTTGTCATGAAGTGACGTAGGCGAAACGTCATAGATTCTCGTAAAGCGACGCCTAGTGAGGCGCTGTCAAAGGCTAAGGACAGACTAAATAGGAAGATGGACTGCAAAACCGAGTGCAGTCAATTCTCGCGTCGTTCTCGAACTAGCTCTCAGTAAGTCTCTAGCATTACGAAGTTTAGGAAGTGTCATACTTATGGAACATATCTTATAAACTTATGTTACTAGCCATTCCTTAACTTCACTTTCTGGCTGGGGATTTATTGTTTGCATAGTGAGGGTACCAATGAACAAGACATCTGTGTCTGACCCGTTCTGCAACGAGGTTAAAGTTGCGGAGGGAGTATCTTGAGTAGTGTCTAAAGATACCGAATTTCCTAACTCGCCTGGGACATAGCTATAGTTATAATACTGATCCGGAGGATAACCATGTTGCTGGGGTTGGCCGTGATCTGCCATATTAATTGCCTCGACACCCATAGTTTGACGGCAGACTCTCGCGAAATGATGAAGGCGCCTACATTTTACACATTCCTTTCCAAAAGCTGGACATTGTCGCGGGACATGTTGAGTACCACACCGAGAGCACGACTGTCTCTGTACGTAATTCCCGCTATTAGGTTGATAAGTAGCATAAAAGGGCCTTGGAAACCGTCGCGTACCGAAGTCCGAACGTGAAGATAGTGCATTGTTATAGCTACGGTTAGAACCTGGCCTAAAACCTCTCTGGGATGCGTAATTAGTATTTATTGCCTGTAAAAGAGGGTTCTGCGCGGGCGCTTGCAACATGTCTAACCGATTAACCAGTTCTCTAGACGCAGCGGACGAACGCGCGATGTTTATTGCTTTAGTTAGTGTAATGGACGGATCCATTAGCAATTTTTCTTTTACCGATTTATCCGCAATGCCAATTATAAGTCTGTCTAATATTAAGGTATCCTTGAGAGTCCCGAACGCGCAGGCCGAAGCCTTATTCTTTAGTTCGACGACATAATCATCAATAGTTTGCCCCGGTTTTTGATCCGTAGTAAAAAATACATTACGCAAAAAATGAGGGTTTTTTAGTGGCAGGAAATCAATAATAGTCTCTAGTGTTGGGGCCGCGGCCGTTTCGACCAACTCAAAGGACTTGTAAATATCAGTTACATGCTTACCAGCGGTATGGAGAAAAATGGCTCGCTGTTGCGCTATTGGTAAAGTTCCAATTCCAATAGCTTCTTGATACAAGGTAAATGAAGATTTCCAAGGATCCCAGTCTTCCGCTGGCGTAGCAGTTGGTTCGAAGTGTGGTGGCGGTGTGCATAATGTTGAGAAAGCCGTGACAAGATTAACTATTGATGTACAATTGATATACTCCGAAACGCGGGAAATGTCCGATGTACTAATTCACTGTCCTACAGTATTAACGATGAATTTATATTACGATGGTATTTACCGATATCAAGACGAAAACTACACGACTTTATGCGACCGATGGAAGGTATATAAAAACGGAAATAAAACTACGCGTAACACGCGGCGATGAATCTCGACCCCACTTCTGACACCATGTCAAGTCCGGAAATAATAACAATAGTAGTTGCAACTGAGCTTTTTTAGCCACATCGTATGATGAACATCTACGATGAGGGTCTTAGTTTGACCTGGCCTGTTGGTGGTGGTGGCGTGAAAGAGAACTGCCTTAGACAGTATAAAATTTTTCGATCGTCATTGAAGGGAGAGTGAATGGGAGAGAATTGTGGTGAGGTGATATTTTTCATTCGTGTATTTTAAAAGGAAGGAAATTATGATAGTTAGGTTAAGCCATATACCCTCCCTTAAAAATTCCTCTTACCCATCGACAATAAGAGTTTCACGCTCCCCTCTTTCAACATTCAAAGAAATCGAGGGAAATTTTGAAAGCAAAAGCAAGTGTTTACTGACGTTCTTTTTAGAATGGTCTTAAGGCACCGGGATATTACAATTATTGGGTGTTTTACCGAATTCTTTCTCTTTCAAACTCTTCTGACCATAAGTTCATGTTAGAAATTTATAAGAAGCGATAAGTGTGCATCGGCATAAGTCTATGTTGTAAACTCATCGAGAGGATAATCACTAAAACTACCTGTTCTTCGATTCGACGGAATATTACAATTACGGCATAAGAAAATTAATACGGGTAATAATTCTATCACCGTTTAGGGTAGGGCATCGAGGGGCTATTCACTCTGATTTTATGCACGGTAATTTATTTAAGCATTGTAAAAGATATCGCTATTCACTCATTAGGGTAAAGTATAGAGGGGTTATCCACTCATTAGGGTAGGGTATAGAGGGGCTATCCACTCGTACGATGTGGCTACTATTACGAGCCCTTGGGTCGCCTTGTTATTAACTGTTTCCAATAGCGCGATAAGTATATCTGACACCCGGGTTACTGATAACACCGGTTTATATACATACATTGGTGTTGCGTGCGCAGCCCTAATAATCAACTTTGAACCCATACATGACACAAAACAGTAACATACACTCGTAAAAAAAGGAAAATCATCTATCCTTATGTCTTGAACGGAAAAATCCTCAAACGTGAAAATCAAATAACCGACCTTGGCGTAATATTCGAAGACAGGCTGCACTTCCGAAACCACATCAACAATATATACACAAAATGTATAAGAAGTCTTGGAAATAAGGTTTTTAATTTTACACGGAATTTTATTCCGGTAAAATTTAAGAAAGGGCACCAAACCCCTGTCCCTGTGCCGGACGCGTCCGCGAAACGAACGCTTACGATGAGAGAGAGAGAGGGAAAACGAACGCGAACGGTGAGAGAGAGAGATCGCTAGCGTACGCGATGGCGATACGTAGAGAGAGAACTGCCTGCCTGGTATATTAGTGAGAGCGGTAAGAGGGAGAGGGGGCGTCCCGCTAGGAGAGGAGAGAGAGGAAAGAAAGGTAGTTTAAATCTCGCGGGCTTTTTCGAGTGAAGGAAAACAAGATTAAAATTTTGGTGCACTACTGCACTTTGTGCGCGTGATACATCAGAGATTATGCTGGATGGTTAGGTTAGGTTTCGTAAAATAGAGGGGACGGTTTACCGTTATAGTGATTTCTGGTTTAGGGGGTCCAGGATTTTGTTTTAGATACATTATTTGATTCGTATGGTTTTTAAAAATTATTCTTTAGTGGGGTGCACAGTTTAGTTTCATTAATATTATTTGAAATGTGACGTTATTAGAAATTAAGGGGATACGCGATTGTGTGTCAGAAATGTTTTTAGTTGTACGATTTATTGGAAATCAACTATACGGGGGTCACGTGAGCCGTGTAAAATTACTTTTAAGGCCCAGCCCTTGGGCCATCTTGTTTTTTAAACTAGTCCTCGGGACTGCTCGGCCACTCAAGCTGAAAACAACCGTTAACTCAAAATTGTAAGCTAAAACTTACTGTTACTAATCTTAGAATACACATCAGGGTGATAGAGGTGGGATTCGAACCCACTAATCCGAAGAACGTTGTGCCTAAAACCAGCACCTTGGACCACTTGGCCACTCTACCCCCACACTAAAGTTACCTCAAACTATTCAGCAATAGCTTCATATTTAAACAATATTAAATTGGTTTTTGGGACCAGTGACCCTATCTCTAATCCTATTACAAAATTATTTATATACTGGATAGATTTGAAACAAACAATTTAAGCATAGTTTTAAAACCAACAAATTATTAACTTAATTTTTGATATCACAAGTACATGAGCTATAATTATCTCATTTTTTCAAAAGAACTTAGTTTTTTGGCTTATTTGCACTAATATGTTTTTAATACCATAAAAGGAAAGTTTCACAAATTAAACTAGGCAGTTAGGAACTTATTCATTTCCTAATCAAAAGTTTTATCATTGCTGGCGGTATTATAATACGCCATTCTTTTTTTTATCACTAAGTCACAGCTAAAACAGGGTTGAAATCATCGAAATAAATTTTTTTTACTAAATTCTTAATGAGACATCCAAGTTTTTGGATCTGAGCAACATATGATGCTTGCTTTTAGTACTGTTTGTTTTGCTAAACCCCTGTTCAGCCTCAGCTGAAGAAGGAACGACTAGTCAAATTATTTAAAATATCATGTATAGGGCTGGATAATATTGATGAATATTTCTCTAACATTAACGAGTATTCATCCTTAGGACTACACCTGACTTTCATGGGCAATTGACTTGAAACAATTTTTTTGAATGAGTTCCATACTATCTTGAGACTGATACTTTCATGTTGCCATCTTTTCTACCAAATATTTAGCTTTTGCCTGAGTCTTGGAGTCCTTAGTGTTGGTAAAAAAGACCTCAAGGTGCTTTCCAGTTCCTTTAGTAGCCTTTAAAGCCTTAAAATGGAAGGATAGCCATCTCGTCTGGACAATGTCCCAATTTTTAAGGTAGTTTCATCAATTTGCTCTGAAATTTCTTTTAATCCATCAAGCTTTTGTAAGACTTGTGATAGAAATTGAATACTTCTTTAGCAACATCCACAATTCTCATTATCCTTGAAGGCAATTTTGCATGACAACTCGGCTTTGTGAGCCATACAATGTACTCTAAAGAGAAATTTGTTAGATTTCCGTTATCTAAGAACTTCAATCAATCCATTATGCTAATGCTTGCCATGATAAAGTGAAGCTCCATCTGTTTCTCATGCAAACTAATTTTAGAACATAGTTTGGTTTTTTTTAGTGACTTGAAATGATCTTTAAGACATTTTTCAAGGCCAACAGCGTTACGAACTTCTGATTTTAAGATTGCCAAAAATTTTGTTGTTGGTTTTCCATTCTCTAGAATAGAAATGTAAACTATCTCCTGGTTACATGAAATTTTCTCGGTGGACCCATCCATAATCAAGGCAAAAGATTTGGCATTCATTATCGCTTTAGCTGTTTCTTTTTCCTAAATTTGCGAAATGTAGTCGGCAAAGTAAGGAACAGTTTCGTGATGATAGGTGTTGGAAAATTCCATGTTTACGCCATTTTTTCTTTGAAGTGACCACAAATCTTGAAATTTATTGTAAGATGAATTAGACATAATTATGTAATATACTGTGTTTAAAAGGCTTATAAGTCTCTCTTTCCCAATTTCATTCATCTAAAGGACAACCGCAGTTAGAGAATTGGAAGAGTGAGAAGGAAGATTTTTTTCTTTTTAAGAGCATTCTATGTGATTTCTTGATTTATTATGTGCTTTAATTGCTGGTATTTGAAAATTTTTGGTTACACGAAGAAAAATATATTAACTTTCCTTGTAACTTTTTGTTCATTATTCCTTCAGACTTTGCAAAACATCAAATTATCCTCCTCACAATACTCCAAAAATCATAATGCAGCTTGCAAGAACTATTAAAGTTTCTTTTCTTAACACGAACTTCGTGAAGTTGGTTTGAAATTGGAGAGCATTCCAATCCACTGGTTTGACAAAAATCACTATTTTACTGCTTTCAAATATAGAACTTGTTGAATTCATTGACGGGCTGGCACATGATGTTGATGCACTGGTTCTTGTTGTTGAATCGTCGCTTGTTGATGTACTAGCAATTGAACTAGTTTGACACTTCTCCTCTATAGCCCATAGTGAATGCAATATATGCGAGTTCTTTTCATGGCAGGTTTTTACTACCTTTTTAGGTCTACCTGGTCCTAGCATTTTAAATGATAAACATTTGAAAATATATTTCATTATTATTATAATTAAAATATAGGTTATAAATAAAATCATTTAAGTAGGATACTTACTACGCCAGACCACTCCACGGCTACACAGCCGCTTACCCGCGTCGGGTGACGATTTTCAGAGTTGCCAGATTAAATATTAAAAAGTATCGCACAAAGGACAAAAACTTATCGATTTCTGAACAAAGTTATCGTACGCTCTTAAGCTACAAAAAAATTGGCAAATTTTAATATTACCACGATGTTTGCTTGAAATTTGGTCGCGATGCAATTTTCCCAGGAAGAATTTAATGAATAAGCCAATGTATAATAAATGATTTAAACACTTCAATAAGATCAGTAAATAATACTGAAATGTTTTTTTACTTTTAAGGACAACTTAGGAATTTTTTTGAGCTTCAGCGTTTCTATTATAGGAAAAATAATAACAGATTACTTGTTGCAAAATATTTTTCCATAAAAAAGAAATTAAAATCACGCTAGACCTAAATTATCACGTCCAAATCATGAGAGGTTTTTTGACTAGAATAAGTTGTATATATCACACTGTTCATACGGTTGTACATATCTTTGTTAGGCTCGAATTTGACACATCTTCCTGCTTCAGCTTCTAAGCAGTGCACCATTTACTGTCGATTTTATTAGTTTGTTTCTTGTTTTGGTTTTATTCAAATTTACTTTACTGAATACTCGTTCACAATCAGCATTTGAAAGAGGTAGTGAAAACACATGGAGCGCAAAGTTAGCTACAACATTAAAACGTTCTATCCAGTCTCATCTTCCATTTGTAGAACTCTGTTCCAAAAGACGTCGACTTCCTTAGTTGTTTTAATTTCATCTGAAATTTCACAGAGAGACAGGAACCGAAATTGATCGTTTTTTTCTGTTGTTTAATAATCCTGGGAAGTTGCGAGGCCAACAGAAGCAGTGAAGGAACTCTGCCATCAAGTGCAGAAATTGAAGCAAGAACAGAAACTTTCGTCAGGATCGGTTCATTGAAGTCATACCAGTTTGTCATTTGTTGGTAGCCTTCGATTAAGAACTCCCTACATCTGTTGAGAAAATCATTCTGTATTTGTTGAAAATCTTGTCGACTTTGTAATCTTTGGTCGCTCAATTGAGTCCAAACTTTCACACCCAAATAAATTATTTAAGGGGAATGTTTTTTGATTTTGTTAGATACATCGTACACGTTTAAATCAGCTGAGGTCCATGAAGGTTATTAGGAGATCTTTGTAGCTTGTCACATATTTTTCGTTAAGTTCTACTATAACAATTTTAGCTGACTGAAAGTACTCATTAAGGCCCGTAAAGTTTGGCAATACCTACTCCTAAAACATGAAATAAAGTTTCAGACTCAGATTATAGAGGCTTTTGTAGATTTCCTCCACAGCAACAAGCTTTTCGCGGTTCCATATATTTGCAAATAAAATTTCAATGACTCCCATTGTTCCAAAACTCGTACAACAACAGCGATGAGTGATAACCGTCTCGTTCCAGACGGATGCAAAATCTAGTGCACAGGTATATCCAAAATTACTTGAAACTGTTCTAATTCAGCTAAACGTTTGAGACTATGTTTAAGAAAATTGTAAATGTTTTTTGCTAGGTCTTCACACCGACGGGGACTTTTCTTGAAAGCCTGACTTGCGCATAAAGCGAGTAAATGGAAAATACATTTCATAATGAAAATGACAGGGCAGAATTGTTTGAACCGACTAGCAACAGAGTCATGTGCACCCATCATGGTGTTACACCCATCAGTTCCAAATCCAATGACATTATCTAAACTTATGTATTCTGTTTCAAATTCTTGGATGACTGACTTGAAAATATCACTGGCAGTTATTTTTCCACTTAGTTGAGAGGGTTCAATTTGAATAAGCCCAAAATACTTGCTGACAATTTTGCCTAAATTCTCATCATTGAACCTAACTCCTATACATGTGGTTTAATAGCAGAGATATCTGTGGTTTCATCAATCGTTACACTGAATTTTGTTTTTCTTATTGTCTGAACTAATTGCTCTTTATGTGTAGAGCCAATAGCGTTTGTTGCAAAACACGTTAATTTAGTTCATTTCAATCGCATCTCTTGCGTTATTTTTGAATCTGGGAAGACAAACTTCATAAGTTCTGTTAAATGGTCATTAGATTGAAAGGCTATTTTGTGTTCGATGATAAATCCACAGATTTTCAATTCCGCCCTTTTAACAGCGTCAGGAATGGAATTTCTCTTATTTCTTTTTTATAAAAGACACCGGGTTTTTACCGACAGATTTTGCATCTTTAAGCTTTTCAGTGTGTTTTTTTCGGCCAAATGATGTTTTAACTTTTGCACGCCATCTATTGATGGGGCAAAAGTGTTATTTTCATAAACGGAATACTTGAAGCCCCGTAGAACCCACTCGCGTGTCAATTGAAATATACGTGCCCACGAGAGGGAAACGATGAAAAATTCCCCAAAGAAATACCGGCGGTGGTTTTCTGATGTCATGGTGTGACCAAGAATCTGATACGCATGTGCGAGCTTTAAAAATAATACCTCTTGAATATGTTCTTGAACAACCAGATTCGTGGTATGGCGGTTCGATTCCACACCAGAAAATAATTTATTTTAAAGATTTAATTAAAGATGATTCGTGGACGAAATTCATCTTAAAATAATGAGGAAAATGTTTTAAAATTTTATCAAAAGTATATTTATTATAAATACAGGCCTGAGCTTGCTATCTCAGGGAATATTTTTCACATATTAAAACTAAGAAAAAAGTTGTCTCATATTTGAAAATATAAATAAAATAGCGTCACATATTAGAAAAGCGTCTTAATTTTAAAATAGGACTAAAATTGTATCATAGTGCCACATTTTAAAAATATAAATAAAAATATTCCCTTATTTTAAAAATAGGAAAATAATTGTTTTAATGTATCACTATATTATCCCTACTTTTAAAATGTTTTTAAACAATCTGAATCAGTTTTGGTTGACTTAAGTAAAAAAATTAATGTTCTGTTGTAACATTCCTATTGTTAAAATGAGATAAAAGACTTGTACGTTCAACGAATTAAATTGTACCTTAAAAATTCTCGGAGGAGCGCGCTCAGGCATGTATTAATAATGATGGCGAAACATGAATACTGGGCGTGTGGTGTATCGGTTAGAGACATTGCGTTTTACACGGCAGAACCATGGATCACAAGTTCGATTCCACAGGAGAAAATAATTTTCTTTTAAGTTTTATTTTAAATAAAGATGTATGGGGACGAAATTCATCTTAAGATAATGAAGAAAAAGTTTGAAAATTATAAGTAAAGTAAATTTATTGAATGATTGCGCTGTTAAAGAATTCGCAACGAGGGACAACTCACTCACTTTTATGTTTGTGTTGCACTACTAGAATAATTTTAGAAGTAAATAAATTGACGTTAGAATTACGGGTAATCCTTTTAGCATAGTTAGCGCTATTCAAATAAATTTTCTGTACGCCTTTTAATTTCGGTACGATGTCGCTACAATTATGAGCCCATCCCTTGGAGCATTTTTTATAGTAATAATTGTAATTCGACCGGTGCCTTGCAAAAGTATAACCTGTGCCCTGCCGGGTACATTTTGTAGAACTTCAAGTTGAGCCAAAAAGGAGATATTGCAGAAGGTAAATTTAGCTTTTATAGTATTGTTGGGTTAGGTTTGAGCCAAGGCAAGAATTCCGGTTTGTACTCCCATTCTTTCCAATACTTCTGTATTCTGCTTTTCTTCTTTTTTGTTTTTGGGCCCTTCTGAATCTACCTGAATCTTTGGCGGAGTTTCATACCCGTTAGAAATATCTAGATTGATTAAAATTCGTCAATTTTGTTTTAAAACTAAAAAAATATTAAAAAATTAAATTATTTACTACTATTGAGGTTGAATTCTAACACCCCAGTCGCCATGGTTGCTTCAGCCTCCAGAATTTCTCGCCTTATAAGAGAGCACAAGACAAAATAGTAGTGTTTTTCTCAAGCTGAATATACACGGAAATCATATAGGAAAGTAACGTTATGAAGACTCGAAGTGCTTCTCACGGCCAGCCCTTGCGTTCAGTGTATTACTCAAGGGATGAACTATTTCTCTCACACTAATCTTCCCCGATACGACAGCAGTTGGAGTTGTCGAAACATGTCCCGTGTGACCTTTGACGATTTTCCGCCAAATTCAAAATTATCGCACGTTTAGGCAAAATTATCGAAATAAATTATAGTACACTTCCAAAAAACTCTCAAAATTATCGCAGTGTACGATAGTTATCGTACGCCTTGCAACGCTGATCAACGTCCATAATTAGAGAAGCTACATAGTCCGAGAATGCACTCGCGGAGTCGTCGGGTTTATTTAGTTCTCTTTAAAACGTTATTTTAATAAAAGTTATATAAAATGTACTCAGTATATTTATTCCATAAATATTCACTTGTTGCAATGAGCCTACGCTTCTAGAATGGAAGATGGTGAGATTGATTGAGGTTCCTTCTTTTTTTGGGTTTCTCAGCTCTTTCGTTGATAAGTATTTTTTGGCGAGCGATATTTTGGATGCAGGGGTGTTGGAAGACTCACTATATGTTCCCTCTGTCCCTTTAGAGGTACAAGGAGATGGGTCATCCAGGTCTGTAATAGTTATATTTGATTCTTCCAATTTACCGCCGCCATCGTCAGGTTCCAATATTTTATGGTTTATTGTAAATTCCTTGCCCCTAACTGTACACGTGAATGTATGTGCTCCTGTCACCTCCTTGCTCTGTTCATCTGTACGATTGTTATCGTAAAGCTTTGTGTTGAATGATTCGTCCAACGATGAGAAATTCGAAGTTGTACTATAGTGTATAAATTAAATTATAATTAAACTATAGTGTGTATTGCGTTTCAGAAAGACCTGCTATCGCCAAAAAGTAGGTTCAAAATAAACTGTAAATATTTTAAATCTTTTTACGGGGTGCAATAAGTCCAACCCATTCCTTTAATAATAGTTCTGAAACCTTTAAGTTTCCAAGGCAAACACACTAAAAGGCTCGTTTACATGTGCGAAAGAAATGGAAAAAGTCGAAGAGCAAAGCTAAGAGATGAGGCGTATTGGGGTTTGCGTTCCCTAGGCGTACCGTTTACAAACAAGGGAGATCTTTTTATGTCGCGCTTGTTGCTCATAGATGAAGCGGGTGTTCAGAATAAGCTCCGATCTGCCGTGGTAGATTTTTCAGCTCATGTTTGCATGACGGTAAGAGTCACGTGATTTTCCAAGCCAATTGTAGCGAAGGGCCGAATATCGTTTGATACTTTTGCGTTTGTTTATCTCGCGAAATAGGCCTAGGTACCCCCGTTGATAATGTCTTTAAAAGTAAGAAAAGAACAAGATAAAATTTTAGAAATACGTGTAATCACATTGCTTCATCTCTTCAAGCTAAACAATTAAATCAACATTATTCTAAAGCTCAAGTAGAGAAAATATACCCACATTGACAAATTAATCAAATAACGTTCCAAAGTGCGATAATAGCCTTCTCTTTTTTTCTATTTCTCCATATAGGATGTACCCACCAACGACGTTAAATTCGAATTTTCTTTTTTTTGTCATAAATAGCGAATGTTTGTCAAAATCAATAGTTTCTTTTTAAGCCGAACCAAACTAACGACAGTAGACGCCATTTTAGTTGTTTACTTCCGACTGAAAGGCAACTCTGCAATCTAGGCACATGCTACCGCCCAGCTCGTATGTAAACGAAGGAGCGGGTGAAGTAGCGGGAACAAACGCTTTTAGCAGACGCGATTTTTTTAGTCGCGAGAAAAAGATTAGACTTTCAACTTCAACTCTTCCTCTCTAAGCTTAATTCTCACGCACATGTAAACGAGCCTTAAGGTTACAAATCAACTCTTTAGAAGCCGATGACAATTCAATTTGATAACGACTAGTTGACGTAGCATTGTATAGTTTAGACAGAAGCGGTTTATTGTGGCCATCTTTTCTGGGAACTTGAAAATTTTTGTCAATCACAGACAACGGTGATATATTTTACCCCTAGGGCGATTCCACTGTTGGGGCTTGTCAGTGCATTCTTTGGACGGATTTTGTATATTTTTACTACGCAACTGTGCAAGTAGTCTGAATAGCGCAATGCCATGATTCGAAGTTCCCAAAATTTCCGCTGGGCATCGAACTTGAAGCCACACAATAAACAACCAAAATTACAGGGCTAGATATTTTAAGCATTGCTCCTTAGCAGAACAAATTATGTAAGGATTTTCATCCTTTTTTGACTTTTGAACGACGAGGCCTTTATAAATACTCTGTCGCGGTCCCTAAATTTTTTTTTAATTATTACGATGAACAAAAGTTCAAACAAGTATTTTACTTACTTTTCTGATTTGCTCATTGCCGTATATCTGATAATACATACTCTTCAATTAGAAATTTGTAACTTCTATTATAGTGTTGATACATTTTTGACATAGATTTGTAAAAGTATTTAATTCCGTGTTTCGTAATTAGGGGGACATCTGCAATATTTTTTTGATATCCTGAGATAGGAAATATAAGACCGCCATTAATAGCCGCGTTAAAATTCATAACTTAGGACCGTAAAAGTTGACTTAAATAATTGATCTTTCAATGGCTCTCTTTTTAATATGGGGAAAAATGCTATAAAGTGGTAATTTCATTAATTGTTAGGATTAAATAGGAAAACTCAGGCTGAGTGAAAGGTTATTGTAGTTTTAATGTTAATTTTTAAGTTTATTTTTTAATTTCTTAGTTTAGTTATAAGGTATCCGTGAATTTTCCCCAAAATTTCGTGTTTCGGGATAATTTCACCTTAATTATATTTAATGTTGCGGTTTATCTTGATTAAATTTAATTTAAAGGCTTTTCTTGATTTTGTTATATTTATTGGTTTTTCTTGTTTAGTGTTCAATATGTTTTTAATACGAAATTCAATAAATTATTAATTTTTTAATTGAAACGTTTTGTGAGGTTTTTAATTTTAGTGAATAAACATTTACTATTTCACCCAAAGTTTTAATATATGCGCTTTTGATGTATTTTAGCGATGATTTCAATTGATTTGAAAGTGAAATAGTTAACATTTGAGGCTGTACGAAAAACTTTATGTTTTAATCTTAATTTGAACGTGAGAGCGGATTAAACATTGAAATATAATTTATTACAATTTTTTACCATTACTTCAACCTTTAGTGCAGTTCAATATTAATCAAAAATGTCTTGATTAGAATCAAAACCTAAAAAGTATCGATGAGCCTAGGGTAACACTTGTCTGAAGGATCAGATATTAATTTTTCTTTTTAATTGAAACTTAAATGCATGCTTAAGAAAAAACAACGTTCCATTACCGTTGTTCGTTGAAATAAATTATTTTACTGGTAATCAATTTCTAAAATTTACTTATCTCGGCTTTTCGACCACAATTCCATTCCCCGAAAACATTTTATCATTACATTAATTACTTTTGGGAGAGTACGTGTATGGTTTTGCGTTTTAAAAGGTTCCTAAAGACGTTACATCCCCATTAATGACCGGCACGCTTCGCAGTGGAACATTTTAATTATTCTAAAACCAATGGCGCCAAATTCAATAGGGACAGTAAGATTTTTACTCGCGGTTTTGCAAAATGATGTAATATCAAGTGTTCTTTAGTCAACCGTCGTATTGTTCTTTCTCATAATTCAGGGCATGATCAGTGTTACTGCCCAATTTCTCTCTCTAGTTTCTAACAATGGTTAGAGACTATTTGATACGTCACGGCACAACGTTATATACATTTGTAAATTCTAAGTAGCACAAAAGGAAAAAGAATCCATTTTTTAATATTTTAGTTTGAAATTAATAAACTCATGACAGAAAGTCAAGGGAATGGCACTGGTAATGAGCAGCAAAAAGAGAGGAAAGTTTGCTTTAAGTTAGCAGAGGGACATGGTAGTGAAAATAGTAATCTAGAATTTTGTTCGTTCAAACCTTAATATATCATGAAAAATTCAAGTGAGGAGGCGGCACTACCTAAAAAGATTGATTTTGGCAGATAACAGCGAAAAAATTATGTTCTACACACACTGGGACTATGGGACAGTTTCAGGGCCGCAGGTCGCACATGATGAAATGTCAACTCCAGTTTACATCAATTCTCCCTGGTCGTACTAGTAGCAGGTTAAGCTATAGTTTGCTCAGGTCCTGTTAGTCTCGAAAGGGTTATATAGTCCTTGTAACTTTTAAAAGGTTGTTGTCATGGCTAAACAGATCGCTATTACAGTTTTTTATTGTTTTATAGGTTATTTTTAAACGTAATCTCCCAAAAGTAATTAATGTAATGATAAAATATTTTCGGGGAATGGAATTGTGGTCGAAAAGCCGAGATAAGTAAATTTTTAAATATGATTACCAGTAAAATAATTTATTTCAACGGAAAACGGTAATGGAACGTTGTTTTTTCTAAAGCATGCATTTAAGTTTCAATTAAAAAGAAAAATTAATATCTGACCTTCAGACAAGTGATAACCTCAGTCTTATCGATACATTTTAGGTTTTGATTCTAATCAAGACATTTTTGATTAATATCTGTTCCTTCAGTCTTCATTTTAGAATGTTAAGAAACTTTTACATTTTCAAAATCTGCACTAAGCAGAAACATATATAAAGGGGACCATAACTTTAGCTCAATCAGACATTTATTTGTAATGATACTTAAAAAAACGTAAATCAATAAAAGTTTGTATTCTTATTGTAATTAACATAATACAATTTTTTACAATCATTTATTGAAACGCGAGGCGCCCCCCTAAAAATTCCGGAAATAGGACCAAATTGACAATTTTACAAAATTTTTAAAAATGCTGATTTCTGTCCGTTTAACAATTTGCTCAAAATATGAAATTCGGATATCCCTAAAACTTCATAAAGACGATCCGAGATTGTCAATTTCAAACTTCCCTGAGTTTTCCAGGTTTTTCCCGTCAATGGAGTATCCTATGGATCAAATGTTAACGAAGGAGGGAAGGGGCAAATAGGACTATTACATAATCAAAGGATATCCCCGTATCTCTAATGTAACCAGAGTTACGAGCTTCCAAAATTTAGTGTAATGTTCATCCTATGGAGAAGGCAAAGTAAATACAAGCACCCGGGGAAAGTACCTACAAGAACTCACAAGCATCAACAAGTACCCGGGGCAAGTACCTATAAGCACCCGGGGAAAGTACCTACAACCACTCACGCGTACCCGGGGAAAGTACCTACAAGCACTCACACGTACCCGGGGCAAGTACCTACAAGCACCCGGAGCAAGTACCTACAAGCACCCGGGGCAAGTACCTACAAGCACCCGGAGCAAGTACCTACAATCACCCGGGGCAAGTACCTACAAGCACCCGGGGCAAGTACCTACAAGCACCCGGAGCAAGTACCCAAAAGCACCCGGAGCAAGTACCCAAAAGCACCCGGAGCAAGTACCTACAAGCACCCGGGGCAAGTACCTACAAGCACCCGGAGCAAGTACCCACAAGCACCCGGGGCAAGTACCTACAAGCACTCACAAGAACCTACAAGTAACCGGGGCAAATACCTACAAACACCCGGATCAAGTACCTACAAGCACCCGGGGCAAGTACCTACAAGGACCCGGGGCAAGTACCCACAAGTACCTACAAGCACCCACAAATACCTACAAGTACCTACAAACACCCACAAGTACCCGGGGCAAGCACCCGGAAAAGTACCCACAAGTACCTACAACCGCCCACAAGTACCTAAAAGCACCCACAAGTACCTACAACCGCCCACAAGCACCCACAAGTACCTACAAGCACCCACAAGTACCTACAAAAACCCACAAGTACCTACAAGCACCCACAAGTACCTACAAGCACCCACAAGTACCTACAAGCACCCACAAGTACCTACAAACACCCACAAGCACCTTCAAACACCCACAAGCACCTTCAAACACCCACAAGCACCTTCAAACACCCACAAGCACCTACATGCACCCACAAGCACCCACAAGTACCTACAAACACCCACAAGTACCTACAAACACCCACAAGTACCCGGGGCAAGCACCCGGAAAAGTACCCACAAGTACCTAAAAGCACCCACAAGTACCTAAAAGCACCCACAAGCACCCACAAGTACCTACAAGTACCTACAAGCACCTACAAGTACCTACAAGCACCCTCAAGTACCTACAAGCACCCACAAGTACCTACAAGCACCCACAAGTACCTACAAACACCCACAAGTACCTACAAACACCCACAAGCACCTTCAAACACCCACAAGCACCTACAAGCAAGCACATATACCCACAAGCACCCACAAGTACCCACAAGCGACCACAAGCACCCACAAGCACCCACAAGTACCCATAAGTACCTACAAGCACCCATAAGTACCTACAAGCACCCATAAGTACCTACAAGCACCCACAAACACCCAAAAGCACCTTCAAACACCCACAAGCACCTACATGCACCCACAAGCACCTACAAACACCCACAAGTACCTACAAACACCCACAAGTACCTACAAACACCCACAAGTACCTACAAGCACCCACAAGTACCTTCAAACACCCACAAGTACCCTCAAACACCCACAAGTACCTTCAAACACCCACAAGCACCTTCAAACACCCACAAGCACCTACATGCACCGACAAGCACCCACAAACACCCAAAAGCACCTTCAAACACCCACAAGCACCTATATGCACCCACAAGCACCCACAAGTACCTACAAACACCCACAAGTACCTACAAACACCCACAAGTACCTACAAACACCCACAAGTACCTACAAATACCCACAAGTACCCACAAGTACCTACAAGCACCCACAAGTACCCACAAGTACAGTCTGTTAGAAAAGTCTTTGCCTGTTGATTTTTTTCAGAAAATTTTGAATAATTCAAAAACCGTTGATCACAGAGAATTGATATTTGACACTAAGATACATATTTTAGTTCCCCATCAAATGAGATCAAATTTGAAGTCGTAGGTCTAAGCACGTGCTAAAAAACGCGAAATTTTCGTAAATTTGAAAATGTTCAACTTTTTAAATATTTGTTTTTGGAGAAAATAAATGTGATTTTCGTTATCAAGGGGGTCAATTTATATTTAGAAAGTGTCTTCTATTTCCTTGTATCTTTAATGCTTCGCGAGATATTTCAATTTGTTTAAATTTATAAAATTGAGAACCTTCTACGTTCCACAAAAAGTGAAAATGAAAACCGTTTACCCAGATATCTAGAACATCCCATATAGGGTATTTCTACCTATCGTTTTGTTGATATGACGAATTAGTAAGTTCCAGCTAACTTGAACTTTTCATTATGTTTAAAGGGATACATAAATGTTCTGAATTTTAAGAATAACCAGAACGGTCGGTCTACTCAAGCCAAATATAACCCGTAAGGTGCAGGTTCAAAGTCGGTAATTTCATAAGTAGCTGTGATCTTATATTTGAAAAGGTAGTGTGTTTATTAGTTTATTTAGTCTTTATGCACAGTCACGGTTAGTTACCCAATTTGACCATTAACAATAGAGGATGACTTCACATGTGGATTAGCTGAAGCTGGGTCTACGATTGTCTAGTTATTCACTCTCTTAGGGACGTCCTATTATTGACCCGCAACATATTAGTTTTATGAATAAACCCTGGTTAAGCATTGTTATTTTGAATTTCAGAATTGTCAAGTCAATTTTTACACCCGAACAACGCCGCGTAGCTAGACTAGTTTGAAATCCTTACACACCACACTAACTTATTCATAGAAAGAATGTTTAAATTTACGATTGCTGTGACGTTCAATTTCTGAATGTCTTGGGTCATGAGTGAAAACAGTATTTTCAAATGATCATTGGTATGAAATTTCGGGCTTTCCTATTGCCAGGCCTATCGTAACATTGTTAGTACGACAGCAGTTACCACAAAAACAAGTGGATTTTTAGTTCCGAATCTTAAATTTACTTCGAAACGGTATACGGACTAAATACCCTCAAGACCGAAACCCCAGGTCATAATCCCCACTATTGAAAAAAAATATAGAACATCCCTCCTTAGACAAAATCCCCGGTCGTTTTCCCCCATTCTCAAGGCAAAATCCCCCGGTCATTTTCACCCATCCTAGAAGAAAGTAACCCCCCTCCCATTCTCAAGGCAAAATCCTCTGGTCCGTTTCGCCTATCCTAGAAGAGAGTAAACCCCCCCAATCTCTAGGCACAATCGACCGGTCATTTTCCCTCATCCTAGAAGAAAGTAAAGCCCCCCATTCTCAAGGCAAATCCCTTGGTCATTTTCCCTCATCCTAGAAGAAAGAAAAGTCCCCCATTCTCAAGGCAAAATCCCCTGGTCATTTTTTCTCATCCTAAAGAAATTAACCCCCCCTCCCATTCTCAAGGCAAAACGCTCTGGTCCGTTCGCCTATCCTAGAAGAGAGTAAAGCCCCCATTCTCAAGACAAAATCCCCCGGTCATTTTCCCTCATCCTAGAAGAAAGTAACCCCCCCCTCCCAATATCAAGGCAAAATTGACAATTTTTCAAAATTTTTAAAAATGCTGATTTATGTCCGTTTAACAATTAGCTCAACATATGAAATTCGGATATCCCTAATACTTCATAAAGACGATCCGAGATTGTCAATTTCAAACTTCCCTGAGTTTTCCAGGTTTTTCCCGTATATGGAGTATCCTATGGAACAAATGTTAACGAAGGAGGGAAGGGGCAAATAGGACTATTACATAATCAAAGGATATCCCCGTATCTCTAATGTAACCAGAGTTACGAGCTTCCAAAATTTAGTGTAATGTTCATCCTATTGAGAAGGCAAAGTACCTACAAGCACCCGGGGAAAGTACCTACAAGCACCCGGGGAAAGTACCTACAAGCACTCACAAGCATCAACAAGTACCCGGGGCAAGTACCTACAAGCACCCGGGGAAAGTACCTACATGCACTCACACGTACCCGGGGCAAGTACCTACAAGCACCCGGAGCAAGTACCTACAAGCACCCCTAGCAAGTACCTACAAGCACCCGGGGCAAGTACCTACAAGCACCCGGAGCAAGTACCCAAAAGCACCCGGAGCAAGTACCTACAAGCACCCAGGACAAGTACTTACAAGCACCCGGGGCAAGTACCTAAGAGCACCCGGGGCAAGTACCCACAAGCACCCGGGGCAAGTACCTACAAGCACTCACAAGCACCTACAAGTACCCGGAGCAAGTACCTACAAGCACCAGGAGCAAGTACCTACAAGCACCCGGGGCAAGTACCTACAAGTACCCACAGCAAGTAGCTACAAGCACCCGGGGCAAGTACCTACAAGTACCTACAAGCACCCACAAATACCTACAAGCACCCACAAGTACCTACAAACACCCGGAAAAGTACCCACAAGTACCTTCAAGCACCCACAAGTACCTACAACCGCCCACAAGTACCTACAACCGCCCACAAATACCTACAAGCACACACAAGTAGCTACAAGTACCCACAAGCACCCACAAGTACCTACAAGCAGCCACAAGTACCTACAAGCACCCACAAGTACCTACAAGCACCCACAAGTACCTACAAGCACCCACAAGTACCTACAAACACCCACAAGCACCTTCAAACACCCACAAGCACCTTCAAACACCCACAAGCACCTTCAAACACCCACAAGCACCTACATGCACCCACAAGCACCCACAAGTACCTACAAACACCCACAAGTACCTACAAACACCCACAAGTACCCACAAGTACCTAAAAGCACCCACAAGTACCTAAAAGCACCCACAAGCACCCACAAGTACCTACAAGCACCTACAAGTACCTACAAGCACCCTCAAGTACCTACAAGCACCCACAAGTACCTACAAGCACCCACAAGTACCTACAAACACCCACAAGCACCTTCAAACACCCACAAGCACCTACAAGCAAGCACATATACCCACAAGCACCCACAAGTACCCACAAGCGACCACAAGCACCCACAAGCACCCACAAGTACCCATAAGTACCTACAAGCACCCATAAGTACCTACAAGCACCCACAAACACCCACAAGCACCTACATGCACCCACAAGCACCCACAAGTACCTACAAACACCCACAAGTACCTTCAAACACCCACAAGTACCTTCAAACACCCACAAGTACCTACAAACAACCACAAGTACCTACAAACACCCACAAGTACCTACAAGCACCCACAAGTACCTTCAAACACCTGGTTTAAGTCAATTTTTACACCCGAAAAACGCCGCGTAGCAAGAGTAGTTTGAAATCCTTACACACCACACTAACTTATTCATAGAAAGAATGTTTAAATTTACGATTGCTGTGACGTTCAATTTCTAAATGTCTTGGGTCATGAGTGAAAACAGTATTTTCAAATGATCATTGGTATGAAATTTCGGGCTTTTCTATTGCCAGGCCTATCGTAACATTGTTAGTACGACAGCAGTTACCACAAATACAAGTGGATTTTTAGTTCCGAATGTTAAATTTACTTCGAAACGGTATACGGACTAAATACCCTCAAGACCGAAACCCCAGGTCATAATCCCCACTATTGAAAAAAAATATCAAACACCCCTCCTTAGACAAAATCCCCGGTCGTTTTCCCCCATTCTCTAGGCAAAATCCCCCGGTCATTTTCACCCATTCTAGAAGAAAGTAACCCCCCTCCCATTCTCAAGGCAAAATCCTCTGGCCCGTTTCGCCTATCCTAGAAGAGAGTAAACCCCCCAATCTCTAGGCAAAATCCCCCTGTCATTTTCCCTAATCCTAGAAGAAAGTAAAGCCCCCCATTCTCAAGGCAAATCCCCTGGTCATTTTCCCTCATCCTAGAAGAAAATAAAGCCCCCCCCATTCTCAAGGCAAAATCCCCCGGGCATTTTCCCTCATCCTAGAAGAAAGTAAAGCCCCCCCCATTCTCAAGGCAAAATCCCCTGGTCATTTTCCCTCATGCTAGAAGAAAGTAAAGACCCCCCATTCTCAAGGCAGAATCCCCCGGTCATTTTCCCTCATCGTAGAAGAAAGTAAAGACCCCCCATTCTCAAGGCAAAATCCCCTGGTCATTTTTTCTCATCCTAGAAGAAAGTAACCACCCTCCCACTCTCAAGGCAAAATCCTCTGGTCTGTTTCGCCTATCCTATTAGAGAGTAAAGCCCCCATTCTCAAGGCAAAATCCCCCGGTCATGTTCTCTCATCCTAGAAGAAAGTAAAGCCCCCCATTATCAAGGCAAAATCCCCCGGTCATTTTCCCTCATTGTAGAAGAAAGTATAGCCCCCCCCCCATTCTCAAGGCAAAATAACCCGGTCATTTTCCCGCTATCCTAGAAACACCTCACTTTGATAGACTATTGGATTTCTTACTTACGGTTTCCGTGTTACTTTTGCCAATTAATACTTAAAAAATTCTATTTTATAGAAAAATATTTTATTATCATGAGTAATTCTGTGTTGATCTCCTTAAGGTTTTGAAATATGTAGAGCGCCAATAAATTGATAAAAGAGGCAAACAAGAGAGAGAGACTGCGGCAGTTATAATAAACGTCATGCATGGTTCGTGTGCCGAAATTACCAGCATCTACTTAACATACTTTATAAATTTATAATTCCAATAGCTCAACTCGGCTCGCATTTTGGCTTGATAAAAACACTGAAACTAATGAATTTTTTTCCAAATTTTTAAAAACTAGGACTACGTTGCATATAATATAGGAAGCAATGATAACATTATAATCAAAATCTTCCTAGACCCACAACGGAGGCGTTTAAATATGAACTATGAATTCATTTTATGAAACATTGTTTCATACGGACTAAGGAAGAAATAGCATTAAACACCAAATTTAGTTATACAGAAAAATATTTATTAACAATTTTGTTTCAAAAATTATTTATTAACCGAGCATATGCCCGTGCACACTCAAATATTTTATTAGCCGTTTGCGAAACGACAGGCATAGGGTTTCACAATAGTTTTGCGGCAGCAAATTGTAAGCGTTTTGGACCATCAGCAGTAGGTCTACGTTATTATTTGGAACTCTTTTCTCCATGAGTTGAACTACTGCTGACCATAGGTTCTCAACCGGGTTCAATACGGGGGACTTGGCAGGCCAGTTCAACGTCTGCATTCCTTCACCGTTCAAGAAGGCCGATACGACCCTGGCAGTGTGCACTGGACAGTTGTCTTGCATGAAATGGAGATTGAAAACCAAAAATATTTATAAAACATCATGGTCCTTCGGGGAAAACAGTAAGTTAATAATACTCTGCTGCATGTTCCAATTCGTAAATTGCGACTGGCAATGGAATCAGGGCTTCCCGCAAAACGTTTATGTAAGCGTTACCGGTCAACCTGCCCAGGATATGGTGGAGGATTCCGGCTTGATTGTTTCCCAAGCAACACCACATATTGACGCTGAAGCGGCCACTCGACTTAGTCTCATCGATATTCCGCTGTTGCGCTCTTTGGGAGCGCCTTCTGGATACCCACAAAGTTGGCGCGGAAGAAGAGCTCTGGAAGGTCTAAAATGGATATCTCAAAGTGAGCGTTTAAACGCTTATTGAACAACAACTACTATATAATAATTTTTCGTCAGAAAAGAGAATATATTTCTCCAAAGTTTCTCTTGACCAAGTCAACAACTCTCGACAAAACTCCATTCGCTCTCGTCTGTGCATTGCCGTTAACATTGGTTTACATAAAGAGCGTCGTCGTCTCACACCATGTTTCTTGAGGTTTCGCCACAGGGTTGGAACCGACAGACTGCTACCGGTGATGTCTTCCCACATATGTCCAATATTTCGCAATGAAAGCTTCGGCCTGCGAAGAGCCTCTCTTGCCAGTCTTCGTCCCTGGACATCATTTAATACCGGTGGTCTACCTTCTCGTGGTAAATCCTTCACAACGAGAATTAACAGAAAGATTATTGGCTATTTACAACGAAAATACTAATTGAACCACGATGAAATAAACCCATTAAAACCGTGAAACTAATTTACACAAATATACCATACCATGACACGACCATGTTGACGATATCTGGTGTAAGTATACTTAGCGCCGCCAACGGAACATCCAATCGCACCTGCAATATTCGCCCATGTTTCCCCTCGATCTCTCAACGCGATAATTTGAACTCGATCAGCTTCCGTATTTCGAGGCATGGTTGAGAATAAGTGACATTTATCCGATAGGGGATATTTATATAGTCGAATACCTTAAAATATGAGAAGTTTTTTTTGGATAAATCTTTGCCAACTCCACCAGGGAAAAACCGCTTGAGTAAAAAATATGTCATGTCGATCTTCGACATTTTTAAGGTAGTCCTCTAATGCGGCCTTTACACTCTCTTTTTTTGCACAAAGAAAACATTTCACTAATTGTGCAAATTAAAATGCAACATGTTTTAGAATGCCCATTATACAAAAAAAAACATTAAAACCGCAAATGGTGTTCCGTTTCCTAAAAACATATTGTGGTATTATATTTGAACTTTCCACAAATATTAGTCTGGATAACGTTTTATTTATACTTTGTAGCTTAAGCGACGGGCCCCACGTTTTTTCGTGCAAATTATTGAGTGTGTAGGGTTCCCTTTTATCCAAAAAAAAACTTCTCATGTTGGTTATGTTTTAAGGTATTCGACTATATAAATGTCCCTCTCGGATAAATGTCACTTATTCTCAATCATGCCTCGAATTACGGAAGCTGATCGAGTTCAATTTATCGCGTTGAGAGATCGAAGGGAAGCATGGGCGAATATTGAGGGTGCGATTGGATGTTCCGTTGGCGGCGCTAAGTATACTTACACCAGATATCGTCAACATGGTCGTGTCATGGTATGGTATATTTGTGTAAATTAGTTTCACGGTTTTAATGGGTTTATTCCATCGTGGTTAAATTAGTATTTTCGTTGTAAATAGCCAATAATCTTTCTGTTAATTCTTGTTGTGAAGGATTTACCACGAGAAGGTAGACCACCGGTGTTAAATCATGTCCAGGGACGAAGACTGGCAAGAGAGGCTCTTCGGAGGCCGAAGCTTTCATTGCGAAATATTGGACATATGTGGGAAGACATCACCGGTAGCAGTCTGTCGGTTCCAACCCTGTGGCGAAACCTCAAGAAACATGGTGTGAGACTACGACGCTCTTTATATAAACCAATGTTAACGGCAATGCACAGACGAGAGCGAATGAAGTTTTGTCGAGAGTTGTTGACATGGCCAAGAGAAACTCTGGAGAAATATATTCTCTTTTCTGACGAAAAGTTATTATACAGGGTGTTTCTGGAAAGTCTGGCACAAATTAACAGGCATGTTCCTTGGGTCAAAAGGAGTCCGAAAGGTCCTATGACGTTTTGGGGTAAAGCGCTCCGCTGCGACGTTATGGGCTCTCAAAAGTAGGCCGAAAAACAAGGAGATTTTGCAGAATTATAGCACTAGTATTGTGGTTTTGACCCAATTGCTTTCGATTATTGAGCATAAGGCAATGATCGAAATAAGTTCAAACCTAGTGGAAGACCGTGAACGTGTTAAACGGCCAAAAGCGTTAATCCCTTTGTTTTTATTAATGATTGTAATTAAAGGTAAGGAAAGTAGCTCAGATACTGGTTACTTGTTTGTTCTGATGTACTGGTAACTGACCAGTCTTTTATTCTTTATTTGAATTAGACACATTACTTTTACAATAATTCGAATGAACCCCATCTTTTTTTTCAATATTAATTCGAATGAACCCCTTAACCTTTACGATAATTCGAATGAACCCCTTAACCTTTACAATAATTCGAAAGAACCCCTTAAGTTTTACAATAATTCGAATGAACCCCTTAAGTTTTACAATAATTCGAATGAACCCCTTAAATTTTACAATAAATCGAATCGAACCCATTAATTTTACAATAAATCGAATCGAACCCATTAATTTTACAATAAATCGAATCGAACCCATTAATTTTACAATAAATCAAATCGATCCCATTATTATCGAATTATTGTAAAAGTAATGGGGTTCATTAGAATTATTGTTAATGTAATGGGGTTCATTAGAATTATTGTAAATGTAATGGGGTTCATTCGAATTATTGTAAATGAAATGGGGTTCATTCGAATTATTGTAAATGCAATGGGGTTCATTCGAATTATTGTAAATGTAATGGGGTTCATTCGAATTATTGTAAATGTAATGGGGTTCATTCGAATTATTGTAAATGTAATGGGGTTCATTCGAATTATTGTAAATGTAATGGGGTTCATACGAATTATTGCAAATGTAATGGGGTTCATACGAATTATTGCAAATGTAATGGGGTTCATTCGAATTATTGCAAATGTAATGGGGTTCATTCGAATTATTGTAAATGTAATGGGGTTCATTCGAAATTTTGTAAATGTAATGGGGTTCATTCGAATTATTGTAAATGTAATGGGGTTCATTCGAATTATTGCAAATGTAATGGGGTTCATTAGAATTATTGTAAATGTAATGGGGTTCATTAGAATAATTGTAAATGTTATGGGGTTCAATAGAATTATTGTAAATGTTATGGGGTTCATTAGAATTATTGTAAATGTAATGGGGTTCATTCGAATTGTTGTAAATGTAATGGGGTTCATTAGAATTATTGTAAATGTAATGGGGTTCATTCGAATTATTGTAAATGTAATGGGGTTCATTCGAATTATTGTAAAGGTTATGAGTTTAATTCAAATAAAGAATAAAAGACTGGTCAATTACCAGTACATCTGAACAAACAAGTAACCAATATCTGAGCTACTTTCCTTACCTTTAATTACAATCATTAATAAAAAAAAGGGATTAACGCTTTTGGCCGTTTAACACGTTCACGGTCTTCCACTAGGTTTGAACTTATTTCGATCATTGCCTTATGCTCAATAATCGAAAACCATTGGGTCAAAACCACAATACTAGTGCTATAATTCTGCAAAATCTCCTTGTTTTTCGGCCTACATTTGAGAGCCCATAACGTCGCAACGGAGCGCTTTAGCCCAAAACGTCATAGGACCTTTCGGACTCCTTTTGACCCAAGGAACATGCCTGTTAATTTGTGCCAGACTTTCCAGAAACACCCTGTATAGTAGTTGTTGTTCAATAAGCGTTTAAACGCTCACTTTGAGATATCCATTTTAGACCTTTCAGAGCTCTTCTTCAGCGCCAACTGTGTGGGTATCCAGGAGGCGTTCCCAAAGAGCGCAACAGCGGAACATCGAAACACCACATATTGACGCTTCAGCGTCAATATGTGGTGTTGCTTGGGAAAAAATCAAGCCGGAATCCTCCACCATATCCAGGGCAGGTTGACCGGTATCGCTTACATAAACGTTTTGCGGGAAGCCATGATTCCATCGGCAGCCGCAATTTACGAACTAGAACATGCAGCACAGTATTATTAATTTACTGTTTTCCCCGAAGGACCATGATGTTTTATAAATATTTTTGGTTTTCAGTCTCCATTTCATGCAAGACAACTGTCCAGCGCACACTGCCAGGGTCGTAACGGCCTTCTTGAACGGTGAAGGAATGCAGACGTTGAACTGGCCTGCCAAGTCCCCCGTATTGAACCCGGTTGAGAACCTATGGTCAGCAGTAGTTCAACTCATGGAGAAAAGAGTTCCAAATAATAACGTAGACCTACTGCTGATGGTCCAAAACGCTTACAATTTGCTGCCGCCAAACTATTGTGAATCCCATGCCTGTCGTTTCGCAAACGGCTAATAAAATATTTGAGTGTGCACGGGCGTATGCTCTATTACTAAATAATTTTTGAAACCAAATTGTTAATAAATATTTTTTTGTATAACTAAACTTGGTGTTTAATGCTAATTCTTCCTTAGTCCGTATGAAACAATGTTTCATAAAATGAATTCATAGTTCATATTTAAACGCCTCCGTTGTGGGTCTAGGAAGATTTTGATTATAATGTTATCATTGCTTCAGTGGTTTTATCAAGCCAAAATGCGAGCCGAGTTGAGCTATTGAAAGGAATTTATAAAGTATGTTAAGTAGATGTTGGTAATTTCGGCACAAGAACCATGCAGGACGTTTATTATAACTGCCGCAGTCTCTGTCTTGTTTGCCACTTTTATCAATTTATTGGCGCTCTACATATTTCAAAACCTTAAGGAGTTCAACACATAATTACTTACGATAATAAAATATTTTTATATAAAATGGAATTTTTTAGTATTAATTGGCAAAAGTAGCACTGAAACCGTAAGTAAGAAATCCAATAGTCTATCCAAGATAGGTGTTTCTAGATCGCGGGAAAATGACCGCGGGATTTTGCCTTGAGAATGGGGGCTTTACTTTCTTCTAGGATGAGGGAAAATGACCGGGGGATTTTGCCTTGAGAATGGGGGGCTTTACTTTCTTCTAGGATGAGGGAAAATGACCGGGGGATTTTGCCTTGAGAATGGGGGTTACTTTCTTCTAGGATGACAGAAAATGACCGGGGGATTTTGCCTTGAGAATGGGGGGTCTTTACTTTCTTCTAGGATGAGGGAAAATGACCGGGGGATTTTGCCTTGAGAATGGGGGTCTTTACTTTCTTCTAGGATGAGGGAAAATAACCGGGGGATTTTGCCTTGAGAATGGGGGGTCTTTACTTTCTTCTAGGATGAGGGAAAATGACCAGGGGATTTTGCCTTGAGAATGGGGGCTTTACTCTCTTCTAGGATTGGCGAAACGGACCAAAGGATTTTGCCTTGAGAATGGGGGAAAACAACCGGGGATTTTGTCTAAGGAGGGGTGTTTTATTTTTTTTTTCAATAGTGGGGATTATGACCTAGGGTTTCGGTCTTGAGGGTACTTAGTCCGTATACCGTTTCGAAGTAAATTTAAAATTCGGAACTAAAAATCCACTTGTATTTGTGGTAACTGCTGTCGTACTAACAATTTTGCGATAGGCCTGGCAAGAGAAAAGCCCGAAATTTCATACCAATGATCATTTGAAAATACTGTTTTCACTCATGACCCAAGACATTCAGAAATTGAACGTCATAGCAATCGTAAATTTAAACATTCTTTCTATGAATAAGTTAGTGTGGTGTGTAAAGATTTCAAACTAGTCTAGCTACGCGGCGTTGTTCGGGTGTAAAAATTGACTTAAACCAGGTGTTTGACAACTCTCAAATTCAAAATAACAATGCTTAACCAGGGTTTATTCATAAAACTAATATGTTGCTGGTCTATAATAGGACGTCCCTAAGAGAGTGAATAACTAGACATTCGTAGACCCAGCCTCAGCTAATCCACATGTGAAGTCATCCTCTATTGCTAGTGGTCAAATTGGGTAACTAACCGTGACTGTGCTTAAAGACTAAATAAACTAATAAACAAACTAACTTTTCAAATATGAGATCACAGCTACTTAAGAAAATACCGTCTTTGAACCTTCACCTTACGGATTATATTTGGCTTGAGTAGACCGACCGTTCTGATTATTCTTAAAATTCAGAACATTTATGTATCCCTTTAAACATAATGAAAAGTTCAAGTTAGCTGGAACTTACTAATTCGTCATAGCAACAAAAGATAGGTAGAAATACCCTATATGGGATGTTCTAGATATCTGGGTAAACGGTTTTCATTTTCACTTTTTGTGGAACTTAGAGGGTTCTCAATTTTATAAATTTAAACAAATTGAAATATCTTGCGAAATATTAAAGATACAAGGAAATTGAAGACACTTTTAAAAGAAAATCACATTTATTTTCTCCAAAAACTAATATTTAAAAAGTTGAACATTTTCAGATTTTCGAAAAATTCGCGTTTTTTAGCACGTGCTTGAGCCTACGACTTCAAATTTGGTCTCATTTGATCGGGAACCAAAATATGTATCTTAGTGTCAAATATCAATTCTCTGTGATCAACGGTTTTTGAATTATTAAAAATTTTCTGAAAAAAAATCAACGGGCAAAGACTTTTCTAACAGACTGTACATAAATACTATGAGAAATAAGTCACGTCGGCTGTAACAAATTGTGTATATTACTTTCAAAAATTATATAGTTTGAAATTATTTGCCCCATTATTTTAAAATTTAGTGTATCACAGTAAATATCACGATATGTCTACTTTCTTTGGTCTAACGCTTACAAATTAATCAACTATGATAAATTGAATGTTTAAAAGAAATGAATTGTTTTCCATTTAATGTATATGCTGGCAAAGGGTAAAAATCAGGTGCCTCTGTTATCGAAATGATAGTGCACTGATTTTGATCAATGAGCTCATATATAAAAAAATCATTATTTAGCTTGGATGAAAAACGTTCGACAAGAATGTAGACTTCGTTTCTTTTAACTATCAAAGACGAAATTTTTCCAAAATGTATTTTATCTTCAGAGCTCTGAAGGACGATAAACTGCCCAGCTGAGTAGGTAGTCCCCATGTAAGAAAGCTTATCAGTAGATTCACTGTTGATATCATTAAGACCAAACTTTTTAGCTACTTCGTGAATACCCTCATCAGAGAAATATTTTGGAGAAAAAGGCGTGGACCATCGGGAATTTAAATCCAGTTTTGGCCCAAAGTAAGAGCCACTAGCTAAATATGCTTGAAGCTTCTGATGCTTTTCCGATATTGATTTCGTCAGATTTTTGAAAATTTTAGTTTGTCTGGCGCATTTTTTGAAATAACCATTTTTACTTTCAAACCTTAGGGTAAACACCCTTATTAATGGTCCAAATTCTAAGATAATGGGAAAATACATAATGATGTTTCGTTTTGAGTTTATAGTTTGGGAAGCATTCAATTAAATCACTTTTGTGCTGGTAAAAAAGCTCAATTAATGCGGCTACATCTTCTTTGGATATTTTCGGTGCGCAGATATATTCAACTATCAACTTTAATTGCAAATAAAGACACCACACTGGGTCTGAGAAATCTTGCACATTATCTCTCAAAATCATTGATAGTGTCCTACGCATGCACCAATTTTGAGAAGCATTTCCAGTCAGTTTCAAGCTCGTTAATTTTCGAGGACATGGTTTATTGGTTTCGTCAGTTCCAAAAAATTTGAAATTGTTAAGAAGCCAATTAAAGTAGGGCAATGTAAACCATTTCTTTGTTTTAACCCAGTAATTAAGAAAAATGCACAGATCATACGCTACTATTCCCTCAAATAAATCGTCAGCTAAGCACGGAGGTAAACCGGAATTGCATACATGGAAACTACTCAACTGATTAAATGGACAGTTTCTTATAATCCCACAAGTCGGCAAATTTTGCAAACCTAATTCGTATTTTTCAACAGTCCGCTTTTCATAGAACACGTCTTTTTCAAAATATTAATTTCGCAGAACCGAAAAATATTGCCAGTACCGAAGATTAATTGGAAGCCTCCCACCTCGTGGGAACCTAAATTATCCCCCGCTATACAAAACAGGTTAACCCTTACATTTTCACCATTTTTCAGTTCTATTCCATTTTCTTGAAAATCTTCAAGTTCCTCTATTAGCTTGCTAAAACATTTACTTATGCCAAACTGTTTCATCTCAGCTTCGTGACATAGTGAAATTAGTTGAATGTGATCTACATTAGACCTCTTTCTGGTGGTATATTTATGAGAGTGTAGTAAACACCAATTAATTTGTGCTTTGATTTTACTGAACCGAGGGCATTGACAGTTTGGAATGCATCTTGAAAAATGATCAAATTAAGTGATTTTTCTGAGAAATTTGACATTTTTTATATATTTTTCCGTCAGTAACATCTTCTAGCAAGTTATTTGAGTTTTTGGTGTAGGTAGGCTTCTGAAACGTTAGTATTTTTGACACCTCATCGTTTCGCACGAATACTAGAAGCGATGACTTAAGAGAAACCTAATGATTAAATTTTCTCTCGCCATGGAGGTCTTACCCAAGTAAAAACCTGACTGGGGGTATATAGTTCAAATAAGCAGAGTTGAATTTTTTTCCTGTGATAGTCAGTTTTAAAGTGTGTCTCATTCATGAACCCAAGTAGATCACATTGTTTCACAGTTTCCATGATTTGCAACTTAGTTTGTTCAGGAAGTCCCATATCATTTAGTTTTAATCTTAATTTAGAGTTGGTATATTCTGTTTCAATTTCTTTTAAGGATTGAACTTGCTCAATAATAGTTTGAATCGTTGAAATTGGTATCAGTTTCTGTGTTTCTAGATTTATATAGAATAGGCTAAAATTTCTCGCGAACACATTCTCATTTCTATCATGAAAATGTTGCTCATCAATCGGGATTGAAATTGGAACTGAATTTGTTAAAACAGGTTTCATGTCGAAAAAAATTTTTCAGAGAACACTGATGGCGAGTCAGTGTAGTCCAAAGACGTTTCTGTTCGAAAACATTGCGCCTTGTGGAGGGGCTCACTTTCCCCCTTATGATACCATGACAAATGATAGCTAAATGTATTTACTACTTCAAAATTCTTAGAATGCCTACACTTATAAGGGCAAGCAACGCTAACTCCTTCTGTGATATGCTTTTTTAAATGTTTAACATAAGCTTTGAAATCTTCAAAACTTAATGTGCATGTTTTAACAGAACACATAAAATTATAGTCTAAGACGACTGTCACCGTGTTAGGTCTTTTACGGTGCAGCCTTCGACAATGGCTTATAAGCGAAATGTAATTTGAAAAAAAAATGACTGCATGAACTAAAAGCACATGGATATTGAAAATTTGGAATATTTTGATGAAGTTTAAAATGGGTCACATACTGTTGAATAGTTAATAGTGTGGCGTTACAGTTATTACAATCACGTATAAGTTCCATTGGTAAGCATTTCAAAGTTTAGTGATGATGTTTTTAATTCCGTAATCCCCTTATGTTCAGATATTACGCAAATTTAAAAACATCCCATCGTGACTTAGTTAAATAATACTTTTTAGAACAAAAATTAACATACGTTTTTTGTTCGATGGTAAATGAAATTAACTATTAATTTTGGCTTCTATATTCGCGTTATGATGAGCCAAAATACTTTATTTTCTTAACTTACCGCAACTTCCCGATAAAGTTCAGAATAATAATTTTCCCGAAAAACCTTCACAGGGAAATTAGCCGAAAATACGACCAAACCTAGAACAAATTAGTAACAAGCTAATTCCAACGGTATTTCGAAGTACTAGCGGTGCTTATTAAGGGAAAAAAATTCCCCGGATTTCCGGTTGGTGGAAGACCACCAAAAATGGCCGCCATCTTGGAAAATTTGGTTTTTTACGATTTACGGCCGAACGGTAGGTCCAACATAAAAACGTTCAATTTATGAAAGAAAGGTCTTCCAATTATCTATCTATTGGTTTTTTAATCAACTCTTTGCGACTTACCGTTCAAACGTTACGATTATTTTCTTGAGATACAAATTAGATTTTGATCACTTTGTATATATATTTATGTGACAGAAGCCTTTTTCCTAATAAAAGTTAGGCCTAAGTAATTTTGAAGGTTTATAATCTTTGTGCACGTGCATATACAAAAATGTTTTGCATGGTGTAGGGGGCACGAAATTGCTTTAAAGCCATGTTCACACTTGCACAGGGTAAAGCGGCTCGAAGTGATTCAAACCGCTTTCAAATAATAATAGCTTTATTGCTGGATATTCCAAAATCGTATTGTGCCGTTCACATGTCACTTTGAAAGCGTTTTGAAGTGCTTCGAATCGGTTTTTTGTGTAAGTGTGAACATGGCTTTAGAAGAGTAGCTAGCTTTAACGACCTGCGAAATCAGAGTCAGCCTTGGCCCGCGTGGGTTTAAGATGCCTTTTGGCTATATTTACAAGAGTTTTGAAAATGGAACCAAAACCAAAACAAACTTTAACAGGGCAAAGCTCAAAACTCGAGAAAGGAATTATAATAAAAATTATCGCGTGTAGAAGGAATATAAGAGTGTTAAGGGCAGAGATTACGGGAAAAATTATACTTTCTCTACACCGAACGGGAAAAAGACATAACATTACAAGCGTAAAAATGGACACGACATCATGCTGCATTTGTGACGGGCTCCTATCAAGCGGAAAAACTGTGACTGTTAAAAAAAGGCATTCAAACCATTATTAAAGCGAGTATTGAACGTCGTGACGAGAAATTTTTAAATTTCTCGGATGAAGTGAACTCTCTTATTTTACACGAGAAATGTCGCAAAAATTACACTCGTAAGGAGAGCATTTCAAGGTTTTATATCTCAAACGATGAGGAAGGACCTGGTTCCATAGCAGGACCATCAGTAACTAGAGCTGTTACACCTGAGTTTAATTTCAAAGAGCAATGCCTTTTTTGTGGAAAAGCTTGCTACCCTGGTAAGAAAGAGAAAAAAGAGGCGATACGCCACGTCACGACTCTCGAAGTCAAAGGGTCAATAGAAGCAAAATGCAAAGAGCGTGGTGATGATTGGGCAGAGGAAGTTCTGAGACGCACAAATTCTTGCATCGACTTAGTAGCGGCGGAAGCGCGGTATCATAAACATTGTTTTTGCTCGTTTCAAAAACCACCAACCACAAGAAATCCTGGTAGACCAAAGAGTCAATCAGCAGAAGATGCTTTCTACAAGCTTTGTTCAAACCTAATTAACACTAAAGACAGATGCCAGTTTTCTATGTCCGAGCTACGAGATGAACTGAAATCATACTTTTCTGAAGGTATAATAAGCATGCATGTTTTTTATTTCCGTGTACGGAATCTGTATATTCAATATCTGTCGCGATATATTAAAGAAGTCACGATTAATAATAATTGTAGAAACCTTTATCGAATGAAAACCGAAAAAGAAATGCGGCTTAACAGTTTACTTTTCACGTCTTGCGGTTTCTTAAACTGATTCGGAAAATACTTAGCACGCACATTGTTTTCATTTGCAGATGATGAAATTTGGAGTTTCAAGTATTTGAAAATAAGACTGAAAGGCTTTTTCGGAGAAAACATTGTAATCACGGAGGACATTGGCGTGAACAATATTTTATGCTTCAAAGGCACAATGGAAAAAGTAATCAATAATCAATGGTACAAAGATAGGAAAGAAAACGAAGTTGAGGAACGAAAACGAATTCTAATAGCCGCGGCTAAAATCTTGCGCGAAGGTATCCGCTTGCAAGTTTGCAACTGTGACACTTATCCGTCATATGAAGAGATTACTTCAGGAGGCCAAAATGATATACCAGAAACATTGCATCTCTTTATGACATCGTTATTTGACATTGGCAAAAACGATAAGCTAAAGAGCATTAAAGCCATGGCATTGTCAAACTCAATTATGTCGATAGTTCGGGCTCGGTCATACATTCCACCCCTTCTTTTTAGTTTAGCGGTTCACCTTCACAGAAGGGTTGCATCCAAGCAATTACTAGATATCCTCCCTAAACTGGGTTTTTGTTGCTCTTATAAAGAAGCCACGAAATTTGAATCTTCATCCGTCTTTAATTCACAATTGGCGTACAAAGATGACGCTTTTGTTCAGTTTGTATTCGATAACGCGGACTTTAACATACGTACTCTTGATGGTCACGACACTTTTCACTCAATGGGAGGAGTGGTTTGCGTTATTCCAGAAAACTCCGCTGAAGTTACCAAGGAAGTCCCGAGATCT
This sequence comes from Phalangium opilio, assembly GCA_019434445.1. Classification (NCBI taxonomy): domain Eukaryota; kingdom Metazoa; phylum Arthropoda; class Arachnida; order Opiliones; family Phalangiidae; genus Phalangium; species Phalangium opilio. Next base: position 238,403 of record JAEQBA010002883.1, read on the forward strand.
AAAAGTCCGTATACCGCCAAGCAAGTTCGAAAATTTGGATATATACCAGTAAAATATTTTAAAAAGTCCATCAATTCGAATGGGGTTGCTGAAATACAAATAGCTTTGCCCGAGAGTAATTTAGATAATTCGGAATTCCTCAAGAAGATAAGATATTTAAATACTTTATGGGTTTGCGCAAAATATTTTAGCAAAGATGGCACAGTGTCTTGGAATGGCTATATGAGCACTTCTGCGCCCACATCACAGTTCTCAACCACAAGAGTACTAACTCCAGGGTTGGCAAAAATTAAGTTTTTTTTAAAAAAAACAAAAGTTGTGTTTTTTATTGTTTAAAACACGATTTTTTGTTTTAAACTGTTTTTTAAACAAGTAGAAAAAAACAGTAAAAAAACACACAAAAAAAAACTAGTTTTAAACATGTTTAAATCACTCTTCCAGATCTAATTGTCTATATCGCCTTCTCCATTTAAGCCACTACTCCCGCTAGCGCAAGGCGCTTATTTTCACAACCTACTTGATTAAAAAAGGTCTTGCTTTGGATCAAGACAGAAAAAACAAACGATAAGAGTGACGTTTATCAATTGACTGAAGTCCCGATATTGATTGAAAAAACTACAAATTTACGCATTTTCAAGAACAAATTAGATTTTCCGAAATTATCTTGAGATATTAATTATTTTAAGCGTTCAATATTGAATAAATTTAGAATTTCAAGGTGTAAGAAATTGTCCGTGTGGAATTAGAACCAGGGACCACTTGAACCCAAAGCAAGTATTATACACCTAGACCAACGAACCACGAAACGTATAGAGAAGTAAAACACGAAAATAAAAATACTCCTAAATTTATAATATGAAGCTCTAAGACGCGACCTTCCGGGCGCGAGTATCATACCCCTAGACCAACGTACAACGAACATGTACTGCAAAGTCAAACAGGAAAATCAAGAGCTCCTAAAATTTAGAATTTGAAGGTGTAAGAAAGGGTCCTTGTCAGGGTTGGCAAAAACTTAGTTAAAAAATTTTGTGTTTTTATTGTTTATAACACGATTTAAAGTTAGATTTTAGGAAAACATTTTATCATGAAATTAATTATTTAAAAGGGAGTACGTGTTGAGGATACAATATTTAATATTTGAAAAATTCTACTGACTGTTTAAAAAAGAGCAAACGATCTTTTCAAAAGAAAAATATAATTTTTTAATAGCGGATACAAAATGAGTGTGATGCGTAAATTTGTACATTTAACCCCTAATGTCTAAATGCCTGATTTCTTTTGTGGCCACTATTCAGTCATTTCCGCTTCCGTACTTCCGAGTTTCTTGGTCCGAACTCATCATACATTTGAAACTTCACCACCCCTTACTTATTCGTAGGAGCTCATGTTTTCCGTTATCGGATTAGGCGTATTAATTTTAGCACTGTCAAAGGCCTGGCTTTATAGATTACGCGTAATCTTTTTAGAACAGTAAAATGTACCAACAGTGTAGAGAAACCACATAGGAGAAATGTTATTGCTTTGCTTTAAGTAGATGACAAAATAAGTTATCCTTAATCATATTTTTGAATATCAGTCTTCAATACAGATTGGTAATGGATAAAACAACTGGTAGGGTCTCCAAACAATTAAACACACATTTGAAACAGTCGGATAATTGGAAGGTTTCGACTGGAGCTTTATTATTTAATCTTTTCGCTCATTTTCAAATAAAAAAAGAGTTAAAAATATTCGAAATTTTCTCCATAAAAAACATGTTTTAACCTTTTTGTTTAAAACGTTTTAAACAAATTAAAGTTTTTTTTCATGGCTGTTTAAAACAAGTTTTAAACCAAAGTTTAAAACAATTTGTTTAAAACTTGCCAACCCTGACTAACTCTACCATTCATCAATTTGGATCCCGGTAACTTGAGTACCATATATACTGCCTTAAGTTACGCAAAGTCTTTCAGCGAAAAGCAACAGCAGCAACATTGTTTGGTTACATTTGACCAGCCACTATTTCTAAAAGCAACGGAGATAATATCATCAGTTGGAAACGAAGATCCTGTTTCAAGAGTAATTGTACGCTTGGGAGGCTTTCACACAGTGATGTCCTTCTTGGGGTCAATTGGTTATATAATGGATTCCAGTGGTCTTGAAGAGCTTTGGCAAACAGTTTATGCCAAGAACACAGTAGTTCATATGCTTAGTGGTCATGCGTACTCAAGAGCCCTAAGAGCCAATTTTCTGGCCAGCAAGCTTTGTCTATAATGATTTTAAATAGATGCGGATTGGAAGATATGCCACTCAAAGAGCTCGAATTCATTTATAAAGATCCCACTAACGACAATGTTGAAAATGAAATTCTAGCAGACGTCCATACCAGATTCCACAAGGAAATGGCGAAGTGCGCTGATGCTGGAAGAACAGCCAAGTTATGGAAAACGTTTTGGGATATGACAGAAATTGTCAAGCTTTTTATTCACGCAGAGAGAAGTGGAAACTGGGAACTACACCTTAACTGTATCGTCAAAATGATTCCCTATTTTTTTCAAGCGGTCATCTCAATTACACAAAATCTTCACTAATATATCTGAACCAAATGGAAAACTGAGACGTTCTATGTCCGAGGAAGACTACCTTAGATTTTCTGAGCAAGGAATGTTCACCATCCGTCGGACGGAATCGTTTTGGTCTGGAACCTGGACTTATATTGTAATCGAGCAAGATCTTATGCGCGCAATGAAAACAACTGGAGGGCTAACCCAAGGACGAGGTTTAAGTGACAGTTCACTAGCAAAATGGGTAACTACAATGCCTCACTGTACCGATATTACCAATGCATTGGAAAATTTCACCGGCGTTCTTGGATCTACATCGGAACAACACGTAGATTTAAGAAACTCTCGACGTGTTCGTGACCAAATTGACTTGGAAGTCTTTCTAGACTGGTTCGACACCCATTCACCCTTCAGTCCTGATCTAGGGGCGAATCTAGTTTCTCATTCAAGCGGCAGAGTAGCTGAAGCTGCGGTAAATTGTTACAAAGCGAAAGAAGTGGGCGACGTTCTGATGGAAAATTGTATTGGAAAAAAAGTCAAAGACATAAAGTTTAGAAGGTTGGATCGCGTTAAGACCCTTAACATAACCAACAACAAGTCGGTCAAGATAAAAAGTGACATGGTTTCAATAAACCCCGTACAACTATTCAACAGAATAATATGCACTAACAAATCGCCGGAGGCTCTCGAAAAATGTTTTCAATTTGAACTATCATCATATCCACCATCTCTGTTTGTAGATGGCTTGTTGCGGAAAAGCAATAAAGCTAATCTTTTAAAGGAATTGGACAAGATAGAACGGCCGAAAGATGCAATGTCAGATGGCAAGAAAGTATTCATCATAGATGGTGGTCACTTACTACATAGAGTTGTATGGCAGCGCCATTCTACTTTCGGTGAAATATTCGAGCAATATGTCAACTACGTCAAATATCACTACGGCGTAAACAGTAACGTTGTTTTTGACGGCTACGACGAGAACCAGCTTACGACAAAATATCAAGAGCAAGCAAAAAGAAGCGCCAAGGTATCTAAATATGTACCAAACATAATTCTTCAAGATGACACCATGAATTCTTTCAACCAAGCTGATTTCTTTACTAACGTTGCTAACAAAAAATTATTCATTTTGAAACTGTCCGATAAGCTAAAACTTGCCAAAATTAAAGTAGTTCAAGCTAAGTCGGATGCAGACACCGTGATTGTATCAACCGCCCTGGATTGCAAGACTGAGAGCAACTGTGTGGTCATAGTGGCAGATGATACTGATGTAATGGTACTTCTCATATGCCATACATCAGATAAAAACATTTTTATGTCGAGACCTGGAAAGACATCCAAGGCCGATAAAGTAACAGATATTTACAAAATGAAAATCCAACTAGGAAGACTAGCTGATATCTTGCCGTTCATTCATGCCTTTTCTGGTTGTGATACGACTTCTTCCATTTATAAAAAAGGAAAACTCGCGGTGCTAAAGCTCTTCAAGGATCACCCCGATTTTGTGGAAAAATGCCACGTGTTCAATGTTGAAAACGCTAGTAAGCAAGACCTCTACACAACTGGAGAAGAAATTTTCCTTAAACTTTACAAAGCAGGAAGAAGTACCAAAACCTTGAACCAACATAGATATTTGCTGTATAACAAAATGGTGGCAAAACAAATCTTGAAAAGCGGTTTTGAACTTGCATCTCTACCACCAACATTAGCAGCTGCTCAACAGCATATATTAAGATCGTACTTGCAAACTCAAGATTGGTTGGAAAACAAGTTAAACCCAGAGGAATGGGGTTTTGAGATGCAAAAATCCAAATTGGAACCAGTTTTTGCAAGGTTCCACCAGCTCCCGAACATATTTTGAAACTAATCTTTTGTGGATGTAAGGCAACGAACTGCGGCGCGGCATGCACATGTCGCAAATATGGAATGAAATTCTCTGCTATGTGCGGTGAATGTCATGGCATTTCTTGCTTGAATAATTACAAAGATACATTATCAGAGGATGATATAAGCGATATTTTTGATGATTCATAAACAAATAAAAATTTTAAATGCCCACTCTTATTTTATTTGAAATTAAGAAAACATTTCGTATTTCCAGCCGCAAAATACAAAATTCTCAACACATCGAATATTATTAATGTATAGAACTTTTGAACGGTAAGTCGCAAAGAATTGATTCAAACACCAATAGATAGATAATTGGAAGAACTTTCTTTCATATACTGAGCGTTTTTATGTTGGACCTACCGTTCGGCCGTAAATCGCAAAAAAAGCTAGCTACTCTTCTAAAGCCATGTTCACACTTACACAAGAAACCGATTCGAAGCACTTCAAAACGCTTTCAAAGTGGCATGTGAACGGCACAATACGATTTTGGAATATCCAGCAATAAAGCTATTATTATTTGAAAGCGGTTTGAATCACTTCGAGCCGCTTTACCCTGTGCAAGTGTGAACATGGCTTTAAAGCAATTTCGTGCCCCCTACACCATGCAAAACATTTGTATATATGCACGTGCACAAAGATTATAAACCTTCAAAATTACTTAGGCCTAACTTTTATTAGGAAAATGGCTTCTGTCACATAAATATATGGTAGATTTTATATACAAAGTGATCAAAATCTAATTTGTATCTCAAGAAAATAATCGTAACTTTTGAACGGTAAGTCGCAAAGAGTTGATTCAAACACCAATAGATAGATAATTGGAAGAAATTTCTTTCATATACTGAGCGTTTTTATGTTGGACCTACCGTTCGGCCGTAAATCGCAAAAAAAGCTAGCTACTCTTCTAAAGCCATGTTCACACTTACACAAGAAACCGATTCGAAGCACTTCAAAACGCTTTCAAAGTGGCATGTGAACGGCACAATACGATTTTGGAATATCCAGCAATAAAGCTATTATTATTTGAAAGCGGTTTGAATCACTTCGAGCCGCTTTACCCTGTGCAAGTGTGAACATGGCTTTAAAGCAATTTCGTGCCCCCTACACCATGCAAAACATTTGTATATATGCACGTGCACAAAGATTATAAACCTTCAAAATTACTTAGGCCTAACTTTTATTAGGAAAAAGGCTTCTGTAACATAAATATATGGTAGATTTTATATACAAAGTGATCAAAATCTAATTTGTATCTCAAGAAAATAATCGTAACTTTTGAACGGTAAGTCGCAAAGAGTTGATTCAAAAACCAATAGATAGATAATTGGAAGAACTGTCTTTCATAAATTGAACGTTTTTATCTTGGACCTACCATTCGGCCGTAAATCGTAAAAAACCACATTTTCCAAGATGGCGGCCATTTTTGGTGGTCTTCCACCAACCGGAAATCCGGGGAATTTTTTTCCCTTAATAAGCACCGCTAGTACTTCCAAATACCGTTGGAATTAGCTTGTTACTAATTTGTTCTACGTCAAATCCTAATTTCCCCGTACTACAAAGTTAAGCTTTTTAAAAACAATTCCTGGGTTTCAGTCAATCTATTAAAGATTTCACTCATTAAGAACAAACGTTTAAACAGTGCCGTCGCCAGGTTCTCGAATTTGGGAGGCCTTATGTCCCTCGGATATATCTGGGGATATCTCTAGGACCTCCTAAAGATGTTATTGTTTGTTCCCAGAATATCCCTGAGGCATCCATAAAATGTTCATAATAATATTCGTTGGAGATTAAAAGGAATTTTCTTTGGACGTACAAAGAATACATTTTGTACTTAGAGCGACATGAAAAAAAATTGGATAAAAATGATAAATTTCATGTAAAGTTTTTTTGCACATTTTAAGTTTGATACATTCTCCTAGAAAAATGGCTCACTTAAAGTCCCTTTCTGGTTAAAAGCTAAATAATTAGAAATATCGCGAACATGACAGTTAAATATTAACTTATGTTTGAACTGATAAAAAATAAGTTAACTTGAACTGATAAAAATAAGTTAACCTAAGTAAATGGATTTTCAGATGCTGCCTATTTTCATATCAAAAATGGCAACACTTTTATAAGTATTCGAGGTTTAAAATTAATTTTTTTTCTATACTTAATAATCAATATTAAGTATAGAAAAAAAGTTCAGGCCTTTTTTTATCGAGATTTCCTTTTGCATGTCTCAGTCGTGATTTCATCTCATCTTCTACGTCTTTTTTTTGTGCATTGAAATGCGTCAGAGCCATGGTTGCTTCTATATTATTGAAAATGATACAAGATAATATACATTAACCACGTAAAGTTTCGGTTAAAAACAGGTTAACACAGACTTAAGGCTCAAGGCTCGGCTCACGCACGCCTGCATAGTTTAATAGCGTTAAATTTCCTTATTTAAACTCACCAATAATTTGTGACATCATTATGAAACTTTCAAACATTTGCTTAGTTTTGCGTCCTTCCCAATTAAATAAAACTAAGACTTCATCAGTCAAAATTTGTAAAAATATTCTTTTGACAGAACGTTTTACGTTTGATCCACCAATATTTTTCAAATATTGAAGCTAAAATAGTATCACAAACATATATAAATGTAGCGATTGAATTGGAAAGGAAAAATCAAATTCCACTACGGGTGAAGTTGGGAGAGTAGTTTTTGCTCCGTTTGCGTCCATGCGCTTCATGATGGCTTCCATTAATGACATCATGTCGTTTCCGTTAATTTTTATAATTTCTAAATTCCCATTAACACTACGATACCAATCTGCGATAAAAAATACGAATCTAATGTTACGTCCAAAAATTTAATACACGCAAATAAGAAACTACTGAAAGCATAATTCGCAGTTTCGTTTGAACACCTTCTTAAATTGGATTCAGGTTATTTCAATTAAATTTGTGACCTACAAAATCTGCTTTGAACTGCTATTTGATTAATTGTACCTTCTTTGATCAACATCATGCCTTCCGGAACTACAAAATCTAGTAAAACAAGATGGCCCAAGGGCTGGGCCTTAATAGTAATTTTACACGGCTCACGTGACCCCCCGTATAGTCGATTTCCAATAAATCGTACAACTAAAAACATTTCTGAAACACAATCGTGTATCCCTTTAATTTCTAATAACGTCACATTTCAAATAATATTAATGAAACTAAATTGTGCACCCCACTAAAGTATAATTTTTAAAAACCATACGAATCAAATAATGTATTTAAACAAAATCCTGGATCCCCTAAACCAGAAATCACTATGACCGTAAAGCGTCCCCTCTATTTTACGAAACCTAACCTAACCATCCAGCATAATCTCTGATGTATCACGCGCACAAAGTGCAGTAGTGCACGAAAATTATCATCTTGTTTCCCTTCACTCAAAAAAGCCCGCGAGAAATATACCAGGCAGGCACTTCTCTCTCTACGCGGAGCTTCGTATCGCCACCGCGTACGCTAGCGATCTCTCTCTCTCATCGTAAGCGTACGTTTCGCGGACGCGACCGGTTTCCCTCTCTTATCGTAAGCGTTCGTTTCGCGGACGCGTCCGGCACAGGGACAGGGACAGCGACAGGGGTTTTGGTGCCGTTTCTTAAATTTTACCGGAATTAAAATTCCGTGTAAAATTAAAAAAGCCCGCGAGATTTAAACTACCATTCTTTCCTCTCTCTCTCCTCTCCGAGCGGGATGCCCCCTCTCCCTCTTCCCCCTCTCACTAATATACCAGGCAGGCAGCGGGGCTTCGTTTCCCTCCGATCTGGGTTCCATCTCTCTTCGTATCGCCATCGCGTACGCTAGCGATCTCTCTCTCCGCACGCTTTCGTTTTCCCTCTCTCTCTCCCATCGTAAACGTTCGTTTCGCGTACGCGAAACCAAACCGGTTTCGCGGACGCGTCCGGCACAGGGGGTTTTGGTGCCGTTTCTTAAATTCTAACGGAATAAAATTCCGTGTAAAATTAAAAAAGAGGAAATTGTATCAAAAATTGTATTTCAAATATAGTCACTGTACAAATACCTTTGATATTCATTACTTGTGAATAATTTCCGATAGTGAGTTTTGCCTGTTTTTGCTCTGAATGAAAATTAAGATTCTTTGGTTAGAAATGCATGGAGTTAAGTAGAATTTTCAGTTTTTGAGCAGATGTTAAAATCGATTAAAAGAAAAGTTCACCCAACATAACATTATATCTTAAAAGGACTGTCTTTTTCTAAATATAAAAGGGATAATTCAAAATATTAAAAAAAACTTTAGAGCACTCATTTCAAAGTAATTACCTTTTAATTTGTCTTAAAAACGATGACTACTGTACGTCTCGCCATGGCGCGGTAGTCCTCGTTTTTAAGACAAATTAAAAGGTAATTACTTTGAAATAAGAGTCCAATTATTTTCTTACATTTCCTTTTTGCTTTGCGCCATCTAGTGGATGGTGCAAAGGTTTAGTCCGACTATTTGATTACGGCTGGGCGCGCCTTTTTCCCCTATTTCCCCCTTTTTTTCCCGTGCGGAATTCCGGAAATTTTACTCAGTATTACACTTAGGTGGCTCTGCAACGTGGAAGAATTTTATTTATTTATGAAATTATTTTCCTCATCGACCGGGTTTCGATCCCGCACCATCGCACACAGCTTTCACTCCACGGATTGACGCCTTTACGCTCTCGGCCGTCAAGTCTTATTAACAAGCTCGAGTTATGTTGCTTTAACCTAGCATCTCTCTCACGTCTTGCTTAGTTGGGGCAGGGAGGAGGGAAATTTGTTCGAGGCGGCGAGTCTCGCGTTTCCAAGGTAGCGCGCCTATACAACTATACATGCCGAGAATTGAAATCTCTTGGTGGGAAATTCGAGAATGGTAGATAGGCAGTTTAAAACGGGTAGCGCTACAATTATAAAATACGTCGCGTTTTTAGCATTAGAACGTTTACAAAATTATTTTAGGTATTGTACTCGTCAGAAAGTCTGAAATATAATAAAAACTAGGCCTGTGCGAGTCCAGTTTTTTGGGCTTCGAGTCGAGTCTCGAGTCCTAAAAAAGCTCTTATAGAATCTCAAGTCGAGTCTTTTAACTGGTATCGAGTCCTCGAGTCCTAAAGTCAGCTTCAAAACTTCGTCTCAAGCCCAGTGTCGAGTCCTGATAAATTAAATCAAGTCCCAGTCGAGTCCAAATAAATTATTTCATGTCAAAATTAAGGCTAAATATTTTCATATCTTTTATTTTTTACTCTTCATTTGTTCAAATATCACAGGTTGGATATAAAAAGTGACAAACGTTAGTAAACATAATTTTAACTTTTGGCTTTGGTTTGTTCTAGCTGACGTCAAATTTTTGTCCAATCACCTGTCTTCACTAAAATCTAAATCGGTAAAACCCCACTAGATGCCACGCTCTACTTGAAATTCCTGGTCACCGAGTTCAGATACATGGATAAAGGATGAGCGTGAGGAAATTTGTTTTCACGCTAGAGGGTAGGCAACCCTCTATCTCCGAAAGCAGCTTATTCGATATATACTTTGTTGCAGCTTCGGTTGTCAGCGCGGGAAAGCTAGGCCTCAATGTAATGTAGATTTGTGCGTGCTGACAAGAGACGAAAGAAGAATAAATTCTTTATCCATGGTAAATATTTATGGACTTGATATGGTCTTAAGCCTCGGTTCGAGTCCTCCTCGAGTCCAGTAGTGAGGATTTTTGAGGACTCGAAATTATTCTCAAGTCCTAAAATTTTCATTTTCAAGTCTCGAGTCGAGTATTCGCCTTTGATCGAGTACTCGCACAGGCCTAATAAAAACTATACACATTTTTAAAGTAAGAGATATTTGATTTGTAAACCAAAAGAAATTAATACCGTAGTCTCTGGAGCAGGGCCGGATTAAGGGGGGGGGGCAGAGGGGGCACCTGCCCCCGGGCGCCAGCAAAATAGGGGCGCCCAAGATGTCTGGTGATACCCAAATCTGAGCGATAGTTTTATTAAATTTTCGAAAAACTCAAAAACATGACGTTAGTTTTGAATGATTACGGGACTGTTTTTCGGTTTTAAATAGGTATATTAGCTATCGAGACCAATTTATAACACCAAATTAGTTGGGGGGAGACGATAAATAGATTTTCCGAGTCTAAATCTTGAAAAGCTTATTCAAAGACATAGGCAGGGCTGATACTAAGTCACTTTTTCAATAATTAGTTACTATTTGTCACGTTTTTGGATTTTTGAGTCTTTTGGTGTTATTTATCTTCTCGACCACAAGGTTAAACGTAAAATATTTGACTGTATGACGGTTTAAATGCAAAAACAGCGAGATTACAGTTGATCAAACCCAAAAAATTGTGGAGCTCGCTTCGCTCGCTCATCAAATATTTAACTTAATATTTATAATCAATCCAATTCAAATGAATGTTTTAGTTTTGATTTAAAACGACATCAATTACTTTTTATTCTGAGCTGTGCTCCAAAATGGTTTAATTCAATTTCGCCGTAGAAATTTTATGATTGGACCTTTCCTTTAACTGGAAATATCTAAGCCCATAGATTGGGCTTAATTACGGCACCGACCTTTAAAATATCTTTAACTACTGAAAATAATTATGAAAATCGATCATGTCTGAAAACATTTCATTTAAAGTGCCCCTATTTTATAGCTTAATTTGCCCTTATTTAGTCACTTTTTGCTTACTATTTTTAAATTTATTAGTCACTTATTCAACTAAAATTGAGCGTATGAGTGAGTATCAGCCATGCATAGGGATACTTTTCACTTAACAAAATTACAATAGGGAGCTAACAGCTGGCTAGGGGAAGAGATAGTCTGACGTCACGCAGCCGCCCTCTGGTTGGCATTTTTGCGCGTAGAATACTGTTTCCAACCGTTAGGGGGGATGAAACTCCAGTAAGAGATAGAAGGGTGTGACGTTTCAGGGTCAGAACTGTTAGCTCCCTATATTTCTAATAAAAACAAAATTGTTAAAATTTCTAGCTGGTTTTTATGAATTATGGGGCCAAGGGAGGGGGCACCCATCGAGCCACTGCCGCCGGGCGAAAATCTTCTTAATCCGGCCCTGCTCTGGAGAGTGTATCAGGTAAACCTCTGTAACTAAGCAAGTTTATGATACTACCATCTCTGTAAGTGTTCGAATTAAATAGATATATATTTATATTGTAAGTTAATTAAATTAACTTACAAGTGCTTCTAGACAGACACATTTTTGAGGTTAACTATACCTGTACATTTAATTTGGGAATTTAGGTTTTGGGATTTGATAAGCTAAAGTCTAAAAACTTTCTCTTTAAGCTTTACAATTTTGGACAAACAAAAATGATAATTTGATGTTTAATTTTAAGTATTGGCATTCGCAAAAAATCTTTCTATTAACGTTTGATTACTCAAATAAGCCTAATAATAAATTTTACGAAGCACAAGCACTTTCTAAGGTTCTTTTCACTTTTCAGTAACAAATTTTGACAAAGAAAAATTATCATTTTAAATTTGCCTAAAAACGATAATGATAATTTATTTAATTAACTCTTAATTGGGTTCTTTTCAGTTACATATTTGGCAAAGACAAAATATCGTTTCAAGTTTAAATTTACCTATAAACGTTAATGACAATTTATTTATTAAACTCTTAATTTTAACTAATAAGAGTATTCAATTACTAATCATCACTTATGATCACCTACTTTAAGAAAAAAGTTTTATATTATATTTTATAAACGTAATCAAAATAAGCATTGTTAACATGATAATTAAAAACCTAAACAACTTCACATTAAGTAATGAGCTCAGAAATAAATGTACTTGTTTCTCTCACCAGAAGGAAAACAATTATCTAGACATCAAGAAACAATATCAATATCATCATCCCACTCGTAAACGCAACAGTTATGAACCAAATTTCAAAATTTGCACAAACTATCTTCGAACTCACTTCCTTGCAGATTGCAGACGCTTTTTTATGCCTACGCAGCCTACCGGCGTTTCCCTATTGTAGCGTCATCTACGTACACTACTATTTTAGCAACAATTTGGAAGAAATAATTATTCATTGTTAACTATCTATTAAATTTAGTTTTTTAATTGTAAATTTTATGTATGAGCAAAACAGTTTTAAATTACTTTGGCATATGTATTAAAATTAGGCCGACATGATGGCACTAAATTGAGCCTAGATCTGACTTAGATAACCAGCCTTCATTCCGACTCTCAGAGTATTCCACCCCAATTTTTCCTTATAACTACTCCCCCAGTTCAAAGAATTCGATTTACATGTAATAGCGTGACTTTTGAAGAAAATTCGAAGGAACCGAAAATTAACCGAGGTAGGTTTTTTGCCAGATCCTACCTTTGTTCTATTAATCCAAATGACCTTAAATTGTAGTGAGACGTGTGTTTCAATGTGTTTATTATACTAAGAAAGATTAAAGCTTTTTTGTGTAAAAATTATTTTCCAAGGCCAAACTGATGATATCTTCGGATCTTCTGATCCAAATGACCTGAAATTTTACCCTGAGGTGTGTTACAATCTATTATATTACATTAAGTAGGATAAATATTTTAATAAAAATGAATTTCTAATGAAAAAATTTTAAATTCAGTATTTAATACACAATTTAGTACTTACAACCATTTTCCAAGAAAAAAACCCATCCCCATCCTTGTCCAAAACAGGCCTTTTAGAAAGTAATAGATTATAAAACCAAGACCTCTTGAACCAATATTCTTAGATTTGTAAACGTGCAGAGGGGCAGGTCTCGCGAAACCTGATCAGTTGAATAACACATATAATGAGAACGTTCTGCGTTCGTTACCAAATGATTCTGATAAAAAATTATTGCATTAAAATGTAAGGTCTACCTCGCAAGAAGCTTCAGAATGTCATCGAAAAAGCAGAGTACCGCTGCGAGGAAGCTTATTTCTTCTTGGACCTCCTTGACAACGAAGTATAATTTAAAACTATATCTCAAGTAAATCCTGGTTTTTTTACCAACAGTAACTGATATGTTATACTTTTCCCCCACCCTTTCAGTTAGTTTCTTAGTCATGATTTTTCTACTCTTCATTGTTTTTCAAAATATGTAATATTTCCAATAAATACAGTTTTGAACTAAAATTGCGTTTACATAGTAACGTTTACTTGGTACAAACACAAGGGCTCTTCTGAACTTTCCCATTTAGGTGTGTTGTAAGCTTTATGGCCTGTAATTTGGTTTAGTTACAGGATTTTTAGTGCCATGTGTAAGCGATATGTTTAATCTTGGAAAGGGCCTGGAAGTACTAAATTTATTATTTTGACAAAGCTAATTAATTTTAAGGTTTTTAACCATTTTTAGATATAATAGATTGTAGCACACCTCTCATTAAAGTTTCATTACATTTGGACCATTAGACCTAAATATATTGTGGTTTGAATACTGAATTTGCAATTTTGGCATTGGATATTATTTATCAATAGATAATTAAATAAATTATTAAGAACGCTTACAGGCAAATTTAAACTTCAAATAATAATTTTGGTTTGTCAAAAATTACATGTGAAAAGAACCTTACAAACTGCCTGGTACAATTTATTATTAAGGGTTATTTGAGTAATCAGACGTTAATAGAACGATTTTGTTGCGAATACTAATGCTTATAATTTAATCTTCAAATTATCATGTTTGTTTATAAAAACTTGTAACTGAAAATAACCGTTGAAAGTGCTTTGTCGAAATTATCATTAAGTTTATCAAACCGCACTAGAAAGATTTTATTGTGAATACTAATTCAAAAAAAGTTTGTATAATATAAAAACAACTGTAGGTAATTGTTTTTGTTAAAGAATTTATTTTAAGGTCAAAATGATCAGTGATGTTTATATTAAACAAAAGTCATACTAAATTGATTTTGTTCATAATCGAAAGGATATTTGATAAAGAAAAAGAGAATACTGCCAAAAATATTTTCCGGAATCATACCAGTTCTAGCCACTAGAGGGCGCGCAAAGCATAATATGGCCGGGGCCATCTTGTTCCAGAAAGTAAAGGTTGGGGAGATAACGTGTGATTGTCTCATTCGAAGTGATAGATATTTTTCAAGACGGTCAGCAAAGCTTTGGGAAAGGCTTGGCAATTTCCCGTTTGGTAGATTACCAGAAAACATTAAAGCAGTCGAAGATGTAACAGACTGCATTGGAATGATATTCGTAAATCTCAAACTACACTCTAATAAATAGAGGTGTAAGTCTACGCCTTTTTAACTCTTTTTAATGGTGCTAAATTCAACACCATTTCAGTGTTGGTTTACAACCCAAAGGGTGTTAAATCACACTCTAAGAAAATGGAGCGTGCTTTAACACCTTTAAAATAAGTTTATATGAGTCGAAATTTGACACCGTTCCAGTTGTTCCTTTACACCCCTGAAAGGATTTAATAACACTTTTGAGCAATGGGTGTCAAAGATAAGAATACAAATTATGCAACACAGGTACAGTCTAACACCTTCTTAACTCTTATTTCGCACTAAAAGTAAATTTTTTTCCGAGTTTAAATAACACTTTTAAGAGTGACGCATAACAATTTAAAGAGTGTCGCATAACGCCTTTCAGAGTGTCGCATAACACCTTTAAGAGTGAAGCATAACGACTTTAAGAGTGTCGCATAACGACTTTAAGAGTGTCGCATAACGACTTTAAGAGTGTCGCATAACGACTTTAAGAGTGTCGCATAACGACTTTAAGAGTGTCGCATAACGACTTTAAGAGTGTCGCATAAAACCTTTAAGAGTGTCGCATAACACCATTCAGAGTGTCGCATAACACCTTTAAGAGTGTCGCATAACACCTTTAAGAGTGTCGCATAAAACCTTTAAGAGTGTCGCATAACACCATTCAGAGTGTCGCATAACACCATTCAGAGTGTCGCATAAAAGCTTTAAGAGTGTCGCATAACACCTATAAGAGTGTCGCATAACACCATTCAGAGTGTCGCATAACACCTATAAGAGTGTCGCATAACACCTACAAGAGTGTCGCATAACACCTATAAGAGTGTCGCATAACACCATTCAGACTTTCGCTTTACACCTCTCGGAGTGTTGCATAGCACCTTTAAGAGTGGGAGTTTTTTAGTAGGATAGTAGTAGAAATAGTACTATATTGACGGAGAAAATGCTATGGATAGCTACATTTTGACCACTCATAAGGCATAATTGAAATATCGAATACTCGTAAGGTTTTACTGTTTAATTAGTGTTTGAGCATTCGCTATTCCGCAGAATTATAAGCAACTGCATATAAAGTTGGCCATTTGATCAACTCAAAATGCAGTGTAAAACTGCTTGAAAAATCAGTAAAATTCCCCGTATCAAACCTTCTGAAAAAGGCAGAAAGTTTCCGATTTGTACAAATGCAATGGAAATTATATTGGTTTTTGAGGCCATAATATTCAGGCAGTAGATTTAGACGTTCTTGTTAAATTTAATAATCTCTTTTCACAAAGAGTTATTTAAGCACCAGAAACGCGTTTAACTTAATTTACTCTACAAAAACCAAACCCTTTTTGTACTCTAAAGAAAAGCAAGCGTCCCACATGTTGGCCTGTCAACACTAGACTAGAGGTCTAAAAATGGTCTCTATATGGTTTAAACTTACACATATTACCAGTAATAGTTTAAATTTAGGTGCATTTTGGTTTTTTAATAGAGCAAACGTGCTAAAGGGAAAAATCTATCCCTTTTACTAGTCCCTTTAGAGATTCAGCGTTCATGGCGCTACTATTGATATTACTTCAAACCCAATTTTTTTAAAAAATAAAAATACTAGCTTTGTGGTTTTAAAACCTAGAACCATCAGAGACCATTTGATTATTGCCATAAGAGAAGCAAACACCACAGGGCAGGGCTGCCATCGGAGGTGGTTTTCCTCACACTGTAACCATCTTAATCCGAAAATCAAATTAAATTTTTGATTAATCTTTAAATTAATAAAGAAATACCTTAAATGAACATTAAAAAGATAATACTAGCCCTTTAAACTTAAACATATCCCTTTAAAAAACTGAAAAGAAATTCTTTCATACAAAAGAAAAGGAACTAGCACCTCAATGTTGACACACAACTTTCTAGAACTATCCTATACCACAGTATCCACAGTGCAAAATGAAATACCTAGCAACGAAAACTCTTTCCAAGAACCCAGAGAAATGTCACGCTGATTTAGACCCCAAGCAACAAGACCTTGAGTCACTATCCTGGTACCTGGCCCGAGAAACTTCTAGAACATTTTTTTTAACCCTTAAACTGACCAATCCCCATTTGGTTCCAGATTTAAAAGTTTTGCCTATTCGTTGATAAAATGAATCCGGCCGGCTACGTAATAAATATGGTCCACTATTCGCCAAACCAAAGTCAATCAACAAACGTCATTGTCCCAGAAATCCTTGCGAGAAACTAGAAGTTATATATACGAAGTCCCTCCTGTCCCACCCTCTGTCGATATCTGAACCCCTTAACGAAACCCTGTCGGCTCACCCTTAAGAAACCCTTAGACATCCGGAGTATTATTTTATATCGGAGATATTTTTTATTCATTTTGATACCTTTATTTTTCGTCAATTTGAATCCCCAAGTTTTCGGAAGAGAATCGGAGAGATTTTTTATTCAATTTGAATCCTTAATTTTTTGGAGAAACTCGGAAACATTTTTTTTAAAACCCCTAAGTTGAAGAAGAGAAGGAGCGCGAGTGCGCGAGATATTAAAAGAAAAAAGAAAATAATTAACCCTTAAATCGCGAGAAAAGAAAAAAGATCCTGAACTAAAACCCTTAAATCGAGAAGAAGAAAAAAGATACTGAACCCCTAAGATGAAACTGGAAGAGGAGCTACTTGGCGTAAGAAATAAAAAAAACTTGAAACTATTTTGATAAACTGACTTGAAACTATGGTTAAAGAACTTAGATTATGGTTAACGGATTGATTCATTTTTTTTAAATCCTTTACTTTCTATTTTTGAACATTATTGTTTTAGTGCATAACTGCACGATTTTAACCCAAACACCCCTAAAATTTAAATTTGAAACTTAAAGGAGGCATTCCATAGAGTATATTACTTTTGATTTTTTGTTTAATTTTTTATTTTGACCCCTATAAAAGTGTGTGGAAATTTATGAACAAGATTGAATATTATGTTGAATATTAAAATTTGGATTAGAATCTATTTTGACTCTCAATTGACACATACCATCAAACGCGGTCACTTTTGATTCAGAAATTTTATAAGCCCCTCGTTCCCGTTAAAAGGCCTTAACTCTCCACAACTGACTGCATTCTAACATCTTGTCTAGCGTTAGCGAGGTTGAATCATAAGTGAAAAGAGGTAGGTGTTTGTCTTATACTTTAACCCCTCTAATAAGAATCGAACACTCCACCTTACCCCCGTAAAATCTTAAAGAGCATAAAGAAAAGGCTTATAACACCAAGAAGCACCGTTAGGGGCAGTGGGAGTTGGCCAGCCTTCCGCGTGTAGTGACCGGGGCTTCGTCTGGTGTTGACTAATGCCAATATTAATGAACTAAGTCTATATTTATTCAAAACCAAGGGAATGAATATAAAAAAATCATCAAAAGCTAAACTAAATATAGTGCTGGGCTTCGGTTGAGTAAAGAAATTTAGAAAACCCTAATAATAATAAAATTCATTCTGATCTAAAATTGCTTGCTTCTGCTGATACAAATTTGAAATACAAACAAAACTTTCATTAAAAATCCATTAATATCTCAACAATTTACTGTAAATTGTTTATTTACTTCCGATTTAAATATAAGTTTATCCTTTTAAGCATCATTTTGCAATAATATCAAAGGATGTGTTATTGATTATGGCTTATTTCACCTTTCTTTTATATTTAGATAAGCTAGCAAATCGTTAAACAAGGTATCCCCTTACTACCCTGTTATTATAGAGAGATATTAGAAAAATACACTCTCACTGCTCTCACTAAGTGCCGTCTTTTGACGCTATTTCGTACTTCGGGAAAGCCGAACTAGGCGCGGGAGTTCGGTCAAATGGTACGTCCCAAGCGAGGGGTTAGTCACTTGAATAATCAGGTGTACAAAACCACAGAATTCG
The DNA here is from genome assembly GCA_019434445.1 of Phalangium opilio. Classification (NCBI taxonomy): domain Eukaryota; kingdom Metazoa; phylum Arthropoda; class Arachnida; order Opiliones; family Phalangiidae; genus Phalangium; species Phalangium opilio. The sequence goes on from JAEQBA010002883.1 coordinate 256,956, forward strand.
ATTACTTGATTTCTAGAATTCTTAGATAATCATCAGTAATCAAAATCATTTCTGCGGGTAATCAAAGGTAATAGGAAATCTCCGATAATCACTGGAAATCACGTGAAATATTGAGAAAATTAGAAATAATCACATGATTTACTAGTAATCTTTTGTAATCACGCCTTTCGTGAAATAATCACGCATAATCAATGGAGGAATTCGAAAATCCAAAATAAAAATCATAATCAGTTGAAATAGTAATAATCACTGCATTCATCGAAATTCACGAGGAAACCAGTGGTAATCACGGTATTCACCAAAAAATCACCGGAATTCATTGGAATTCAAATGGAAATCACAAGTAATCCGCGGCAATAACGGGAAATCAGTGTAATGATTATGGAAATCACCGACAATAATCGTAATCACAGAAATCAAGGAATTCGTCCAGTAATTATAGGAATTCATATAAAATCCAGAAATCAGTAATCAGGTGTACAAAATTTTAAGGAATGACTAGGTTGGTTTCCATTGTAAATTCGGATCAATGGTAGGGAAAAACATGACCATCTCAAGAAATATTTTCATTATTGGAAACTATTCATCGTTAAATAACCAGAAACCTGACCTTGTAATTCGCCAACATTATTAATTCACGGCCTATTTCGAGAATTTTTTTCGGTACCCTTTAATTCGCCGAATGCGTCCGCAAGGGGCACGCTTTAGAATCTAAATTTCCCGCGAAATTTGAAGCTCAGCAAAACTTGGCGTGAATATCCATGTAGTAGACGATGGTCATTCCCTTTTTAAAGGGCTGAGGGATGAGATTAGATAAAAGATCATCAAGAATTATTAGAATATTAGGGAATCGTTGTAACTTCTAAATATAAAATAAGGAATTTAAGAATGAAAAAGCTTTTTTAATCGTTTAATTTTTCTAGTAAGTTTTTTATTTTATCTCATTAAGAGTGTCGCCTAACACTATTAGGAGTGTCGCCTAATACTATTAGGAGTGTCGCCTAACACTATTAGGAGTGTCGCCTAACACTATTAGGAGTGTCGCCTAACACTATTAAGAGTGTCGCCTAACAGTATTAAGAGTGTCGCCTAACACTATTAGGAGTGTCGCCTAACACCGTTAAGAGTGTCGCCTAACACCGCTAAGAGTGTCGCCTAACACCTGTAAGAGTGTCGCCTAACACCTGTAAGAGTGTCGTCTAACACCTGTAAGAGTGTCGCCTAACACCTGTAAGAGTGTCGCATAACACGTTTAGCAGTGTTTTATAATGGTACAATACCGCCTGATTACCAATTTCTTAGTTATATTATTTGGTAAGCAAATTGTGAAGAAGAGAGAGGAGTTACCGAAAGTACCTCGTCTCTAATGTACCTGTCCACCAGCTTCTCCAGAATTTTGAGGAAGAAGGAGGTCAGGCATATGGGCCTAAATGCCTTCGCCTCGAGATAGGAAGTCTTCCCGGGCTTGGGTATAAAGATGACCCTAGAGCGTTTCCAGTCACGAGGTATGTGACCGAGAGCAATGCAGAGTCTGTAGATCCTGCATAGTGAAGAGGCGATGTGGTGTAAGCCCTCCTGCAAAAGCAGAGGGAAGACCCCATCGGGTCCCGGAGACTTGTAGGGCTCAAATCAGTTGACAGCCCACCGAAGATTGGGAATCGTGACAACCTGTCTGGCTACAAGCCAGTATTCCCTCTTAGCCCTGTGCAGGACAGGGTAGAGAGAGTCAGGGTTTGTTGGGTTGATAAAAGTAGAGTCAGGAAAATGGACCTCCAGCATGTGCTTGAGAGTCTCATCCCCAGACTTAGTGTACACACCGTCCCGCAGCTTAATAGCATTAAGTCGATGTGAGCTGTCGTGCGCTAGAATCTTCAAGACCCTAGCCGTAGCAGGGACATTGGAGACTTGCTCACAGAAGGTCCGCCAGGAGTCCTTCTTAGCAGCTCTAATGGCCCTGTTGTAGGTGTTAAGGGACTGCCTGTATCCAGCCCAGTCACCCGTGCGCTTGGCTTTGTTAAAGAGCCGTCGCTAACGATGTGCTCTGACAAAACCGTTACCAGTTTTGACTAAGCCATTCAGCATCCACCTCCCCAGTCGAGCAGAGTGGACTAACCTGCTGCCTCTTGGCACTGGGGGTGAAACTATTTGGTTCACCGATGGTTCCAAGACTGATTCCGGCGCTGGCGCCGGCTATTACTGCCAAACCACAAGGGTCGGCTTTTCTGCCTGCCTGGGCACCTTCGCTATTGTGTTCCAGGCGGAAATTGCCGCGATCTGTTATTGCGCAGATTACTGTATTAACAAAGGGTATACCGGACGGACTGTGAGAATTTATTCTGACAGTCAGGCCGCCCTGAACGCGCTGAACCAGTGTCAGATTACCTCTCAACTGGTGCGCAGCTTCCTTGATCTGCTAGCGCGACTAGCATCCTGCAACAGGGTTCTGTTGTACTGGGTGCCAGGGCATAGCGGATATCATGGCAATGAGCAAGCTGATAGATTTGCGAAAAGGGGTGCGGAGGCCAAGCTCTTGGGGCCGGAGCCGGCCATCCCCATCCCCTACAGGCACGTCAAACGGTGTCTGCATGACAGGTTGACTGTCATACAAAACCAGCTCTGGCATAACATGGACGGCCAGAGACAGACAAAACTGTTAGTCAATGGTCCCTGCAGGTCTCGTGCTAGAGACCTAATTTGGCTCAGCAGATGGGATATTAGGCTGGCCACCGGTCTTCTGACCGGGCACTGTCGGCTTAATAGGCACCTCCATCTGATGGGTTTTGCCGACGACCCTCTCTGTAGGTCATGCCAGGAGAAGGAAGAAACATCTGCTCACGTACTTTGCGAATGCGACTGCTTCGCCTCGCTTAGACTAGAATATTTTGATTCACACACTTTGGAACCCTCGCGGGTCTCCTCTATTACGGTGGAGCGAATTCTTCGCTACGCTGTGGCCACGGGTCTATTCAAGGCCTGAATACGTGGGTGCACAATATGCCTTTTGGCATCGGTGCAAGGGCGCGAGCGCCCCTACTCACTAATAATAAATACAATTTAAATTGGCCACAAAAACTAAATGTAATAAAACTCTTTTTTGGGGTGTTTTTACGGTGTAAAAAAAGAGTATTCTAAATTTACACCATTTTAACACATTTTTAACACTTCGATTTCTTAGAGTGTAGAAAATAAGCAATTGGAAAGACATAAAATGTTTATTTCGACTAAAGAAAACTTTGTGGAGTTAGGCGCCATAACTCTCAGTGGACTTGGTGCAAACATAGACTTTAGAACTAGAATGTTAAGATTAAACAAGGCGTCACCCCTGAATGAAATGCAATTAAAAAATATATATTTAAGACTAAGTACGGTGAAACAGATGACGTACCAATTCCACCAATTCCATCTAGAACATTCTCTAAAGTATCAAAATGTTTCGGTTGCGGGAATTTAGGGCACTTTGTAGCTGATTGTTCTAAAAACAAATCCAAGCATAGAGTAACTCCGTTCAACCGCTTCAACAGTTCTTCTTAGCCTCTGCCCAGCACTTCTGCGGGAAAAATAGCTACGGACGTGGAAGACATTTTCGTTGACGACGAGGACTTAGATTTTGACCTTGCGACCTTAGACAGAATTGAAAAGCAGGAATTATATCTACTACTGTCAAGTATATTTCGGGAGGGAACCAACTCTGGGCTTGAAATAATATATTACTTTAAGTGCTACTTATACACAAAGTTTTTAGACTAGGAGCATTCATACCATTTACACAAGGGGACCTGACTCGGTGGTGGAGTCAAAAGCCACGCCTCCTTGTGTAAATGGTATGATTCCTCCTAGTCTAAAAACATTGTGTACACATGAATAGAGTCCGTTAGCAGTGTGTCTTGATTCGGAATGGCCCCATTAGAACTTAAAATTGTAATTTATTTATTAAGGTTTCCAGTTATATTGCGCATTCCAAGTCTGGACCACCCATTGCTCCCGCTTTTCCACGTTTGACGCCAAATCGGGATATTCCTGTTCAATCTAGTCAATCTAGATGCGCCTGGTCAAATTATTCAAGATGCGCCTGGTCAAATTAATCAAGATGCGCCTGGTCAAATTAATCAAGATGCGCCTGGTCAAATTAATCAAGATGCGCCTGGTCAAATTAATCAAGATGCGCCTGGTCAAATTAGTCAAGACGTGGTTGCTCAAAATAGTCAGGATGCACCTGGTCAAATTAGTCAAGATGCACCAGGTCAAATTAGTCAAGATGCACCTGGTCAAATTAGTCAAGATGCACCTGGTCAAATTAGTCAAGATGCACCTGGTCAAATTAGTCAAGATGCACCTGGTCAAATTAGTCAAGATGCACCTGGTCAAATTAGTCAAGATGCACCTGGTCAAATTAGTCAAGATGCACCTGGTCAAATTCGTCAAGATGCACCTGGTCAAATTCGTCAAAATGTGGTTGCTCGATCTAGTCAACCCCAACCACAGAAAACTGGGAAAAACTTAAACCAGAAAAAAACCTTAAATAATGATGAAGAAGAAAAAATGGGCATATTTGCTTAATAATGTTGGTATCTGAACGAAAATAAAGAAAAATACACTGGGAATGCCTAAAGAGTTTTTTATGCTATTTGGTTCAATGTTTAAAATTTGTGAGTAGTTCCAGCATTGCCTAGTTAGTGGTTCCTATGTGCTTCACCATAAGCATATCAAACCACCCGGGTGGTTTGATATGCTCATGGTTTCACAAGAAATATAAGAAAACAAAGATCAGAAGAAGATTTTACATTTTTGAAGAGACTTTCCTTAGACGTCATCCCACTCGACCACTAAATTCGGTCAGAATTCCGTCGCATGTGAAATCAAACTAAACGCTTGCAGTCAAAGGCCTGCGGAAATGGCCATGCTAAAGTTTTAGGTCATTATTTTGGTTAAGTGGGAGCCTAGCTTATGTGTGATTGGGTTGTGGCTTCTATGTTTTGGGGACATTTGCTTTTTGTGTGGCGAGATATGATTCAGCTTTGATATGGACAAATGTTACAAATCATACTGGTAGACTATGAATACGGTTGAGGTATAGCTAGAGAGTAGAGTTTCCACAGCAAGTGAGAGATATTGAAAAGGCTTGAACAATTGACTATTTTAAAATTCAATTCCTGCACTTGCAAAGAATTAAAAAAAGCGATAGATGCATATATTTAGGTTGTTTAAGGGGTAGTGATAGTCATCTCCACTCGGAGAGGTAATATTTTGGTTTTCCCAACTTTTTTCCAAAGGCGCTCCTTATGGCGAATGGCGCGTTCAGTCGCTCTAGTTATCAACGGGCGGGTTTGGTGTGTATGGGGTGAGTATAGCGGGACAACAGAAGAAATTACAGTGGAATAACTGTTCCTTAAAATAGACCAAGATTGTTCCATGGGTAACGCATCTAAGGGTGCCCAGTTTACTTCCCCAAGTTTGGTATTGAGTGAAGTAAAGTCAGCTCGCGAGTATTCAAAGTCATGCCGGAAGTGTCGTTGCACGTGAGGTTAGCTGGTAAGGGGAAAGACCGAAGAGATAATGACGTGGTCACTACCACCGAGCAGGGGAAGACTAACAATTTGGGGTAGTAGTGTTACGGGCGTGAGGATTGGTTAGGGACAGTTAGTTCATGGTATATTAGAGAGTTTTTGATATAAATAATTATACCGCCTCCTTTGTGAAGCGCGCCGTCTTTACGAAGAAATAAATAGTTAGTCAAGTTAAAAATGGCATCGGCATGATTGGTGGAGGCCCAGGTTTCACAGATACAAATATAATCAGGTGTACCAGTAGATGCAAGGGTAAGTAGTTCATCTCCCTTTTTGAAGAGACAATGGGCGTTGAGTGAGTAAACACTTAGACTTGTGTCGAGTGATGGTAGGGAGATTGGTGATAGCACGGCGGGTGTGGTGGTAGTTTAACGGTGGAGACTGATCTAGCAGCAAAGAATGTGGGAGCGAGACTGGTGAGGGCACAGGGCGTTCGTTGAATAAGAAACAATCTTGCCTTGACGAATACAAAGGCATCATAACGGCCTTGGGCTTTCAATTGACGAAGGTCCGCGAGGAGGGAGCGATGAGTCAGGGTTACGATCATGGGTAACGGCATACGGAAAATTATTATGGCGTCGCCATTCCAAGATGTTTTGCACAAAATATTGTCGATGCGACACAGTTAAAAAGGTCAGTCGAAGGGGACGGTCATAGTTCTGGCGAAAAGGCCCAAATCGGCGTGTAGAGACAGAATTGTACTCGGCTGGTTTGAAGAACATGTCTTGTTGAAGTTGGCGGACGAAGTTCATGTCTTCCTGGGGATAATTGTGGTCAAGAACGTGAAGGAACAATGCATTTAACTTTCGAGCGGATGAGGTATTTTGTGGCTTGCCAGACAGGGGGACTGGCAATGCAGAAACAAATGTAATTGGTAGGTCATTTGAGAAAGTTTTGACTGTGGGTTCGGCCGTGTTGCGTTCGTTTTAAGGTGTTTCGCCTGGTGCCATCGGCCAACGATAGCCGCTAATTAGGTAATTTGTTTAAATTAAATTATTTTTTGTTTTTTTAAGTAGATTAATGCAAACTACGCACAAGGGTTCGTTCCCTGGTTTCTCGACTTGTGAAACCAGTCAACGATAACCGCTATGAAGATAAGTTTTTGTTTAAATTGCTTGTAAAATCAATGATATATTCAATCGCACTATCACTAAACCCTGTCACCAAATCAGCCAATATTTTAAATTCAGTTCCTTTCAATCATTTGTGCTGGGTAACAATTGAATTATTAATTATTTTGCGCTCATTCTAACGTTACCTAAGAAAACAATAAACAATGGCCAGATTGCCAATGATAACCGATACAGAGATTATATTTGGTGCCACGAGCCAACGATAACCACTGCGTAGATCATTTTGTTTGTTTATATTAGTAGTAAAATAATTGATAGATTAAATCACACGATCACTAAACCCTGTCAAGAAACCAACCACTATTTTTTATTTCGGCTCTTCCAATCATTTTTATTAGGTGACAGTTTCGTTTTTAATTACTATTTATTAGTAACGATATTCGCTATTTAGAATAAACGTATTTCTTTAAATTAGATACATTTTTGATGTTTAAAGTAGATTAATTCAAACTACGCAGAAGGGTTCATTCCGTGGTTTCTAGACTGGTGCCACCAGCCAATGGTAACCGCTACGAAGATAAGGTTTTGTTTATATTGCTGGTAAAATAAATGATAGATTAAATCACACTGTCACTATTTCCTGTAACCAAATCAATATTTTTAATTTAGCCTCTTCCAATCATTTTTATTAGGTATCAATTAAATTTTTAATTATTTATTTAGTGCTTATTCTAATGTTACACAAGAAAAAAATAAACAGAGGCCAGTTAATTTATATAATGCTCTTTTTAGTTCATATACCAAAGTTACCTAAGAAAACAATAAACAATGGCCAGTTTTCGTTTCTCACCAAGTGACAACGATAACAGCAAAGAAGATTATTTTTTTGCTTTAAATTGCTCGTAAAATAAATGAGAGATTAAATCAAACAATCACTAAACCCTGTCACCGAACAAACCAATATTTTTAATTGTGCCTCTTCCAATCATTTTTATTAGGTTACAATTAAATTTGTAATTATTTATATAATGCTCATTTTAGTGCATATTCTAAAGTTACCTAAGAATAGAATAAACAATGGCCAGTTTCTTTCCAAGATTATTAGTATGTATTCATGACAAAATACAAGTTTTCTAAATTTATCATAAGCGCGAAATTAAAAATGCTTTTCTAGGTAATGTGTCTTATCCCTTCTATAATACCCCTGCTTTGGCAAGCACGCTGACAAAATCACAAAATGGCGTTTCCCAGTTTCTTGCCTCTCTCTCTAGTCTCTACGTTACTCGACAGAAATTTCCTCATTTTCATTTGTTGAAGGACAGCGGGAAACGTGTTACCCGATGGTCACCGTACCGTTTAACCTGGGTTGAAATGAGGTTATATTGTAATAAAAGTGGCTTTAAGTTGATTACATTCAATTGAAGTGAAAGTATGAAGTTCCGATAGAAGTGCGGACTTCTCTGAGGAGCCTTTATGCGCTCTCGGAACGTAAATACGGCTTTCTTAATATCTGTACTTCAGGCAATTAATTTATAAACTTATCGCTTACTTTTTCAAGTCTTTGTCTGCAAAAACAGTTTTTATTAATTTAAGTATGATTAAGTTAAACAAACTGCATTAGAACTTTTTTGACAGTGACAACTGTTCTAAAACCTGTTATGTATTCATTGGTATATGTATAAATTCTTGCTTCATATTGCAAAAAGTGAATTCAAATAGTTTTCATCGCTAAAACGATAATAGATTTCTCAGCCACAAGTGGCAGTGGAATTTCAAAGCTAAACCCAAAAAGTTTTCTTCTATAGGGCCACTGGAGACCCGCTTTCGTTTAATTATTTTATATCACATTATATAAATTAAATTTTGGTATTAGTCAAAGACTATTAACGTGTTTCTTGTTGAATAAGGTAGTTCTAGATTTATAAAAACAATACCTATCTTAGAATAGAATTATAGCAGTTTTTATCTGAGTATTTAAATTAATTTTACTAAAGACTGTTGAAAATTGGACCAGTTTCAGTCAAATGAATGTTTTTAACTTTTATTCCAGTATTTTAAAAGGTGATACGCTATTTTTAACAACCTTATTAAGTTATTTTTATTAAAAGGAAGGAATGAGACTGAGCTGAGATCATTTTCGAAGCAATTTTAAACCCCAGTCAAAACTAATAATCGTTCTTCAGTATTTTATATCACTTTTTTAGGCTTAAAATGTAACAGAGGAAGAGAAATTATAGTTAATAATAATGGTTTAGGGCTAAACCTTTTGGCTAAAGAAATATTTCTTTGCATCACAATGTGTACACAAAGTAGTTTGTTTAAGGTTTATACTAATTAATATAAATTAAAAATATAGGCTTCATGAATATGAATGTTTGACCTTTTGTTCATACATTGGTAAAGAAATTTGTCATAACTATTCCAAAGCTCACAAGATTGTCTCGCGTAATTCCTAGTTTCAAAGTATAATTTTTTTGGTTCATATAGGCATGTTATGTTTACTAACCACAAGAATAGCTTACAATGTAGCATGAAGTTTTCTTGAGTCATGTACGACAAAGAAATTTTTATTTTTTGTAGACTGGCATTGTTTTGTTCATTGATTTCAGAGTTCATATTTTTAAAATTAATGTACTTATCTAAACAGTACCCTAAAGCACAGCCTGAAATATAAAAGTTCCTTAGAAAAATAGACTCGAGTAGGTAGAAAATGGGCGTTCAAATTCACTTGGTATTCAATGGTATCGATGGTATCAATGGTATTCAATGGTATCAACGTCATTTTTTTCTCGACGCCATCTTGTTTTTTCTCTCACGTCATCGTTTCTTCTCGGCGCCATTTTATCTCTGACGCCATCGTTTCTACTCGGCGCCATTTTGTTTTTATTTGGGCTGGAATTTTGAAAATGTTAAGTCTTATCAGACTTCAATCAAGACCAAAGTTCATTGTGATATTCAAAATCCTGAGTTTGCTGATAAGGCAAGCAATCAAAGATTAGATAGATATACTACAGTTATAATATATTAGAAAGTGAACGTCTTATATACTAAGTTATTTTGGGAATGGTGACAGACGGCATACGCTCAAATTCAAACCTTAATCCTAATTGATGTATACCATTTATACTAATTGTATTGACTTACCAGGGTGCAACGCACGCTAACTTAAATAATTGTCGAAGAAAATAATTAATATTAATTATATTTATTTAAATATTTATGAAAAACTGGAAACTCAAAACACTTCAAAACTTTGACACGAAATTTGAAATTGTTTAGCCTTTGCGTGGGTAATTTAAACCTCGGGTATAAAACCAAACCAAACCTAACCTATTCTAAGCCCACCCCACTGCGAATATTCTATGTAAATCTCTACACTTAACCCCGAAGTTGATATTTTCAAATCTTGCGCCAAAGCGGAAATGGGATCGGAATTCCTGCTGTCTGTCCAAGATGTTTGTTTAGGAACTTTAGGGCTTTAGTCGACCTCGGGATGAAGCCTATTAACTAATATATTAATATATATATATATATATATATATATATATATATATATATATATATATATTGTTTAAATAAGCTACATATTCTAAGCATTTATTTAAGTGGGTGTTCCTTGTCTCCGAAACAAAACATACGAATAATAAGAAAACTTGGTAAGAACTGTTTGTAAATATAAGTTACAAGTTGAATATTAAGCCTCGGATCTCTCTGTTTACAGTATATGGTAGCCGATATGCAGCATTTCATCTATAAAATAAATTCCACTTACTATTTAAGACGAGGTGTATCTTTAAAACCATTCCGGAGGAGAATTAAAATGCTAAGACTGCTTTACACGTGGTGGTGGTTTGAAATATCTAGATACGTGAATAGACACGTTGCCGGCGATAAACAAGAACAGATAAGAAATCTGGAATCTTTTATCGATAAGATATGTTCCCACGTGGTAGGAAAATTTCCAGATAGTAAACTAGAACTATTTATCGATAAGATATCTTTCCACGTGGCGGGGGTAAACTAGAACCGAAACAAGGACTGTTTATCAATATATTTCCACATGGCGGGGGTAAACCAGAACCGATAACCGATATCACTCACGCTATTTCCAAACTTATCGATGTCTTCATCGAAACTAGAAATCTTATCGGGCTTATCGATGTCTTGATTGAGACTAGAAATCTTATCGGTCATATCAAAGGTCTCCGGTTTATCATGTATAAAAACTCGTACACGTGGTGATATGATCATTTTACGGCTAACCAAGCTCTCTCCAGCAACCAAAGTACCACAGCAGCGGAATTCAGCAACTATAGTCCCGCAGGAAACTCTACGTTATAATGTAAGTACACTCTCTGGAGTTTTCTCTATATCCATTATTCGGAATTAATTATATATAGAGCATGATTATAGTTATTAAAATAATTAAAAGATATGGATTTAACTTTACAACACCCATTTACTGGGCTCATAGCCGGGGTCACTGGTTGTGGGAAGAGTGTTTTTGTAGCTAAATTAATTAAACATCGTGAAATATGTATTTTACCGTCGCCCGAAAGGATAATTACACGGAATATCAGGCGAATCTTTTTAATACTATATCCTCACATTTACCGATGGTAGAATTTCATGAGGGTTTATTAGATGTTAGCATTTTAGATGCCGGTGTGAAAAATTTTGTTATATTAGACGACCTTTAATGTGAAATTGCCAATAATAAGGATGTGACGAACCTATTTATACGAGGTTCCCATCATAGAAATACCTCAGTTTTAATTCTAATGCAGAACCTATATTATCCCGGAAAGGAGACCTATATTATCCCAGAAAGGAGATACGTACTTTAAACCTAAACGCTCATTACTTGGTTATATTCAAAACACCACGTGACCAGTCGGCCATTATCCATCTTGCGAAACAGATATACCCAACCAATAGCAAATACGTGATAGACGCGTTTAAACAGGCCACCTCTGAAAGTTTCGGTTATCTTTTCGTAGACCTCAAAGCTAGTACCTCGGACGATCATCGACTACGTAGTGGAATATTACCCGGAGAACAAGCTGCAGTTTACGTTCCAAAATGACTGCCTTCATCGAGGTTAACTTCTTCCGAGTTAAAGGTGCATGGATAATTAAGGAAATGGCCGCTTACTTTGAGGAGACGAAGGATTACGAGGTGTGGATTTTCAAATCACCTTGCCCCTTTGCTGATCCATCGCGTAGCGATAAAGGCAATGTTCCTGGCTAACTCGGAACATTTGTGACTTACGTTTTGAGGAGGGTGATCACGACTTTATCGAATTACCCAAAATTTTCGAGGAAATCCGTGAAAAGGCCAGCGTGTTCGTGACTAAGGGAGCTGAAAAAGCATCGGTGTTATCGGACCTCTTAAAAACTGAAGTTCTTAACGCGGAAGATCAAGGCTGCCCCCGACTGACGACCGTAGTGTGCTCTCATCCCAGAGCTTGCACCTTCCACCGAAACATCAATAATTGCACCCTGGTCAAGGTGTTCCGTTTGGCGGCATGGCTCCGTCACAGAGAGTGCGAAAGCATTTAGACTTTTTGAAATACCTTAATAGTTGCAATGCGTGCCAGAGGAACGCCGCCATTAAGCTTGCCAACGAGGAAGCGATAAAGGCCATAGCAGAATGTTGTATAAATGTTCTTCGGAATAACGTACCACTCTCAGTGAGTGAGAAGAAGAGCTTGAAGAAACATCGGAGAGTGGCCGATATTATTCCACATTCTAAAAGAAAAAAGATACTAATACAAAACGCTGAATTTCTCCCCCTACTTCTGACCCCCCTTCTATCCATCATAAGCTCTGTCGCTGGTGCTGCCATAAGCCGAGCCATAAAGTAGAAAATGGTGAAAAAATGCTATTAATTTCGCAAGACGCGTACCAGAGACTAAATAAGGCTCAAAACGATTTCAAAATTGATACCACGCTAGAGTTGGAGAAGGACGATAAACTAAAGACCATTATCGACGATCCAAAACTAAACAATACCGAAAAACTCAGTAGATATAATCACGTCTTATCAAGACCAATACATAAAAAAGAAAAGAAAAGGAAGACCAAGAAGATTAAACCGGGTAAAACGCGAAACTGGTCCGCCGAAATTGCATCATCGGTTCCAGCCTATACGGCGACTGATTGTTTAAACCTGTACAAGTGGATGGAACTAGCCTCCGATATAAAATGGACGGACGCTGGTGAATTAATTTATGAGAAACGTAAAATAATCGGTTCTAATATAGTAGACTTATTAGCGTATACGGCTGTGAAATCGAGGAAAAAGACTCCCGTCTCTGGTTCTGACCACTTTTACGAACTTTTATATAACGCGAATGTTCCCAGAACTTTAATTAAACTTAGAAAAAGTGACTTAGACCCTCCCGAAAAGCGGGAAAAGCGTGAAAAGAAGGAATTTGATGAATTTAAGTTAGCTTCCGAGTCAATGGATGGTGAGGGTTTCAGAGATAAATTGGATTTGTTTGTAGTATTTTTGCCATACTGAATAAAATATGTTTCATTTACGATTTTTGTTTCATTTGATTAAAGTATTACGCCATGGAAGGTTGTGATAGCCAGGTGGCTGCTTTAAGCCTGTTAACTAGTTTACCCGAGTCATTTTTTAAATACCCTAAAGTCTTAAGCGTTATATTAACAATTTTTATTATAATTATTATAGAAGTTAGTGATTTTCTCTTCTGGCATTATCAAAATTCCCTGAATTGCACTTTTAATGGATAGCTTAAAAGAGATTTATTCTAATGTGTCCGACCCGGGTTCCTACGGTAGCGTGCAGGGTTTATATAGAGCGGCTAAAGAGCAGGGTTTAAATGTTTCGTTGAAAGAGGTTGAAAATTTCCTGAAAACTCAAGATACGTATACTCTACACAACAGTTCTAGGAAAAATTTCACAAGAAATAGAACAATTGTGTATGGAGTCGACGAACAGTGGCAGATTGATTTGGCGGATTTGAAAAGCGTAGCTCGTCATAATAAGGGTTTCCGGTACCTTCTCTGTTGCATAGACGTTTTCAGTAAGTACGCTTTTGTGGTAGCGACCAAGGACAAGAAAGGGCCAACCATTCTTTTTGCATTTAAGGCTGTTTTAGAGTCTGGTCGGTCACCTAAGAGGGTGCAAAGTGATCATGGAAATGAGTTTATTTGCAAGGACATTCAGCGAGAATTAAAAAGAAGAGGGATAGAGTTCTTCGCCCCTGATTCCGAGCAAAAAGCTACGGTAGTCGAGAGGTTCAATAGGACTCTAAAGTGTCGTATGTATCGTTACTTTACGGAAAATAACACCTTAAAGTACATTGACGTGCTAAAAGATTTGGTGTGGGCCTATGACAACAATTATCATCGGTCCATAAAATGCAAACCCATTGAAGTCACCACGGAAACCTCGAAACGCCTCTGGGAAAACCTCTATGGGGGAGTAAACTTTTCACCCCCTTTAAAGTATCCCTTTGATGTTGGCGATGTGGTTCGGATAAGTAAGCATAAGAATATCTTTGAGAAAGGATATTTACCCACATGGACGGAAGAACTCTTTAAAATAGCGGAGAGATTACCTCGAAGTCCGCCGGTATATAAGATCCACGACTTGAATTCCGACCCCATTACTGGAATTTTTACAAGGAACAACTACAGAAAATTGGGAAAGACTTAAGTACTAGCGTGTTTAAAATAGAAAAGATCTTGCGGAAACGTCGCAGACCAGACGGGACACTAGAGAGATTAGTTCGTTGGAAAGGTTATCCACCGTCCTTCGATAGTTGGGTTCAGGAAATAGATATAGCATGAGTTTTTACGTTACTCTACCTTCCGATTCGTCGATGGGATATTTCCCCGATAATACGAGAAGTAAATTTAGGACTTATCTTCCCGAACCAGTGAAATTACAAGGTCCGTATGAAGTCGGCCTAGCGGAAATTTCATATCCACACACTTGGAATAACATGAACGTTACGTGCACGTCCACGCTCACCGGTATAGGGAAGGATCTGTCCTATTCTAGAATGGTGGAATTACCCGCAGGGTATTATGGAAATATAGAGGATCTCCTAGAGCAACTTAATTACGACGAGGATGACGTTTCGGATATGACTATTCTTAAAAACCAGGTCGGCAGTGATGACAATATCATAGAGTCCGAAACCCCCTCGAATGCCAAGTATAGTTTCAGTTACATACGACGTATACGCCGTGTGGAAATTTACGTGGCGGATAATTATATGTTAACTATACCGGGACAACTCTCCATTATGCTGGGATTTTCAAAAGACCCATCGAAAACCTCAACCTTTGTTCACTCTAGAACAGCTGCGTACCCCGTGGACTTGGACGCGGGTCTCCATTCTCTCTTTGTTTATTAGGACATAGTCGAAAGTAGACCGGTTGGAGATGTGCACGTACCTTTACTCAGAATCGTGGGCATACAGGGTAATGATGGTGAGACGGTAGATAAAGACTTTCCCAGACCGCACTATCTCCCCGTTGCTAGTAACACTTTCCAGTCGATTGAGGTTAACATTATGAGCGAGCTCGGTATTCCCGTGCATTTCGAGCGAGGTAGACTTCACGTGACGCCATTATAAATAAGAAAGTGACGGTGATTCACGTATCATTTGCATTTAGAGCGTTAAAGTAAACGCGTCACGAGCAGGAAAATGTCCCAATCGGATTACGATCACCATTTTCTGAACCAGATTGGACATAGATCGAGAGTTGATTTCTATAAGCACTTTCACTCTCAGCTAAGTGGTTCTTTGGCTGTGTACAGGGATGTTCCGTCGCAACACGTCGGTTACGGGTTAGGGAATTTTATAGCCTCTGCTTTTCGTCGAGCCATGCCACTAATTAAAAAGGGGGCTATATTCCTTGGGAGAAAGTTTTTAAATACGGGTGCAAAGGTCGCGACCGACGTGGCTAGCGGTATTCCTATAAGATCATCCGTAAAGACCCACGGTAAAGTCGCTGCGAAAGACGTAGCCCTCAGCGCGGCGGAAAAAATTCGAAAAATGACGGGAAGTGGTAGTAAAAGGAAACGCAAAACCAAACCCCTAGTCAGTTCAGTCGTGAGAAAGAAGCGGAAAGCACCATCTTTTAAACGGCCTGATATTTTTTCTAAAACATAATGACGCACATTCACCCCGATTCGCATGGATCCGTCAGTTCGGAAGTTGAACTTTTCAACGTACCTCTAACCAACACCAGTATTTTGAGTGGAGAATGGGTCGAATACAGCCCAATCTCTAACATTAACGAAAATTCCACCATCACGTTCTCCGTGGCCGGCAGTACCGACTCTTACTTGGACATGTCTAAGACATTGACGCATTTTCAAGTTAGGTTCGTTAATCCCGCCGATGGAACTACATTACGGGCGGCAACGGAAAATGTGGGACCCGTCAATCTGTTTCACCATAGTCTATTCAGCGAAGTACACCTTTCGATGCAGGAGAGATCCGTGACACCGTCACCGCAAAACTACCCTTACAAGGCCATGTTTCAAACGGCTGTAACATTTGGAGGACCGGCCAAAACTAGTTTTCTTACTAGTTCTTTGTTTTACAAAGACACGGCCGGTAAATTTGACGTCTTTGCCATGAACAAGGGTTATAAGGCGAGGGCGGCTTTCGCTAAAAGTGGTACGATCGATATGATCGGAACTGTACACTTGGATTTGTGTCAACAATCACGTTACATTCCAAATATGACGCATCTTAAATTCAAGTTTGTTAAAAGTCCAAACGAATTTTGCATACACGCGGAAGGGCCGGTTAAATGGAAAGTGGTTTACGAGTTGGCATCTCTCTATGTACGTAAAGTAAAATTACCATCGGAAGTGCTTATAGCCCACGCCAAATGTCTCGAAGTGGCAACTATGAAATACCCCATTATTCGCACAGAGTGTAACTCTTTTTCTATTAATAGCGGTACAAAAATATGTGTTAGAGATAATTTATTCATGGGTCAACTACCTAAAAGGGTACTTTTCGCTCTGGTAGATCAGAATGCTTATTTGGGTGAATACAAAAAAGTCCCCCTTTAATTTTAAACATTTTGATTTAAATCATATCGCCTTGCATCTGGACGGAGCCAGCGTCCCTCGTAAACCCCTCACTCCGAACTTTGCTGGCGGTCAATATGTTAGGTCTTATACGAATCTCTTTACTCAAACCTCTCAATGGTTATTGGACGAGGGGAACTATATTTCGCGGGATGAATTTCCTAATGGGAGTTGTATATTTGCTTTTGATTTGAGTCCCGACCTCAGCAGTTCGTCCTCCCAATTTCAATTGATAAGAAACGGTAACTTGCGTCTTGAATTAAAATTCGCCAAAGACTTGCCCCAGACCGTCACGGTTTTGTATTACTCTGAGTTTCAGAATTTGGTAGAAATTGATAAGAATAGGACTGTTATTTACGATTACAACTAAATGGATACTAGACAATTAACTAGAATTATGCGAAGTGATAAATTCACCAAGGGGTTATTTCGCGGAGTTTTCGCCGCAGATACTTTACCGAAAACCGTAAAGACTTTTCCCTCTCTGTATATTGTAAACACTGGATTATCAAATACCGACGGAGAACATTGGACTGTTATCTATTTTTCTCGAAACCGGAACACAGAGTTCTTTGACAGTTTCGGAAACCCTCGTGACATGTTTAAATTTAACAATTTCGTTGAAAGAAATAGCGTGACTGTAACTTTTAATTCGAAACAACTTCAAGACAATACAAGTTGGGAAAACCAAAATATTACCTCTCCGAGTCAAGAGGTCTACTACTACAAAGTTATTTACCTAGATATGGAATTATTTCTCTTTTTTGAAGTAAAAATTTACAAAATATTGAAGCAGTATTCCAAGCATAGCGAATATACAGTAAAGCAGACGACATTTTACATCCAATAAGGATAAATCTTGACACATGGAAATCAGTTAATAGCAAAAAGAACAGGAAATGAAGTCCACGCTTCAGCTGTTTACCCTATATTCTGATAGCTACATTCACAACTGGTTAGCAGTGTAAACACTATCGTCTCGTCTCACCTCAACAATACTCTTAGTTTGCCAACATGAGTGTTAACGTTAAATAATACCAAAGCTAAATTGTAGCTAGACGCACTGATAGTCAATGCGCACCATAAAGAGAATAAAAACTCTGTAGCTTAGCCCTACTAATCTAATTGCCACCATGATCTTTTCTTCTATTATAAAATCTTAACCTGATTATTTAAGAGTGTATTTAACTTTCGGCTCACTCTGAACCGTTGATGTCTCTTCATTTCAGACACGAAAATCAAAACCCAAAGTTTACTTCACCTCAGGCCTCAATTATTTACTCTATATTTCACTAAACTTATTGCAAGTAATGCTAAATATACCCGCCGGAGTCTAGATCTTAGCTTTCTTCATGAAATTACTAAACCAAGGATTATTCTATATACAGATGTAGTATAGCTTAAGTAATATATAAACAGCCATTTCAAATAATAATATTAAAAAAATCTTTGGAATATCAAAATGAAACAGATCTTTAAAGCTACAAAAGCACTAAATGCATCATAATTACGAAAAATATTTCATCATATTCACTTTATATTAAGGATAAAGGGAATATTATGGTTCTGTAGGATTTCTTTACACATCAAAACAAAACGAACTTCTAACGCAGCGCACTGCGGCACTAGTGTAATAACGGACGGACACACACAGACAATAACATAAACTGCTTTTTAACTCTTTCCGTATTAATTTTGAATTGAGAAACAAGATTATCTTAAATATTAAAATAAATATAATTAATATTTGATATTTTCTTCGTTAGTTATTCGCCTTATTGAACGTTACATCGTTTTAAAAAAGAACAATTAAACATTCTTGAGAGACTTGACTAATATTGGCGTTTGAAATGAAGCATACGCCGGTTGCTTCGCCTTACTAAAATAGGTAGTATATAAGGGTTTCGAATCGCAGCTATGGATAAGAACAGCGCAATTGCGTGAACCTTTGGTGGAAGCCCCACCTTAGGGAGGCCAGATGTTTCTCGTAACCCTGGCCGATCGCCGCGTATGTCTTAACCTTAAGGATGATGATGGAGTAGAAGCCAGGTGTGCAGACTGGTGTCCATGTGGGATGGACAAAAACAATGACCAGAAGATGGTGGTGTGTAGAAACCAGTGTGTACAGACTGGTGTCCATGTGGGATGGACAAAGACTAGAAGATGGTGGGGATTAGAAGCCAGTGTTTACAGACTGGTGTTCCATGTGGGATTGACAAAGACCAGAAGATGGTGGTGTGTAGAAGCCAGTGTGTACAGACTGGTGTCCAAGTGGGATGGACAAAGACCAAAAAATGGTGGTGTGTAGAAGCCAGTGTGTACAGACTGGTGTCCATGTGGGATGGACAAAGAGCAGATGAAGGTGGACTATAGGACTTGCGGAGGTGTTTGTGTATATTTCGCTCTATATAGGTGTAGGGGTATTAAAATAAGAGATCTGCTCTAGATTTGGAAAAGATAAGTGTTTAAATGATAAGATGATATCGGAATTTATGTATAAAAAGTTTTCAATAAAATTTTATTTTTAAAATTTGTGCTTTCATTTTTCACATAAAAAAATAAATAAATAAATAAAATATATTTTAAATCACGCGCGCCGCGTGTTGATTCGCGCCGGGAAGTAATGGAACCGCGCCGCGTGGAGGACCACCACCCCCGGTTAAATTTTGTAGTGTCCGTGAGCGTTTGTGGATATTCCGTCAATGATAAAACGCTTGTCATCACAGGGGTTGAGGCATAACTTCGTCTGTCTCACGGTGTGTAGTTCGTGCTTGTTGCTGGTTATACGTTTCATCTCCGCCATGGTGAGTTGACGGTTGAGAAGGCATTCCTTGTACTGTATGAAGCGTAGTTTCTTTTTAACGACTCGGCGACATATCCCCTTGGCCGTCTTCTTCTCTCCTTTGGCGGACATGATCGAATACATTTTATGTCGAAGCCCGCAAAAGTCCGAGATGGGTACGCCGTCCAATTCGTCCTTGAATTTCCCCAGGACTTTCTTATTTTCTTCACTGAAGAGGCGGTGGATTTTGGGGTATCCGGAGAAATCATACATTTCGCTCTTCTCGGCAAAGTCCTGGTATAGGTCGGGAGTCTCGATATGGTACGTCAGCCGTTCTGGAGTCCGTATCGGTGAACAATAACTTGGCCCGGTCTCCGTACTGCTTCCTGATGACGTCGTAATGGAACTCGTACATTAGCAACTTGGATAGGTCCAGAACGGTGAATCCGGTGTAGATTGGTTGGTTGAGGGTTAACGTCTTCTGCACTCGATGAATTCCCACTAAATAGTTCTTGAATAGCGTGAAACGTTCGAATGCCGGGGAACTAACCATCTTTATGGCACGCTCGGGAGTGTTCACCAGGGTGAAATCGATCCTGCTTCTGAGGTTCTCCATGGTTTTACCTGTAGAGAGAGAGAAAGAATAGCACATTTAATTTCTAAAGTCATTCTAGGTTAGGTAAGGTTAGGTTAGGTTAGGTTAGGTTAATAGTACATACCATATACGCTGTTGTTCATTAATTTAAAAAAGGATTTTTCAAATTCGTTGGTCACTGCCTTCCTCTTGTCCGTGTTAAAGTCTATGAAAGGTTTCAACCACGCTCCTTGTTTGAAGGTCAGAATCCGATGTATTTTGCTGATCAGAAGTCCTTTTGCCAGGTAGTACTTCAAGTTTCGGAAGTGGAGCACGTATTTCTCCTTGGCGTATAGGGATGGCACCAGCTTGGGACAGCTGTCCTTTTCTTTCAGACCGAGCTCCCGTAATTGGTCCTTTGAATACGGGGATAGTTCGGCGGTAGTAATGACCCGTCTTTCAGGTGCGAGAGGATAGCAGTTGTGGGCGTCGTGTAGATGTTGAGGATACTCCAAGTCCACCTCGAGAATGTATCCCACATTGTCGTCATCGGGATGGTTTATGGGGGTGTAAAGCTCCTTCATGCACGTGAACTTGTCAATTCCACCGTTGGCCAGGTTTTTGGCGAGTTCTTCCAATGATGCTGGCATAAACCGTACCGTGTCCAAAAACCTCAAATTTCCCAAACTGAAGGAGATGTATGTTTCCGAGTTCGATGGGATACACTGGATGATCTGGTTCTTCACTAATCCGATTTTTTCCATAATTAGATGGGCGTCGTACCGGGATAGATTGTGCAGAAAAACGAGGATGAATTTGGGCGTTTTCAGCTTTAAGTTGCAGGTGTTATGGGCGGCTCCTCGATACGCTCCGCTTGAGTGGTCGTGGTCACGAACTTTACAGTTGTTCACCGTAAAAGCGTCGCCACAAACGTAGCAAGATGTGGCAGCCGTGAAGTTGGCAACGTCCGTTCGTGAAAAATTCATTGGCTCAATATCCTTCAGCTTTTCCGTTAAAACATCCTGTTCAGCCAGGAGATTTTCGAGGAATTTCGAGGCAGCATCTTCCCCGCGGTACGTGACTGGCTTGGACGGTTTCCCATCAGGTCCCACGACTACGTAGCTAAAGCCGCAGGCGATGTGGCTTGTTAACCGTGTCGTTGAGGAGAGTGTAGAATCGGGCATTCATGTGGCAATTTTCGGTAGAATCGCTTCGAAGTTCGCGAATATTACGTACTTCAACTGTAAAAATTAATTAGCAAATTTAATAACTACCTCGATTGACACAATTTATAAACCTAACCAATTAAAGTAATAATGAATATCTTACCTTTTCACACCATCCGTAGTTCTTAAATTCTAAGACGGGATCCATGTATACTGCAGTCAATGACGTGTTCGTCCCTTCGCGTTTCGGAATCGGGACCCGAAAATCGGTGTAGGCAGTACCGGCAATAGACCTGTTCACATTAAGGGCCGCGCATGAGAAGCTGCAATGTTTGGGGGCATGAGTTATAGCGCTTCTATGGAGTTAAACGTGTAAACTAAACTACGATGGACGTATGGGAGACCTTTTGAAATTTAATATTAAATTAATTATTATTAATATTAAAAAAAAAATGTTTAAGTTCTAATGGAAACGGTTCATTGATATTAGTAGGCCGCTATAACTCACTAAGCCTTGGCGACGGTACGGGATCATCGCTTCATCGGCGAATAGACGGCGATGTCCGCCGATGCCGTGCCGAAAGCGCTGTGTATAAATGCCCGTAAGCCCTGGCGCCCAATTTAGTGAGTAGAATTTCATTAAATGCCCTAATTTTACGTCTATCAATTGAATTTGATAAAATTTCACCTCGGAAGTTCAATTAATACTTTTACAACAAGTAATACAACACTGTTTTATAAAAATAAACTCGAAAGCGTAGCAAATAAGGCAAAAGGAATGGTTAAAAGTACTGCACTGCCCCCGAACATTCTTTCTACGCATGCTCACCTCTCGAAATTTTTCCCCCCTTTTCACCCCCGCTCTACCGGTGAAAAGGTCTATAGTGCGACGCGCCATGGTGTCCCGTAAAATCACTTAGAAGTCAACTCAAGTGCCGAATAAGGCAATAATGTTTGGTTTCGCCTTTCGTTATGAGAAGGAGGTCTATTTGACGATGTTTTTCTACACGATTTGTGCTAATGAAGCGCGGGAAAACTTCGTTTTCGTAAGAAAACACGTTTATTGATAAATTGTTTTTGCGCTCAAACTTTTCCATTCTAGCGACACTAAGTTCGAATGGGAACGTTACCCCGGTTAAATTTAACTCATCTTGAAACTCTACATATTTTTGCACTCGCGATGGGTTATCGTTAGGTGCTACGGGGTGAAGGTGAGCTATCATAGACCATAGAAAGCATCGGTTGTCGTTGTTCTTAACATTTATCAGCGCTCTTTTTTGGGCAAGTTTCTAACGGTAAATATGATATAATATTCACTTGAAGGAATAAAATCCTGTCTAACACCCAACCACTAATTCATCAATTTGATTTTTTATACCGGTCACGCAAGAATCTAACTGTTTAGGAATAATGTCTCCAGAAATGGTTTGTTGAGTCCGACTATTATGATAAGCTAGAAACTCGACCTCTTGAGCCTCGTTCGCTAATTCCCGAGTATAGCGCGCGCGAACTGAAATGTACCACTTGATCCCGTGATCCCGATTTAACTTATTCTGAAGATAGTTCTCGATTAATGCGCGGTGGCGATTAACTAACCCTTCAACGTCCGTTTCAATAGCTGATGGTGTTATCCGTCCGCAAAAAATCGCATGTCCCAAGACTTGTAATTCCTCCAAAGTATCGTGGACGGGGTTGTTTGGCGGTGTGGCGATGATTAGCTCTGGTCGTTGTGCCTCTTCCGCTTCCTCAAAATTCACCATGAATGTGTGGAGATTGGCGTTCTCCTGAGTGCTCAGAGGTTCCAGGGAGGGTTCTGGTCTATTAACTCCGTCCATGAAAGAATGGATATTGGCGTTTTCTTGGGTGCTCAGGGGTTCCAGGGTGAGGTCGTGGTCAGGCTCATCAATCCCATCCATGAAAGCGTGGATATCGGCATTTTCCTGGGCACTCAAGGCGAGCATGGAACTTTCGGGATCGTCTTGGGTTTCGGCGGTGGACGTGGAGGGTTCGGATGTAGCGGGCTTAGATCGTTTAACTAAGACATCGCTAATACCTTCAGCCTCACGCTTCGCTCGTGACTGGCGACTTGGTTGGGTTTCGGCGGTGGACGTGGAGGGTTCGGATGTAGCGCGCTTAGATCGTTTAACTAAGACATCGCTAACACCTTCAGCCTCACGCTTCGCTCGTGACTGACGACTTGGGACTAAATTACTATGCTTCCTAGCTACGTGATTATTTAGAATATCACGTCTAATAAACGTTTGCGGGCAGACGGAGCATGGAAAACTAATATTTTCATGCTTTTCCCGTTTATGTCTAAGAAGACTACAATTCTTAGCATATTTAGCGCCGCAAATATCGCACATAACCATTATGACTGGTATAGTTTAATTTTAAATAAAATAAACTGAAAACTTACTATCTGGAGAAATCTCTCAGAGTCTGGTGGTATTCTGTCAGGGGTTAGCTGAGGAATGGAATTGATGTATAAAATTCCCAGCTATTTATACTATTCTAATCAAGTCCACAAAGGGTAGAGTTCATCAAACCCGAAACCAACATGTTTAGTATTTTATCTGGTATGTCGTCATTTATAATAAACCTCTGATCTCTATTGACTTTTACCAATCTCGCTCACTTTTCAGAGATCTTCGATTATACTATTTATCTAGTATATCTTCATTTACTGTTTAAATAAAACTATACCCATTTTGCTTTCCCCGGTACTATCACTTTATATGTTTAATATCTTATCAATACTTTGGATGTTGATTTTAATAAAATTACCCCACCAATTTGTTTATTTTTCCATATGTTTGTGTTTTACCAAAGTGTTGATGATCTTTATAGTATCATCTTTTCTATCTATGTGTATTTAGATATAGAATTTGCATTACAACAAAGTTCAGGGTTTTAAAGATTGGTAAATGACCTTTATTTATTCAACTTTTATCTACATTTACATAGGAATAGAATTTTGGATGTTGCAAAGTTCGAGGTATTTTAAGATTGGTAAATGACCTTTATGGAACCTATATTTACTTAGGCTTATGTTTTGGAATATTGCAAAGTTCAGGGTTTTTAAGATTGGTAAATTTCACTATAAACCCTAATGGCGGAGAATTAAGGGGTAATTAATTAAGCCTAATTTGAACTATCCTATTTATTCATTATAAATGATAAGACTTAAATATTTTTTCCAGTTTTATTCACAAACCAAGTTTTGAATTACATACTACTATTGTAGCTATTCTTTTACAAAAATCCAAACTTAAAAATGTTGAATTATTAAACAACTGGGTAATTAAATCAATATCCAAATTATTAACAGCATTTTCGTAGTGAATGTTCACACGTTCAGCCCAGTCCATAGTCACACACTCGTGTTGTAGCTGGGATCCATGGGAAATGATACAACCGTTGCAGGCCTCTTAATATATTTTGTCAGTTGCTGATGAACAATTTCGTTCACCTCCGAGGACACTCGCTTGGCCGTGTTTAGAAAGGTTACCACTTGATCATGTTTCTCCAAAAGTTTCCCCCAAAGGGCGGCTCCAATTGCGAACCCGTTTTTGGTTGGGTAGAGAGTTCCATAGTTTAACCCACTTCCTGCCTTCATCTCACGAATGTTGAGAACTTTCCAATCCTGTTACATATTCAGTTCGATACGTTTCAGGTTCGACCCATCAAAGGACATAGATACTGGTGTAGCATCATCATTCTGGAAATAGTGGGTTACTTGCTCTCGCATTCCGTAGAGTTGATAATATTCAGTCTCTGTCAACGTGATGCCGGTTGAACCGTCCGTTAAGCCTATTCTAACTTTACAGTCAGGAGTAACCGTGACTGACTTTGCAGATGAAATTTCGAAGATATTGGTGGTGTCCCTAATTATAGAAAAAAGAAAAAATTCAGCATTTAGTGAACCAAATTAAATCCATCTCTTTTAATTATTTTAATAACTATAATCATGCTCTATGTATAATTAATTCCGAATAATGGATATAGAGAAAACTCCAGAGAGTGTACTTACATTATAACGTAGAGTTTCCTGCGGGACTATAGTTGCTGAATTCCGCTGCTGTGGTACTTTGGTTGCTGGAGAGAGCTAGGTTAGCCGTAAAATGATCATATCACCACGTACACGAGTTTTTATACATGATAAACCGGAAACCTTTGATATGACCGATAAGATTTCTAGTTTCAATCAAGACATCGATAAGCCCGATAAGATTTCTAGTTTCGATGAAGACATCGATAAGTTTGGAAATAGCGTGAGTGATATCGGTTATCGGTTCTGGTTTACCCCCGACATGTGGAAATATATTGATAAACAGTTCTTGTTTCTGTTCTAGTTTACCCCCGCCACGTGGAAAGATATCTAATCGATAAATGATTCTAGTTTCGGTTCTAGTTTACTATCTGGAAATTTTCCTACCACGTGGAAACATATCTTATCGATAAAAGATTCCAGATTTCTTATCTGTTCTTGTTTATCGCCGGCATCGTGTCTATTCACGTATCTAGATATTTCAAACCACCACCACGTGTAAAGCAGTCTTAGCATTTTAATTCTCCTCCGGAATGGTTTTAAAGATACACCTCGTCTTAAATAGTAAGTTGAATTTATTTTATAGATGAAATGCTGCACATCGGCTACCATATACTGTAAACAGAGAGATCCGAGGCTTAATATTCAACTTGTAACTTATATTTACAAACAGTTCTTACCAAGTTTTCTTATTATTCGTATGTTTTGTTTCGGAGACAAGGAACACCCACTTAAATAAATGCTTAGAATATGTAGCTTATTTAAACAATATATATATATATATATTTAATATATTAGTTAATTGGCTTCATCCCGAGGTCGACTAAAGTCCTAAAGTTCCTAAACAAACATCTTGGACAGACAGCAGGAATTCCGATCCCATTTCCGCTTTGGCGCAAGATTTGAAAATATCAACTTCGGGGTTAAGTGTAGAGATTTACATAGAATATTTGCAGTGGGGTGGGCTTAGAATAGGTTAGGTTTGGTTTGGTTTTATACCCGAGATTTAAATTACCCACGCAAAGGCTTAACAATTTCAAGTTTCGTGTCAAAGTTTTGAAGTGTTTTGAGTTTCCAGTTTTTCATAAATATTTAAATAAATATAATTAATATTAATTATTTTCTTCGACAATTATTTAAGTTAGCGTGCGTTGCACCCTGGTAAGTCAATACAATTATTATAAATGGTATACATCAATTAGGATTAAGGTTTGAATTCGAGCGTATGCCGTCTGTCACCATTCCCAAAATAACTTAGTATAAAAGACGTTCACTTTCTAATATATAATCAGTGTTGTTCTTGGCAGTACAATTGTACTTTTTTAGTACATTTTAAAGTCTTCAGTACGAAAAGTACGATTTGATGTTTGAAAGTACATTTTCAAATTCCATTTTTTAACATTAGCGTCTATGGGACGAAAATTACACTGCTAGATGGCGCCAAAAGCTTTTCGTTGAGGGGGATGAAAATTTTAATACCCCCAAGGGGGAAAGTACGTTTTCAAAAAGCCTCCCATTGTTGTAGTACGTTTTACTATTGAGGAAAGTACGTTTCCAAAAATCAAAGGAACAACACTGTATATAATAACTGTAGTATATCTACCTAATCTTTGATTGCTTGCCTTATCAGCAAACTCAGGATTTTGAATATCACAATGAACTTTGGTCTTGATTGAAGTCAGATAAGACTTAACATTTTCAAAATTCCAGCCCAAATAAAAACAAAATGGCGCCGAGTAGAAACGATGGCGTCAGAGATAAAATGGCGCCGAGAAGAAACGATGACGTCAGAGAAAAAACAAGATGGCGACGAGAAAAAAAATGGCGCCGAGAAAAAAAAATGGCGTCGATACCATTGATATCATCGATACCATTGAATACCAAGTGAATTTGAACGCCCATTTTCTACCTACTGACTCGGTATACTACAATTCAGCCAGCACTTCATAAAATGGTTAAAGTTGAGGCGTCAGAACATATGCAACAAAAGAAACTGGCGTTTCTGAAGTCGGGGTGAATTTGACTATAGTTCAATGCCAAAAAAATTATTATATTTACTTACCAGTATGATTTTTCCAATGCAACCTATCTATAAGGAAATTGGTGTTCTTGAATAACTGTGGCTCTCTATTCAGGTGTAGGGCGCTTGCGTGATCATAAATGACCGCACTGGGCACTAAAAATATTTCATAAATCCTGAGAATTCTAGTACATTAGGCGAAATTGTTCTCTGTTAATATGGGAAGGGAAACCACTTGATAAACAATTCCGATTGCGGTCTGCTACTGTACATTTGGGTATAGTGTTACTTATTACATTTAGTTTCTAATTAAAATATTTTTGAAAATAATTAAAGGGATTTAAATTCATGTTTGCACCTTAATCCTACGATTGGTTTTTCATTTTCATTGGTAAAAATTAACTTGTTTAAAACAAGAGATCGCTAATAGTTCAAAACACCCGCGAGCTCTGAGTATGGCATTAAAATGAAATGACGCTATACTTTAAAATTTCGCCCCTTTTCATCAAAGTTTCACGTATTCAATTATATATTACTTACTTTGTCGGAATCGAGTGTTTAGTATAGTGAACGGAACATCCACTGACTCACAACTAGGCATCACTTGTAAACCATAGCATATACCTTATAAAAATGCATTCTGATAAAGTTTAAAGTTCAAAATCTTTATATGCAACAGTCATTACCATGTTTGCAATAGAGCGTAAAAACTCCTGGAAGAAGTATAGGATGTCCACTGAAAGTTTTATTGCACGAACTCCTGTTTATCTTGTATTTTTGTCAGCATCGTAACTTTGCCTTCTGCATTGTAATTATCGCCATGCTGTTCGCGGATGTGTCTTTCCAACGTATAGTTTATCTTAAATTTCCGATCACAAATGCGGCATTTAAAATCGTCATGCTGCTTGCATACGTGTTTTGACAGCATGTTTTCACTCTTATACCGCTTATCACAAGTGTTACACAGAAACATTTATACCAATTTTATGAAATACTACAACGTTTATGGAGTGTAACTCAGTAGAATAATGAGGAATATTTCGGGGGTTTATATACCGACTTCACCTCGAACCACTTTGAGACTTTAGAAATCTCGCACTGGCTATCTGGGGAGTTAAAATGTATGCTTAGTCAAAAAATGAAATGGCATTGTGAACTGACTCCTCGAACTGCTTTGAGACTTATGATATTTCATTCTGTCCTATCTTTGAAGATAAAAGTGTGTTTAGTATATAAATGAAAAGGTAGAGTGAACGTATTTTAAATTTTTTATTGCTTAGTATACAGGGTGTTTTTGAAAAGACTGGCCAAATTTAGGTAGCGTGTTCTTGGAGTCACTCCGAGTGTAAAATTCCAAAAAACCATGTACCTAAATTACGCCATTTCAGAGTTATGAGCTTTCAAAAGTAGCCCCAAAATCAACAAAATTGTGAAACTTGTATTATGGCTTGCTCATCTTGTTTTCGATAAAACGCTCAATTGCATAAGCCCACCGAAAGAAATGAGAGACTAACAGTTTGGAAACAGAAGGGGGCGATTGTGTGTAGAAGTGTAATGTCGATAAGAAACATGTTTACATTTCATTAACACAGGTTGTTTTAATGGTCATTAACACAGGTACTTTTAATTGTCATTAACACATGTACCTTTAATGTTTATAACCACAGGTACATTTAATTCTTATTAACACAGGTACATTTAATTCTTATTAACACAGGTTGTACAGAGAGCTTGTAATGCAGTTTAAAAGAATTTTCAAAGTGTTCACCATTAACGTTTATGCAAACTTGGGCACGTCTTGTAAAGGATTCTCGAACACGGTGAAAGATGTCAGGCGTGTTTCGGATACTTTCACATCCGTCAATTATGCGTCGTCTCAGTTCTTGGACATCACGGACTTCGGTGCGGTAGATCAAGTCATTGAGATGTCCCCAAAGGAAAAAATCGCACGGATTTAAATCCGGAGATCTAGCTGGCCACTCAACAGGTCCACCTCGACCTACCCACCTCCCGGGGTACGTGGCATCAATATGGGCTCTAACTTAACGCCTGAAATGTGTTGGCGCCCCGTCGTGCATGAACCACATTGGTTGATGCAATCTAAATGGTAGGTCGTCCAGTACGTCTAGTAAATCATTTTGTAGGAAGTTCAAATACGCCTCACCTATTAGTCTTGGTTGTAGAAAGACGGGTCCAATCAAATTATCGCCGACAGTCCCGCACCATACGTTTAGACTAAACTGTAGCATGGGAGTTTTGTTGCCTCTACTGATGATGATTATGCAAGTTCAGTATGTCGTCACGGGAAAAATTGAACTCGTCAGACACTAACAGAGTAAGTGGGAATTCTAAGTCGATCACCCGGGCCATAAACCACTGGCAAAATCCTAGTCGTCTCGGATAGTCTGCTTCGTTTAAGGGCAAAGTGTATGGACAAAAGGGCTGTTTAATTCCGATGTGGCGCCTACTGAATTGGAAATTTGCAGCCTGACTTCTTTTTATCCTACATTTTGGACCTTTCTTCATAACCTGGTATTGTTTTCGTTTAATTAGGTTAATTGTTCAGTTAATTATTGATTAATTGCCAAAGCATGTTTTTTGTTATGTTTTTCCTGTGTAGTTTCTAGAGAAACGTCGTCAGGTCTAAAAAACGTTTTGCATTACAAATACTAAAACTATATATAGTACCTAAAATAATTTTCAAATTAATTTCTCCAAAACTTAATTAATTATCTAATAACAACCATAAAACTTCTAATTGAAAATATGGTTTTTGTATTTCCTGTCCCGCACAAGAGGTTTACTGTTTAAGACTTCAACCTTGGTTTTTACCAATAGTACATACCTTTCTTTGGTACCTAAATATATTTTCGAAAAATTCAAATCGGAAGATAATTTGATATTAATTAAAACTAAATATCAAGTTTTCCTGTGTATCTCATCGAAAAATATAATTAGACAGAAAGTTATTTTTTGGGTTGGTAGAGCATAATTAGACTGAGAACCTAAAATAAAATTGGAAGTTTTAAGTTTCAAACATAATTAGTTCTATAAATAAAACCGCTGTGGACCGCTAAAGGTGTGAAAACAATAAATGGCAGCATGGACGCTTTTTTTTATAAAACTCTCTACAAAAACTACCATTGAGGGGGCTGGTTAAGGGGGGGGCTGTCATGAATACCCATGTGGCCTGGTCATACGAGGCCGAGCAAGCATATTTACAAAGAAAAGTAATTTTTGGCCTGGGGGGCCAAAGGAAGGAGGAAAAATAGTTCAAGGGTGTGAGTGTACTGCAGTGTAACTATGGAAAATGAAAGAACAAGAGTGAAAGTTCGAGTATAGATGATAAACTATTGAAAGGGCGACTTAGAACCTATTGAGTCGATTCCGTTGGACACTGACGCGAAGAAGACTGCTTCAATAAAAAAAGACATTTGAGAGAAAAATACCATAAAAAAAGATAAACTAAGTTCTCGTATTGAGTCTAGCTATTTCACGGAAAGTGTTACAAGTAGCTGTTCAACCCACCTTTCCCTCCTAACTCACATTGGAACCCGTCCATTTGAAGAGACAAACCGAAATGAAACTCGAAAGATGGCTATTTTTGAGCTGTACTCTGAATCTGTTTGAATTTTCTGCATGGGCTATTCTATAGATCTCTAAGATCTACAAAATAAATAAATAGAGGAGTTTATTCTTGAACGTCCTGTAAATCAAAGCGATTCAGGCTATACTATGCCTACAATTTTCTGTTATAGTACTTTTATTTTACCTAGGGATTGTTATGTAAGAATAGCCTGAGTTTGAACGTGTGTTATTCGTTTTGTTTGTTTTTCAATACATTTTGAGATTACCTTCAATTCAAAAAGTGGGTAGCCCTTAAAAGGGCTGTTGTTTGATCAGTTTTATACATCGTGATCAGGATGAAAAATTATTGAGACAATGACACAATAGTAACGGAATTCTGTTTGTGCGATATCTGGTTGGTTAGATTTTCAAGTAGGCTCGAACCCTTATCCGAGTTGGTACGAGACCGCTTGCGTTGTTCGAAAAGTTCTTTGCGTTTCCTCTTTTTCTCTGCTTTCACTTTATGGTGCTGCTTCTTTTCCTCAATCGCGTGTGTAAGATAAGATGGTTTGCGTATTTCCATAGTACGAGGCAAACGTGGGTCGATGATTTCAGGAAGCAAACAATGGAAGTAAAACCGTTCCAGGAACGGAAGCATGTTTTCTCTCCAAAACCTGTGTTCCTATGTATCCGTTGCCACTCGATGCCCTTGGGGCTCCATACTATGAAGTCGCAATATTTTTTATCGGCGATATTGAGCTGCCCTTGTACTTGGTAATAGTACTTGTGCGTAGTTTTGAGGAAGATGCTATTATTTTTTGTGTGCAGTAAAAAATGTTTACGCCTTCCGTTGATTCAAAAGGAGTCATACTTTCTATACTCTTCGGGCATTTCACTTCTATCAAGCCATCTTCGTCAATTAGACCGTCAGGAGAAGCGGCGAGATAAAAGTGTTCCAGGCTAACAAAGATACCGCATTTTGTAACTGTGGTTCCTGCCATCCTTTGGTAATCCGCGATTGCGACCTCTTCATTTGTTTTGCCGTATTACATCGCCGGAGTATTCACGGGAGGGGTATAGAGCAGTCACTTGACCAATGTCTTGAATCCCGTGGTTTTCTTACGTTTGCAAATTTCGCCAAAGTTGGAAGCGGTCAGGCGATTTCTTCTCTCTCGCATCCATCGGTCATTCGATTCCGCTAGTCTCGCTTTCAACCTCCATTTGAATTTCACGGTTGACTGTAAGAATTTGGGTAGTCTCCGATTTTCGCGAGTCGCACTCTTCCAAATTCATGTCCGGCTGTTGGCAACTGGGTCCGTAGTCCGCTTGACCAGCCTCTAAATCTCGGGAAATGTCTTTTTTGGGTTTATACCTTTTTTCCCCGTTTTTGGCCTTCTCAACAAATTTCCTCCAGCTTGCCGATTACTTTTGTTTCTTAGCGATGTGCTTCTTCAGAAACTTATTTGGACTTATTGTGGTAATCTTTTTCCAGGTTCGGTGGTACCACGATCTACCCAAATGCTGGCAAAGACCCGTCGCGTAACACCTTCGCTGAAAAGAAGCTTTTTTTGCCACGATTTATTTGCTTTCCGCCAGTGAATTTAGCTACTAGAGACACGTAATTTTCCGGCGCGTTACTTGTGTCAATTTTTATCAAGCGATGAGCCTTCGCGGCTAAATTATTAATGGCGGACATAATTTTGAAGAACAATTTGTGGTGGATCATTCGCTGAAGTTTCCAAAGGTAATGGACTTAGTGCGTCTGCGTTACCGTTTTGTGTACCCTTGCGGCTAGCATCAGGGCCCAGCGTTGTATGCGTGAAGATACCGTTCGCGGAATTTGATTCTTTTTCGAAAGCAACGAGACCCAAGTTTGGTGATCCATCATGAGCGTAAACGAACGTCCAAAGTCCAAGGAGGTAGTCGCGAAACATGACCACTCCAAAGATTAATGCTAGCTCTTCCTTCTCCAAGTGAGAATAATTTTTTTCAGCAGGGGTCAAGGACCGGGATGCAAATGCGATCGGTTTATCTACACTTATCGAATCAGGATGTGACAATACAGCTCCCAAACCATACGGAGATGCATCGCACGCGAGGATAAGTTCCTTCTGCGGGTTGTAATAGACCAAGAGCGATGAACACAGCAAGGTGGCTTTAGCCTTTGAAAACGCGGATGCCTGTTCGTCGTCCCAAGACCATGCAACATCTTTGCGCATTAGTTTGTACAAGGGTGTGAGGAGCATCGCTTGATAAGGAAAGAATTTACCGTAGTATGAAAAGAGGCCGATGAACGAGCGCAACTGTTCGACGGAAGTTGGAGCTGGGGTTTTTGTGATGGCGTCCAACTTCGAAGCGAGAGGGTGTAACCCTTTCCGGTTGATGCGGTGTCCTAGGTGTTCGATCGAATCCTTAAAAAATTGACCTTTATCCAATCTTAATCGTAATCCTGCGGCGTCTAGTCGTCGTAATATTTTATAAGTTCATCAGGTGTTCAGAGTCATCCTTACCGCATGTGACTATGTCGTCTTCAAAGTTTGTACTTAACGGTATGCCCTTGATTAGTTCCTCAATTGCTCGCTGGAATATTGCAGGTGAAGAAGCGATACCGAAAGGTAATCGGGTATAGCGGAACAGTCCCTTATGCGTTTTTAGAACCACAAAATTTTTCAAATCTTCGTCCAATTCTACATGGTTGAAAGCGTCTTTCAAATCCAGCTTTGTGAACTTCTGACCTCCGGCCACGCTAGCAAATATATCGTCCACCTTGGGTAGTGGGTAACGTTCCGTATCTAAGTTGGGGTTTACGGTAGTGTTAAAGTTGCCACAGACACGAACCTCTTTACGATCTTTCTTGAGCATATTTACGGTCGGAGTAGCATTTTCATAATGCCGAACAGGTTCGATAACTCCCGATGCTTGCAATCTCTCTAACTCATGCTCAACGAGTTCCCGCAAAGCATAAGGTACAGGCCTAGCTGCCAAATATTTGGGAGTGGCGTCGGCCTTGAGATCCAAGTGCTTAGTAAAATTCTTCATTTTACCCAGTTCAGGCTTGAAAAGATCCGGAAATTCCGATAAGATTGCAGTGAATCCCTTATCTTGTGTTTGTTCTGCTATCTGAGACGTGGAAGTATGGGCAATAGCAGCCATAGGTAAGATTTGTTAACTAGAATATATCCAGTTTCTTCCGCAAATGTTTGGGCATTCTTCCGGTGAAACCAGCGAATCAACTCCTCAATGCGGTTCTGGAATGTAACCTTGACCCTAGTCATTTTGAGACCTTGAATGAGTTGACCCGCAAAAGATCTTAGATTGGATGCTATTGGTTGCAAATCAAAATCCGGAAGATTAAGGTTGCCCCATTTGCTCCATGAGAATAGGGTATAGGTAGAACCCGTGTCAAGTTCAAGATCAGTTTGCAAACCGTTAAGTAGGATTTTTACTACTATCGGTTTCGGTGCTTGAGTCATGGAACTGATGTGCATCAATGTATACTCCGGATACCCTGTTGGTACGGTTCCACTGAGGTTATTGGCGCGATCGGTTTTGGCTTTCGTCCGTAGTATATCGGTGAAACATTTCTTCGCCAAATGACCCATAAGGTTACATTTTCGGCGTTACGTATTAATGTGTGGGCAGTTAGGAGCTGCATGATTTGTGCGACCACATCTAGAGCATTCCTGAGACCCTTGCTTGCCATTCTGATTAGGACGGCTAATACTTGGCTTTGCAGGTGCTTGTTTACCTTTCTTATTCCTTTGTGGTGGCTTATTCGTCGTTGTTAGTGCATTTACTTGAGTGGACGTATCGTTGCCTCCAGAGGTACCTTGTAAAGATAGAGCGTTGTGTGAAGCTGCTGAAATTAATGTCGCAAGAGCAATAGCTCTTTTAAACGTTATTGAGGAATTTTCTTCAAATAATCGTTCTTGAATTCTTTTATCTCGTACCCCAATCACCAACTGGTCGCGTAATTCGCGGTACAAAAACGTGTCGAAAATGCAAGTAGCAGCTAGTTTTCTCAAGCGAGCAATATAGGTTGGAAGAGACTCGTTTAGTTCTTGGTGAGCGGCGTGGAATTTGTAGCTTTCTACAATTTCCGAGGGCGTAGGGCTAAAATGAGCTTTCAAGGCTTCAATAATTTTTGTGTAGGTAGCTTCTGCACTGTCGGGCTTGTCCGTCGCAAGTGAGTCATGCAATAAATTGAATATTTGTCATCCAGCTGACGTTAAAAATATTGACTTTTGTTTGTCAACCTCCTGAACGTCATTTGAAGAAAATATTGCGCTAGGCGCGAGGAATACCTCTGAAATGGCTCCAATGCTTCATCGAATGGCGTTATTGTTCCGTATGTAGGCATTGTCTTCAGTGCGCTGACTGACTAGAACAAAGTCAAAAGAGGTGCAGCTAAGCCTTGGTGAAGTGCGCAATAAAATATCTCGATTCCCGTCCACAGTAAATAAAAAAGAGATGCGTAGATTCAGAGGAATTCCGTCGCCAATTGTTATGTCTCTTAATATATCATTAATAAGAAGATTCTAGACTCTTTACTCTAATAATAATAATACATTAATATGCAGTTACTCTAATTCAAGAAGCTATACTTGCTAGCTTCTACAGTAGTAAGAGAGTATAGACGCCTGTATACCGAATTAATTCGGTATACAGGCGGCCTTTACGTAGCCCCTTTTGTTGCCCCCCTTTTCTATCTATCTCGTTCCTCTAGATGGTACCGTGCCTGAAGGGGGAAAATATGGTTGGGGGGGGGTTGATGACGACACGTATCACGTGATTTTGTTGGCGGGAAATTTGAATTTATAGAGGATTTTTGGTGTATCGGTATGACGTCACGTAATTTATTGGTGTTGAAGGCGCTCAGTGTCCATAGTGGTATTATTTTGGTGTATCCTTAGGATATTGTGTACATTTAGGGTATAATTTGTTGATAATTCTATAGGTTCAAGTAAACCCTTTCTACACACACCCTTCCCGTAATGTTATTCTGTGTGTATGATTTTAAGGTATCTACATGCATGTTTATGTCATACTAAAGAACTAGTTTTAATTGCGATATGGTTTACATTGCAAAAGGTACAAATTAAACTACGCCACGGTTCTAGGTGTACTCATGTTTTGTATTGTTATTATTTGGTGTATCTTTAGGATATTGTGTACATTTAGGGTATGATTTATATAGGTTCAGTAGGCTCTTTCTACACACGCCCTTCCCGTAGTGTTATTCTTTGTACGATTTTAAGGTCTCTCCATGTATGCTTATGTTATACTAAAGAACTAGTTTTAATTGAGATAGGGTTTACGTAGTTTATTGAAAACTAAACTATGATGCGGTTCTAGGTACTCATGTTTTGTATTGTTATTATTTGGTATATCTTTATGATATTGTATACATTTATGGTGTGATTTATATAGGTTCAGTAGGCCCTTTCTACACCTACCCTTCCCTTGTTGTTATTCTTTGTATGATTTTGAGGTCTCTCCATGTATGCTTATGTTATACTAAAGAACTAGTTTTAATTGAGATAGGGTTTACATAGTTTATTGAAGAAGGTTCGAATCCGACGCGGTTCTAGGTGTACTCCTTTTGTGTTACAGGGTTAAAACAATAGCACATTTTAATATCATAAAAGGGGAATTACGGCAGTTTTTACACAACTTGGTAGCTGGTAATCAGTTAAAATGAACAAATATTACTATAAAACATCATAAAATGCTGATCCTAACTAAAATATACACGAATATAGCTAGACTGCTTCATATATTTTCTAATTAGCACACATTTTAAGCGACATTTTAATCAAGAAAGAATTACATATACCGTAACACATGATTTCTTACTAACCTTGTCAACAACCTTTCTCTCCAGAGTTCGGAACTGAAATGACTCTCTATAGTTTACAAAATCCCCTTTTGGCAACCCAGCAGG
Source organism: Phalangium opilio (assembly GCA_019434445.1). Taxonomy (NCBI): domain Eukaryota; kingdom Metazoa; phylum Arthropoda; class Arachnida; order Opiliones; family Phalangiidae; genus Phalangium; species Phalangium opilio. Next base: position 293,789 of record JAEQBA010002883.1, read on the forward strand.
TGTAGGTTACATGACATTAAGGGGGAGGAGGAGGTCGAACATGGTTCATAACAAAAGAATTATCCCAATCTGTTTTTATTTATACGCAAGCACGTTCAGACGTGTCTAAAGGTCTTTTTGGGGGGGCATGGCAATGTCACTTGATTCCTTGCATTGCTATCAATGTAATTTATATTTAGAGTGAATTATGACTCACTACCAACGTGTTAAAACATTCCATCTGTTGTTTAGTTATACGTAAACATGTCCAGGCGTGTCTTAATGGCTTTGGGGGGAGGGGGTCGAACCATTTGTATTGAATCAATGGAATTTATATTTAGAGTGATCTATTGCTTTATTAATAGGGGCTGGTGATTCATCCTACGAGGGGTTTCAAGCATTGAATTGATTACAGGTGTTTGCCCCGAGGGCATTAGTAGGACAAGTCTCAACAAGTTTGAGATGTTTCCGTTGCGTCAACAGAAAGGAAATATATCATTAGACCGAAGCATTGACCTAAACGTACTATATTTATCAAAATTATCGGCAGCGTAAATCAAAAATTTGTGGAAAACGTAAAAACGGTATTGAAAGAAGCATCATTCACAACGCATTTCGTGTTAAAAGTAAAAAACAATCGAAACGTTTTTGATCAACCACGTTACATTTTTTCGCAACGAAATTGAGCATTTAAAATTCTTAAAAACCCATAGGAATACATGGTAAATTGAATAGACCACCGACACGAAATCAGTCATGCACGTGACAATTGACTGACACGGAACGAGTCATTTGAAAAACATTTCAAATTAATTAAAACGTTTCGATAAATTTTAGCTAAATTTATCAAAATTACTCTATGTTTCACCAAAAACACTTTTGATTTAGGAAAATTTCACCAATTTTTTTCTATTTAAATAAAAATTTAATACCTCTTAAACCCCCCCCCTCTTCGCAGTAAATAGTATAGCAATGTTTTACTATACAGAGACTAAGCTAATTAAACAAAGTATTTCTTAGGAAACGTCCATCCATTCGAGCACGAGTATTAAAATACCCAAAGTGTATGTTTACAATGTCGAATCATCTACATAGTTTCACACTAGAACATCACTGTTATTTACACTGTTCTAGGGAAAAACACAGATTTTAACTAACACCTTTAGAAAAAACATACATCCCTATTTACTAAAACAGAATATAGCACCAGCGAAAAGTTCAAAGTACAACACAGAGTGTCATTTAGCTAATGTCAGTGCATGAATCGTGGATCTCTAGCAATAGAAGGAAAAATTGTACGCAACATTTTTCTATAAAAATGCTTATTTGGGTTTCCTAAATTCCCCAAAAAATTGCATACAAAGTTTGAAAAAGTACTGACTTCAGTTAATCCAACTCACTTTGTTTCTTTAGTTGCCTTAAAATGACGAAACGAGTCATTTGAAAAAGAGTTCACATGACTAAAAACGTTGCGATGATTTTCGCAATATATTTATCAAAATGATTCGATGAAAAGCATATTTTCATTAATTTCAGAATCATTAATTTCAATACATAACGCGATGGTGTTGCAGACTTAAGGAATTTAATTTTCTATACCTCAAAACTAACTTTACTCTTATCGTTGCAATTTATTTATTTATTTATTTAATAAGGCTCGAGGGATAGGGTCGTGAAGCCTGCAGGGCTTGGGTACGACCCCCCTCCATGGCACAAGAGTCTAGATACAATACGAGAGTATATACAAACGGGGGAATATTACAAACCGAAACGTACAAACGGACTAACAAAAGAGAGAAATCTTACGAAATGGTGAAGTTTAAACATTCAGTTACGTCATTAAAATTGTTCCTTACTAGTAAATTTGAATATCATGAAAAATACGAATTTTTACACCAATAGTTACAAAATTTGACGACTGCTTTGATTAAATTTAATATGATAACAATAGTATTAGTGGTTAGGGTCGCTCATTCTTGAGATGTTCAGACTTTAGGGTGGTGCTTCCCTCGATTGTTGTCTGATGCTCATAGCGTTTTTTAGATACATTGGAATTTATTGTCCTTTCTTTAATTGGACCACCCACCTGGTTTTATGATATTAAAGGGGGGAGGGGGAAGAGGTCGAACTTGATCCATAACAAAAGGATTTATCCCCATCAGTTTTTTATTTATACGTAACCTCGTTCAGACGTGATGGCTTTTAGGGGCATGGTCGAACCATTTGTATTGTTATGAATGGAATTTATTTTTTGATTTATTGTTTTGTTAGTTGGTGACTCTTCCTACCACGAAACATTTAATTCAAGGGGTTTGCCCCGCAGTCATTATCCTGACAAGTTTAAAACGCCTTTTTGGTGCGTTAACCGAAACCATGAAAATATATGAGTATTTTTCCAGAACTATAGACTAGGAGACTAATTTCGTTCTTTTTTTAAAGATGCCCGAAATAACGCTCTTTTATCATCTTTAACATAGCAAATAATGTAACAAAGCTATCCTAAATACCCCATTTTACCTTCAATCTGGCAGCTAAATCAAAAACTTTCAGTGCTTACATCTCAAGTAAACGCTGTATCAATCTAGGATTAATCAAAAATTTGTTAAAAAACAGTACATTTTTTAACCTTTTTATCGCAAACCATACAATATATTGTGATTTGCCCGCTCGATGAAGTCTCTTAAGCCGATATTAAATAATTGGGGGTTCAACATTGTTTGCAAGTTGGGTCGAGTAAAACATTTCTTGTCAGATATTTACGCTTATACAGAAATTTGATGAGATTAAGATTGATTTTGCAGAAACATCATGCTCAAATCCTTTTGTTTCTCACAAAGTCTTTAATCTTTTTAGTGGGATTAACAGGTGTATTCAATTAGGGTTTACAAATAAACGTTAGAAGAAACGTTGTTCTGTGCTGTTTTTATTACAGAATGATAAACTATACGTCCACATGATACGAGTTAATATGCGCTAATAGTTTTAAAATTTGGTGTTCCAAAGTCTTAACCCCTTTTCAGGGTTAATTAAAAACTAGAATTCTTTGTCCATATAGGACCAAATTGCTCTGGGTTTAGTTTTCTTTATTTACAAACCTTTCACAATCAATTGTGTTCCTTTTAAAGGTACTACAGTCTATCACTACAATAGCCAGTAGCTAAAATTATCTTTGTACTCTGAAATCATCCCAATCAATCTCAATTATTATACACATTTACGCCATTTGTTATACGAGTTTTGTATACACATCGGTGGAGAAAGGTCTTTTGTTCTAATCCATGCGAAAGACGCCTAATGTTTGCTATTCTAACTTGTTTTGAGAATTTCATTCCTTTGATAAACCTTTTCATAACGAATACTAGCTCAGTGGCCACTGTCTCTTCTTAAAAAGTTTAGAAATTTAGCCTCTTAAGGAATTAAATACGTTATATTTAAATGTCTAGTTGCTAGCTGGTTAATGAAATATTTTATTACCTATTCCGTAAACACGTTCAGGCAAGGTCTTTAGGAGGTGGTTGACCCGTGCTATTGCATTGTTATGAACGGAATTTATTTTGGGGATTTAATGCTTTTTTTTAATTGTGTAGGCTGACTTCTCTCCTACACATTCATAGTGTTATTCATGACCGTGGGAAACTATAGGGTCATAGGTTAGCTTAAGGTAGAGTTGAATGAAACATTTTGAAAAATGTACAATTGTTTTATGACCTGTTAGAGAAATTCGGAATGTTGTTATTTAACAGACTTGAAGATAACAAAGGATATTGTCAGATTTGAGAATCTCTAGACACACCATGTTTTCTAATTGATTTATTACAAGTATTGTCCCTTATTTGAGGTGTTTATACCAAAATTCTATTTATATCCCACTCTTTTGTTGACATTTTATTTGACATAAAAAATCCATCGTTCTTTTGTTATAAAGATGGTAAACTGTTGACAGTTGTGTGTCGAAAATGCACAGTTAGAAAACATCTGGTGACTGATAAGCAATAAATCAGGCTATTGTTAAACAATTGAGGATTGTGGGCGTGTCTATTAAGAAATTTCGTTAGCTTAATGTAGCATTTTTTGGAAAATATACAAGGGTTTTTATGACGTGTTAGAGAAATTCGGAACGTTATTATTTATCATACGTGAAGATAACAAAGGATATTTTCACAATTGAGAATCACTAGAAACGTTTTACGTACCATGTTTTTAATTTATTACTCCAATAAAATTGTCTCTTATTTGCAGTGTTTGTAACAAAATTCTATTTATAGGCCGCTCTTTTGTTGACATTTTTTATAACAAAAGCATATCCAACGTTCTTTAGTTATAAAATCGGTTAAACTATTAACAGGCAGGGGTCCGAAATGCATTGTGAGAAAACATCTGGTGACTGCTTAGCAATAAATCAGGCTATTGTTAAACGATTGAAGAATGTGGGCTTGTCTATTAAGAAATTTAGTATAAAAGGGGCCGAGGAAATGATCAAAATACACAGTCGATCTTCAAACACCGAGAGATAAACATGGATCTTGAAACTCTTCGTACAACTTTGAACGAACTGACTATAAATAGACCCTGGCCGTTACGTTTAATATATGAGTTTTATTTTTACCTATGCGCCTATCTGCGACTAGATCCGTTGTACGGACCGCAGACTCCACCCCAACTCGTAGTACAGGATGACTTTTTATAACAAAAGCATATCCAACGTTCTTTAGTTATAAAATCGGTTAAACTATTAACAGGCAGGGGTCCGAAATGCATTGTGAGAAAACATCTGGTGTCTGCTAAGCAATAAATCAGGCTATTGTTAAACGATTGACGAATGTGGGCTTGTCTATTAAGAAATTTAGTATAAAAGGGGCCGAGGAAATGATCAAAATACACAGTCGATCTTCAAACACCGAGAGATAAACATGGATCTTGAAACTCTTCGTACAACTTTGAACGAACTGACTATAAATAGACCCTGGCCGTTACGTTTAATATATGAGTTTTATTTTTACCTATGCGCCTATCTGCGACTAGATCCGTTGTACGGACCGCAGACTCCACCCCAACTCGTAGTACAGGATGACTTTTTATAACAAAAGCATATCCAACGTTCTTTAGTTATAAAATCGGTTAAACTATTAACAGGCAGGGGTCCGAAATGCATTGTGAGAAAACATCTGGTGACTGCTAAGCAATAAATCAGGCTATTGTTAAACGATTGAGGAATGTGGGCTTGTCTATTAAGAAATTTAGTATAAAAGGGGCCGAGGAAATGATCAAAATACACAGTCGATCTTCAAACACCGAGAGATAAACATGGATCTTGAAACTCTTCGTACAACTTTGAACGAACTGACTATAAATAGACCCTGGCCGTTACGTTTAATATATGAGTTTTATTTTTACCTATGCGCCTATCTGCGACTAGGTCCGTTGTACGGACCGCAGACTCCACCCCAACTCGTAGTACAGGATGACTTAAATGCTATTCAAGCTTGCCTCGACTTACTCGAGTATATGAAAACAGTTGCTCGAGGACCAGAGGACTGTAATACTATAGATGAATTGGAAAACCTAATTAATCTAATTCCGAGTCCCTTAAGAATAGAATACACAGATCGTCTAGCGAAACGACAAGAAGAAATTGAGCTGGGTATACAAGAAACACTAATCGCCGACTTCAACAACTCACAATATGATAAGGAGATAGCTGAGTTTTTAGACGGAAAAGATCAAGGACCACCCGCAAAGGAGATAGTATTGAACGATACCTTACCGAGGGAGCACGGATTTGAAGAGACGCTTTCTGACGATGATATCTACGTACAATGGGGAGGAGGAGAAACGGACCAGCCCATACCTATTGACAACGTGCCCTCTGTGAGATAATGGGACAAAGTGAGAAATTTTACAAGCATTTTAACATGTATGGTCGGGAGGTAGTTCTTAGAATTACTGAAGACCCCGTAGCTAGTGTATGTACCGTATCCAAATGCATCCTTAGTAAGTACCTACCCACCGATTACGTCCAAATTACTTTAAAGAGTGCCGCAAATATTTGCAGATCCGAACTAGAATTATCTTTTAGAAGAGCAGATCAAGTCGACCCTAATATTCTTTTTGACCAGCTTAGTGTTACGCTCTATGATGACGAAATGGAAGCATTTTTCCTAGGTCCTGTTGAAATTATTTTTAGCATTGTAAGAATACCGGAGGGTAAAGGGCGCCCTGTAGCACGAGGGATTAAACCTTTTAATCTATTCTGTAAAGATAGACGAGGTATTGTACGTATGGTCAATTCTGACAACCTGTGTTTAGCTCAAGCGTTATGTGTAGCTATGACTCATAGAGCTTACGCCGACGATACAACGGGTGACAAGACTCTAAAAACGCGATATGTAACTGTATCTAAAATAGATCCAAAGGGCACACTACAAAGAAATGAGGCTTTAGATTTATGTTATAAGACCGATGTAAAAGTTAGTGAGTGTGGGACTGCCGAATCGTTTGAAAGGTTCAAATCTTATTTAAATCAATATTCGATTTTCGTCTACAAATTCGAAAATAGCGTCCCTGTTTTGAGTTTAGGCGAAAATGATCCATATGATACTAGGCCCCGCCTCTTTTTATTGAATGAAAATAACCATTATAACGTTATTACAAAATTAAGGCCACTTTTCAGCCACGACCGATTCTGCGAAAAGTGCCTTATCCCTTATTGGCGAATACAGTCCCATAAATGTAATGACTTTTGTTTTAGTTGCATGAGACCCACTATCTGCCAAGGCTCCCAGATAGCTTGTGAGTCTTGTTTACGGAAATTCTTAGGCGATGATTGCTATCAAAGCCACTTAGTATCTTCCAGCGCTAAAAAGTCCCTATGTGAGCGCCTTTTTCACTGTAAAGACTGTTTCAAAATTATTGATTTTTCTCGAAGAACCGAAGCTCATACGTGCGATGAGATATTTTGCCAGGTCTGTAAGAAATATCAGCCGAGCAATCACTTATGTTATATCCAGGTTATCAAAGCCAAACCTCTGGAAGTGCCATCCGTTAAGAAACCTAGACCTAATCATCCAAACCTTATGTACATTTTCTTTGATGTAGAAGGTATACAAACGAAAGTATGTCAAGAAAAGTTAGGAGCCTACGAAAACCAGGCTATCTTGTTAGTCAGTATAACCGTGTGTGAGCTTTGTATAGATGAAACTTCTGTAAACTTTAGTTGTATTATGTGTAGTCAGTTTGGTAAGCGTAAACAACAATTTTCAGGCGGTTATCCCATTGCTTTATTTTTAGATTATTTAATGCAATTGCATGCCGTTAAGAAAGTCATCATACTCTCTCACTATGGCAGTAATTATGATAATCAATTACTAATTCGAGAAATCATTAATCGAGATGAAAAATTCGTTCCATCTTTGAAAATTAACGGAACTCGAATTTTAGAAATGAAATTGTTTAACTTGCTATTTCTGGATTCTTATAACTTCATTCCTGTAGCCTTAGCAAAGTTTCCCGCTACTTTTGGTATACCCAACGCAGCCAAAGGGTATTTTCCACATTTTTTATTCAATGTAATAGAACACAATTTTGATGAAAATAGACAGGATGAAACTATGTTAGAGAAACTAATCTACCCCCTATCGAAGCTTATGGTTGTCAATATTTTACAAGGAAAAATTTAGATGCCTTCTAAAAATGGCATAGTTCCGAAGATAGTAAAGGTAAAGGTTTCGACTTCTTGAAGGAACTCAATTATTATTGTGAGAACGACACAGTTTTACTATACCTAGGTTGTTTAACTTTTCGTACACTACTCTTTAAAGTAACGGGTGTAGATCCATTTAATTGTGGCGCAATTACTCTTCCTGGCGTTTGCTCTTATGTATTTCGCAGGAATTATCTTAAACCCGATACTATAGGTATCATACCCGCTAATTATTATAGACTTAGCGAAAATCAGTCTAAAAAAAATAGGGGCTATAGAATGGCTAGAGTGGACCGCGCACAAACGAAATATATCTGTCGAATCCTCCTTTAGAGGGAAAGAAACCAGAATCCAAAAACTTAGAGTAGACGGTTTTTGTGAGCTTAACCTTGAAATATTCGAGTACTGGGGGTGTTTCTATCACGGGTGTAAACAATGGCGCCGCTAGAAACTTTTGCGGGGTAAGCGGTATTTTGTGTATGGGCCCCCTACCCAGCCGTGATCCATGCGTGGTGAAAACGGGGGTAAATCTAAGGTGCACCGCGGTGCCTGAGCGCTGCTTTCTCGCGCACAGTTGACGTAGAGGATGACAGAGATAGGGCGAGGAGGTCAATCCCCCCTGCGCAAAGGATGTGCGTCCTAAAACTAAACGTACCGAAAATTGTTTTTACTACCCCCCTATTTTCCCATTTTTCGGCGGATTTTATAAAGCGCGTTTCTATCTCCCTCTTTCTCTCCTCTTCGTATTTACTATTTCGAAATAAGAAGTAACAGTAGAGAGTTGCAATACGTGTAAGGTTCTACAGTGCATTGGACAAATGCACCGTAGAAGCCTAAAAGTAGTGCAGCATAAACTCTCTAATAATAATCCTCGAGTCAGCGCCGTCCCGTTGACGATCCTTATCAGTACACAAAAAAGTAACACAATAGAGCTGGTCGAAGTGAAAAGTGCTCGGTTTAGCTACCTCTTTCGCTTCCAATAAATTCCTACCAGAAGGAGGTTTCGATCAAGTGAAAGTATTTTCACCTCTCACTTCTAGGCCCGGTAGGACTAAAGGTCCCCATCCCCAAAGCGCATTCTTTACTAACCTAACCCGATCCCATTATGATAGCGATAAAAGTCGGCCAAACCTGTAATAGCCACCGCGGTATTCCACCTGCGACTCCAGGACTAAATTTTGAATATTTTCAGTAAAATCGTATTTTTGTAAATGAGGCCCTTCCTCCAAAATTAGGCCCCCTTCAAAATTTGAAGTAAGCAGTCGCTTACCGCGATTACCTCTGGCAGCGCCACTGGGTGTAAAATACACTTTCCCTTAAACAGAAACAAGGCTTTGCATGGAAATCCTGCACAGACTTTGAATTCCAGATATATTAGAAGCATGATCATGTTAGCCAAGTTAGAATCCCTCAATTATAAAGTAAATGTCAAATGGGAGTGCGACTGGCAGAAGGAAAAATTCAATAAACCAGAAATAATAGAGTTTTTAAAATGCAATGATATTAAGCCTAAAATTGTAAAAAGATTAGACCCCCGTGATGCATTCTTCGGGGGGAGATGTTGCGCAACAAAACTATACCATAAAACAACAGGATCTGAGCGTATTCATTACGTGGATTTCACAAGTCTATACCCATTCATTAATAAAACCACCAAGATACCTATAGGACATCCCGAAATCATATTAGACAACTTTCCAAACATATTTTCGTTTGATGGTCTTCTAAAATGCGACGTCTTACCGGCCCAAAACCTAATTCATCCCGTTCTGCCCGCTCGTATTAACGGGAAATTAACATTTCCGTTATGCTAAACATGTTGTAAAACCCAGTTTCAAGGTGATTGTGAACATACTCCTGAACAAAGAGAATTGCGAGGCACATGGGTAGTCGACGAGTTACGCCATGCAGTAGAGAATGGTTACACAATCACACGAATGTACGAGGCTTGGTCATACAAAGTGACGCAATACGATCCCGAAACAAAACAGGGAGGACTGTTTAAAGATTACGTTAATACATTTTTAGAGTATAAAACCCTAGCTAGCGGCTTTCCAGCAGATTGCCAGACTCAAGAAGATAGAGAGAACTACGTTAAAAGTTTCAAAGACGAAGAGGGTGTGGAACTGGATATCACTAAAGTAGAGAAAAATGAAGGTCTCAGATGCCTTAGCAAACTTATGCTCAACTCTTTTTGGGGTAAATTTGGCCAGAAAACAAGACACACCTCTACCGAAATAATCAAAGATGCCAACAAATTGTACAGATTAATATTAAATCCAGACTTGGAGGTTAAAAGTTTACTAACAATCAACGAAAACACCGTACTAGTAAAATACGAACACATTCTAGAAAATGAGATTGTGCACAAACACACAAACGTAGTTATCGCTTGTTACACAACAGCTATGGCGCGATTACATTTACTAAAACATCTTGAAAAGGTCGGTGACCTTTGTTTTTATTATGACACGGATAGTTTAGTATACCTCTCGCCAGACGGCGCACATTTGCTACCCACTGGTGATTATTTGGGGCAACTTAAAAATGAATTAGAATCCTATGGACCAGATGCGTATATTTGTGAATGGGGGAGTGCTGGACCCAAGAACTATTCTATGGACATTCTCGACCCTAAAACAGGAACTAAAACGAACATTATTAAAGTTAAAGGATTTTATTTAAACCCCTCTACTGAAAATTATATAAATTTTGAAACAATGAAGAAACTACTAGGAGTAAACAATGAAGGTGAACCTCTACTGAACTCGGTTCATGTCCCTATTGGCCCTCAAATCAGACGTCTACAAGATCACACTCTGATCACGATCAACCAGACCAAAACATATCAGGTCGTAGTGGATAAAGTTAGAATAATATCTGACTATAAAACTACCCCATACGGTTATATTAAATAGAATCATTGACATTTTCCACATAAGTTACTTGTATATATTTTAGAAACCCAGTATCAGTATTTTAATTAGTATCTCAAGTATAATTTTTGGTAATATTAACGTATTTCAACTATTAACATATAACAACATTTTAACGAATACGCAGCGTTTATTGGTAATATTTTTGCATTTAGTAAGCTTTTTTTAATTAGTATATATTAGCACTTTAGTCAATAAGAATTGAATTGTTTTGTATAAGTGTAATTTTTTGATGATAATTATAGTAACGTTTTTTAGTAATATTTACATATTTTTATCAGTAATCGTATATGAGTATTTTAGCGTGTATAGCCCGTCAGAAAAAATATATTTTTTCGTCAATCCTGTGAATATTTTAGTTTAATAACTAGCCCAATATCTGTACTAAAATCGTATAATAACCATTGTAGCTTTTAAATCATATTAAAAAGTAGTATTGTTATATTTTCTATGAAGGTACATGGGTATATATGTATTTAATAATCTTGCATGCAGTAATATTGTTCTATTTTCTATGATGGTAAATGTCTATGTGCTTAATCATCTTGTACTACGATTTTTTTGAAGTAGTATTAATTTTCCATTTTAGTCTATTGTTTTGCTATCAAAACCATTTTAATTCGTTTTGTCTAATGATGTTCTTTAGTAATGATTGCGCATTTTAGCTGTATATCAATATTTTAGCGCGTAGGAAAATATATATTTTTCAGTCAGTCCTATGAGGATTTTTAATTTAATAACTAGTATTGTGCTTACTTACCATGTATTCTATGTAATTCGTATTTTCTGATGTTTTTTCAGTAATATTTCGCATTTTAACTCAAGTAATCGTACTTATTCTATAAATTCATATTAAAACTAATGTGAATCAAATTTTATTTATGATGCTTTATCAGTACTGCTTCATTTTAACTTCTAATCAACTACCAAACTGTGCAAAAACTGCCGTAAAACCACGTTTATGTTATTAAAATGTACTTTTGTTCTAACCTTGTATTTCGTTTACGAACTATAACACCCTACTGTAGTACCGCATCATAGGGTTAGTTGAACCTTTTTTCAATGTAAACCTTATCTCACTTAAAACTAGTTCTTTAGTATGGCATAAGCATACATGAAGACCTCAAAATCATACAGAGAATAGCATTACAGGATGGTGTAGAAAGGGTTTACTTGAACTTATAGAATTACCAACACATTATACCCTAAATGTACGCAATATCCTAAAGATACACCTAATAATAACAATACAAAACATGAGTACACCTAGAACCGCGTCGTAGCTTAATTTATACCTTTTGCAATGTAAACCTTATCTCAATTAAAACTAGTTCTTGTAATATACTAAAAATATAAGGGAAACATAAACATACATGGTGAGACCTCAAAACCATACAAAGAACAACATTACGGGAAGGGTGTGTGTAGAAAGGATCTATTGAACCTATGGAATTACCCGTAAATTATATCTTAAATGTACACAATATCCTAAAGATACATCGAAATAATACCACTATGGACACTGAATGTAGTCACCATCGACAAGTCACGTGACTTCATACCAATACACTAACAATAAAATCAAATTTCCCGCCAGCAATATCACGTGATACGTGCCGTCCCCCCCCAACCATATTTTCCCCCTTCAGGCACGGTACCATCTAGAGGAACGAGATAGATAGAAAAGGGGGGGCAACAAATGGGGCTACGTAAAGGCCGCCTGTATACCGAATTAATTCGGTATACAGGCGTCTATACTCTCTGTAGTAGGCCCGTACATTCCAAAAATACTAATCCAGTGTTGCCATCTAGCCAAAGATATAACACCAAGGTAAGCTACATGCGGGATAAAGTTAATCCTGTCGTCTAAAACAACCACTAAGTAGAGCATTTGATCGACGTTCTTAATACTTTTTCCATTAACCTTAAAAATGGGTTTCCTTTCCATCCGGCGTTTGCATGCTACAGTAAGAGCGCACATTTCGTTCTCAGCGAAGGTTAGTTTATATTGTTTCCTCCATGACTCTATTTATTATTTCCAACGCCTTATTCCTAGGCCTGTGCGAGTCCAGTTTTTTTGGCTTCGAGTCGAGTCTCGAGTCCTAAAAAAAGCTCTTATAGAATCTCGAGTCCAGTTTTTAACTGGTATCGAGTCCTTAATTCGGCTGAAGAACTAGGTTTCAAGTCCAGTGTCGAGTCCTGATAAATAACATCAAGTCCCAGTCGAGTCCTAATAAATTATTTCATGTCAAAATAAAGGCTAAATATTTTCACATATTTTATTTTTTTACTCTTCATTTGTTCAAATATCACAGGTTGGATATAAAAAGTGACAAACGTCAATAAACATAATTTTAACTTTTGGCTTTGGTTTGATCTAGCTGATGTCAAATTTTTGACCAATCACCTGTCTTCACTAAAATCTAAATCGGTAAAACCCCACAAGATGCCACGCTCTACTTGAAATTCCAGGTCACCGAGTTCAGGGGAAATACATGGATAAAGGATGAGCGTGAGGAAATTTGTTTTCACGCTAGAGGGTAGGCAACCCCCTATCTCCGAAGTCAGCTCATTCGATATATACTTTGTTGCAGCTTCGGTTGTCAGCACGGGAAAGCTAGGCCTCAATATAATGTAGATTTGTGCGTGCTGACAAGAGACGAAAGAAGAATAAATTCTTTATCCATGGTAAATATTTATGGAATTGATATGGTGTTAAGCCTCGGTTCGAGTCCTCCTCGAGTCAAGTAAAGAGGATTTTTGAGGACTCGAAATTATTGCCGATTTAGTTCTATTTAAATTTATCTGTAAACACTTAAAGGGCGCGACTTCACTTATGCCAGTGTGATTCCTCTCATGGAAACTTTTTGGACTACCCATAATCTACCCGAGCTTTTCAGAATTCAAGAGCAAAGCGAGGGCTAGGACAGTGCATATCAAGAGCTCCATTATTGGTTCGATATTCTGTCTTTCTTATCGCGTTGCTATCTGAGCTTAGTTTCAGTTAGTGAAAACGTGTTCCCACCAGCAAAGTGTACAAAGCTGTACGGTACTCTTACATTTTTTTGAGGTGTGACCAATCCTACAACACGTAAACAACTCTGAATTTTAAAGTATTCTTTTATAGGGCAAATCTCCCATCCCAACTTAACCTTCCCCATTTCGAGTAAGCATTTAAACTTATTTGGGACTAGCTCAGACAAAATGCATATTAAGGTTCCTAGATGCATTGCTGAAGAGCACTTTAATGTCGTCTGGTACAAGTGTTCCATTACCCTGTGCAACAATGACGTCGACAACTTCCTTTCCTAGTAATTCAGGCGGTCCGGTGGCAGGCGAAATAGATGCTGGCGGTCCGGTGGCAGGCGAAGTGGGTGCTGGCATTCCGGTGGCAGGCGTAATGGATGCTGGCGGTCCGGTGGCAGGCGAAGTGGGTGCTGCCAGGGTTGGCAAAAATTAAGTTTTTTTTAAAAAAAACAAAAGTTGTGTTTTTTATTGTTTAAAACACGATTTTTTGTTTTAAACTGTTTTTTAAACAAGTAGAAAAAAACAGTAAAAAACACACAAAAAAAACTAGTTTTAAACATGTTTAAATCACTCTTCCAGATCTAATTGTCTATATCGCCGGTCTCCATTTAAGCCACTACTCCCGCTAGCGCAAGGCGCTTATTTTCACAACCTACTTGATTAAAAAAAGGTCTTGCTTTGGACCAAGACAGAAAAAACAAACGATAAGAGTGACGTTTATCAATTGACTGAAGTCCCGATATTTCAATTTTTCTTTATTTATATTAATTTAATCCTTAATCAATATTTAATTCAATCAACTGATTTAACAGTTAGTCGATTTATTCCCTCCAAATTGATTGAATAAACTACAAATTTACGCATTTTCAAGAACAAATTAGATTTTCCGAAATTATTTTATGATATTAATTATTTTGAGCGTTCAATTTTGAATAAATTTAGAATTTCAAGGTGTAAGAAATTGTCCGTGTGGAATTAGAACCAGGGACCACTTGAACCCAAAGCAAGTATTATACACCTAGACCAACGAACCACGAAACGTATAGAGAAGTAAAACACGAAAATAAAAATACTCCTAAATTTATAATATGAAGCTCTAAGACGCGACCTTCCGGGCGCGAGTATCATACCCCTAGACCAACGTACAACGAACATGTACTGCAAAGTCAAACAGGAAAATCAAGAGCTCCTAAAATTTAGAATTTGAAGGTGTAAGAAAGGGTCCTTGTCAGGGTTGGCAAAAACTTAGTTAAAAAATTTTGTGTTTTTATTGTTTATAACACGATTTAAAGTTAGATTTTAGGAAAACATTTTATCATGAAATTAATTATTTAAAAGGGAGTACGTGTTGAGGATACAATATTTAATATTTGAAAAATTCTACTGACTGTTTAAAAAAGAGCAAACGATCTTTTCAAAAGGAAAATATAATTTTTTAATAGCGGATACAAAATGAGTGTGATGCGTAAATTTGTACATTTAACCCCTAATGTCTAAATGCCTGATTTCTTTTGTGGCCACTATTCAGTCATTTCCGCTTCCGTACTTCCGAGTTTCTTGGTCAGAACTCATCATACATTTGAAACTTCACCACCCCTTACTTATTCGTAGGAGCTCATGTTTTCCGTTATCGGATTAGGCGTATTAATTTTAGCACTGTCAAAGGCCTGGCTTTATAGATTACGCGTAATCTTTTTAGAACAGTAAAATGTACCAACAGTGTAGAGAAACCACATAGGAGAAATGTTATTGCTTTGCTTTAAGTAGATGACAAAATAAGTTATCCTTAATCATATTTTTGAATATCAGTCTTCAATACAGATTGGTAATGGATAAAACAACTGGTAGGGTCTCCAAACAATTAAACACACATTTGAAACACTCGAATAATTGGAAGTTTTCGACTGGAGCTTATTATTTCTATTATTTAATCATTTCGCTCATTTTCAAATAAAAAAAGAGTTAAAAATATTCGAAATTTTCTCCATAAAAAAACATGTTTTAACCTTTTTGTTTAAAACGTTTTAAACAAATTAAAGTTTTTTTTCATGGCTGTTTAAAACAAGTTTTAAACCAAAGTTTAAAACAATTTGTTTAAAACTTGCCAACCCTGTTTGTAACGAGGCATCGTTTACTTTGTAGAATTATTTGGCAATAAAATATATTTTGAATAATATTTCGAGTAATATTTTGGTTTGTAATATAAGCAATGAGTGAGGAGAAACGACAAACTAGAGTTTCAACTAGTCAACAAGAGACTATTGTTCAATTTATTAGTCAAAATGAAAAGTTTAAAACAAAGTTTTCCTCTTCATTTACAGCTGCTAATTACAAAAAATGTGGCTCGATTTAAGCAACCTTTTAAATAGCGACGATACTGGGCCAACCAAGACTGTTGATAAATGGAAAAAGGTTAGTTAATTCTCCCCTTAAGAGTTACAAGATTGCGTAACATTGTTTCAAATTTCAACGTGAAAAGGTTCTTTCTGACTGGAAGAGCAACACAAAAAACAAGAGTGCCAGGATAAAGAAGGCGGCCAAAGGAACTGGAGGTGGGGAAAAGTCCTCCGAGTCTCTTTCTCCACTAGAAGAAAGATTTCTGGCTGTTTATGGGACAGAATTTGAAAGCGGACTTTCAAACACCAAGGAATTTGCCATAATTGTTAGTACAATTAATAAATTCAAATAGATTAGATACCAATGAAGTCTAATCATACATTTATAAGATATGTTCTTCCGTAAGTATGAAACACTTGCTAAGCTTCGTAATGCTAGAGACTTACTGAGAGCTAGTTTGAGAGCGTGACAATTGACTAAACGCGGTTTTGCAGTACATCAATTGATTTCAATTCCTGTTTATTCTGTACCGCGCCTCACCTGGCATGCGTTGCTTTACGAGAATCTATAACGTTTAACCAACAAGCTCTCAGTAACCAGTTATTACAAACTTATGGAACATCTCGTACGAACTTATGGTCTAATTTATCACTGATAATGTAGGAGAACAACCATGATCATAGCGATTGCGGAAGTAATAATGGTCCAAAAGATAGGTCCAGTGAAAGTGGATGTAGTAAAGATCCACAATATATGGAATCCTTGGTCATGGAGGAAACTCCAATTTATGTCGGGTTGGAAAACTTCGAGGTGATTGAAAGCCCTCCAAACCCCAAAAAAGGATCTGCCGCACATAATCCATGTGTCGACGACGGCAGTTGTGACGTCGTTGAAAATCACGGAAAAAAATGAGGACTGAAGCAGTGAAACATAGTAAGTTGTCTCCTATGATAAGATTAGTGCTTTTCTGTTCATTCAGCTTAAACGACTATTATTTGCTGAAATCTGTAGGTGGATTAGACGAGAAGGGCAAATGCCATCAGAATTCCAAAAATGATCTAAAATAGATCCTCCGAGTCTCTTTCTCCACTAGAAGAAAGATTTCTGGCTGTTTATGGGACAGAATTTGAAAGCGGACTTTCAAACACCAAGGAATTTGGCATAATTGTTAGTACAATTAATAAATTCAAATAGATTAGATACCAATGAAGTCTAATCATACATTTATAAGATATGTTCTTCCGTAAGTATGAAACACTTGCTAAGCTTCGTAATTCTAGAGACTTACTGAGAGCTAGTTTGAGAGCATGACAATTGACTAAACGCGGTTTTGCAGTACATCAATTGATTTCAATTCCTATTTATTCTGTACCGAGCCTTTCACCGCGCCTCACCTGGCATACGTTGCTTTACGAGAATCTATAACGTTTAACCAACAAGCTCTCAGTAACCAGTTATTACAAACTTATGGAACATCTCGTACGAACTTATGGTCTAATTTATAACTGATAATGTAGGAGAACAACCATGAACATAGCGATTGCGGAAGTAATAATGGTCCAAAAGATAGGTCCAGTGAAAGTTTATGTAGTAAAGATCCACAATATATGGAATCCTTTGTCATGGAGGAAACTCCAATTTATGTCGGGTTGGAAAACTTCGAGGTGATTGAAAGCCCTCCAAACCCCAAAAAAGGATCTGCCGCACATAATCCATGTGTCGACGACGGCAGTTGTGACGTCGTTGAAAATCACGGAAAAAATGAGGACTGAAGCAGTGAAACATAGTAAGTTGTCTCCTATGATAAGATTAGTGCTTTTCTGTTCATTCAGCTTAAACGACTATTAATTGCTGAAATCTGTAGGTGGATTAGACGAGAAGGGCAAATGCCATCAGAATTCCAAAAATGATCCAAAAATAGATCCTCCGAGTGTATTTCTCCACTAGAAGAAAGATTTCTGGCTGTTTATGGGACAGAATTTGAAAGCGGACTTTCAAACACCAAGGAATTTGGCATAATTGTTAGTACAATTAATAAATTCAAATAGATTAGATACCAATGAAATCTAATCATACATTTATAAGATATGTTCTTCCGTAAGTATGAAACACTTGCTAAGCTTCGTAATGCTAGAGACTTACTGAGAGCTAGTTTGAGAGCGTGACAATTGACTAAACGCGGTTTTGCAGTACATCAATTGATTTCAATTCCTGTTTATTCTGTACCGCGCCTCACCTGGCATGCGTTGCTTTACGAGAATCTTTAACGTTTAATCAACAAGCTCTCAGTAACCAGTTATTACAAACTTATGGAACATCTCGTAGGAACTTATGGTCTAATTTATCACTGATAATGTAGGAGAACAACCATGATCATAGCGATTGCGGAAGTAATAATGGTCCAAAAGATAGGTCCAGTGAAAGTGGATGTAGTAAAGATCCACAATATATGGAATCCTTGGTCATGGAGGAAACTCCAATTTATGTCGGGCTGGAAAACTTCGAGGTGATTGAAAGCCCTCCAAACCCCAAAAAAAGATCTGCCGCACATAATCCATGTGTCGACGACGGCAGTTGTGACGTCGTTGAAAATCACGGAAAAAAATGATGACTGAAGCAGTGAAACATAGTAAGTTGTCTCCTATGATAAGATTAGTGCTTTTCTGTTCATTCAGCTTAAACGACTATTATTTGCTGAAATCTGTAGGTGGATTAGACGAGAAGGGCAAATGCCATCAGAATTCCAAAAATGATCCAAAAATAGATCCTCCGAGTGTCTTTCTCCACTAGAAGAAAGATTTCTGGCTGTTTATGGGACAGAATTTGAAAGCGGACTTTCAAACACCAAGGAATTTGGCATAATTGTTAGTACAATTAATAAATTCAAATAGATTAGATACCAATGAAGTCTAATCATACATTTATAAGATATGTTCTTCCGTAAGTATGAAACACTTGCTAAGCTTCGTAATGCTAGAGACTTACTGAGAGCTAGTTTGAGAGCGTGACAATTGACTAAACGCGGTTTTGCAGTACATCAATTGATTTCAATTCCTGTTTATTCTGTACCGCGCCTCACCTGGCATGCGTTGCTTTACGAGAATCTATAACGTTTAACCAACAAGCTCTCAGTAACCAGTTATTACAAACTTATGGAACATCTCGTACGAACTTATGGTCTAATTTATCACTGATAATGTAGGAGAACAACCATGATCATAGCGATTGCGGAAGTAATAATGGTCCAAAAGATAGGTCCAGTGAAAGTGGATGTAGTAAAGATCCACAATATATGGAATCCTTGGTCATGGAGGAAACTCCAATTTATGTCGGGTTGGAAAACTTCGAGGTGATTGAAAGCCCTCCAAACCCCAAAAAAAGATCTGCCCACTTAAGCACGCCTAATCCATGTGTCGACGACGGCAGTTGTGACGTCGTTGAAAATTACGGAAAAAAATGAGGACTGAAGCAGTGAAACATAGTAAGTTGTCTCCTATGATAAAATTAGTGCTTTTCTGTTCATTCAGCTTAAACGACTATTATTTGCTGAAATCTGTAGGTGGATTAGACGAGAAGGGCAAATGCCATCAGAATTCCAAAAATGATCGGCTTTAAAAGCGTCATCAGACTTTTTAGAGAAGTTACAAGTGACTCAAAACGAAGCACTGTCAGAAATTGCAAAAGCTATAAATCGACAAGCAAAAGCTAATGAAGAAATAGCTGCAAATCATAAAGTTATAATTGAGCAAAATAAAGAATTACAAAGATCCTGCGGATTTTAATTAAGAAGGAGAAAAATATAGTGGCAAAATTAAAATTGGCAGCAAGCAGAAGGCAAGCGGATGCAATGGTGGCCGTTTTAGAACAAATCGCCCGAAAATGACCAATTTTATTCAAGCCATTCTATTATTTTTTAAAATCCATTCTATTATTTTTTAAAGCAATTCTATTATTTTTTTAAAGCAATTCTATTATTTTTTCAAGCAATTCTATTCTTTTTTCAACCAATTCTAATAATTTTTCAAGCAATTCTATTATTTTTTTCAAGCAATTTTATTATATTTTTCAAGCAATTCTATTATTTTTTCAAGCAATGTTCAAAAACATGCAGAAGCAAAGAAAAATAATTAAATTTTTTTCTTATGTTCAACGTGTAAATCTCAGTCTTATGATTTGTTGCCTTGTTTCCATCCCTGCTAAAAACCGATCGTCTCGCCTCGGTCCAGCTGGACCTCTGACTTCGTGCCACACTGGATTATCTTCCCATAGTCGGTCCATTTCTCCAAATTCACCAGGTCGTAAAGGCTCTAAATCATTAAAATCTTCAGGGACTCCTCTTAACCGACATATGTTATGAAGAATAATACAAGCATAAATAATTTTGATTGCTTTATCTGGTGCGTAGTGCAGCGCCCTGAATTTGAGAAGGCAACGGAAACGCTGTTTGAGAACACCATTACAACGTTCTATAACAGATCTGGCAGACTGCTGACACCTTGAAAATCGCTCCTCTGGCGAGTTTTCAGGCGGATTAATAATTGGTGTTATTAACCATGGGCTAAGCGGATATCCACTGTCACCTATAGAATAAAATAGGTTAAGTTTAATAAAACTATTTCCACGATTAGCCTAAGCCTAAAAGATCTGTTCCATAAGTTTGTCATCAGTTAATGAGAGCTTGTTGTAGAGTTCTGCTAATGAAACGTCATAGCCTTTCGTAAAATGTTATTCTTGCCTAGCAGCCAAGATCCTTTTAAAATTCCTTCCCGGTGGAGCCTCTCCGAATACCCAGATATATGGGATGTTTTGTATATGTACGTATCGTGTGTTGAGCCTGCAAATTTTGCATTTGCTTGCAAAATTACAAGATCGTAGTCGCAAATCTATTTGATGTGTAAATTTGTTTGAAGATCAATATACATTTTAACAACGCAATTGCAAACAACTGATAATTCTATAGTCTTACAAGTTGTACGTTTATGGAATGAAAATGTTTTCTATTGACATATATAAACTCCCTGTTTTCACCATTAACTTTGGAAGGAGGAACAATAGCAACATGTGTGCAATCTATTGGACCTAACACTCCGGGAAAATTAGTTTTTTCCATGAATCTATTTGGAATTTTCTATTCGTTAAAAACCACCATTCCAGAACTCTAAATAATTAACATTATTACCTAATTTTTTTAAGGGATCTAGAGGCTTCTGTTGTAGGAAACTTGATCCATTTATCCCCCAAATTGTCCACGATAGCTGCGGTAACTGGTCAAAACACGACTTACTGTTGGCTGACTCACATTCAAGTACAAATCCTGCCCTACACATAACCATAAGTTTATAATGCCTCTAAGTAGAGAAATGGCTGCTACTCCTATGGCAATAGTGTTTGTCTGGCTCCCTTTTATGAAGCCCTATACTCTCTCCGAATCATTTATCACCTCAACTTCAATACAAAATTGTACTGCCTAGCCTAGCGTTTCTTTTATCCCTTTTAGAATGTTTCAGGACTGAAACCGCCTCTATCTCACGAGAGAGAGAGGGATTTGGGGTTGCTTAAGTAAAATTCGCCCCCCCCAGTGCCTGCCTATACGAAACGTAAAAATCTCCTTTATTCCACTGGATGATTTTTTTCGTCTCGACCGCTTGGTGGCTGCACCGCGACAGAAATTTCAAAATTTTCTCTCTTCGGATCTTAGCGCTATACGAGTTCTGACGTCACAGTAGCCTGCAGAAGATGCCCAGTTGTAACCCGTATTTGTGTACTTAGAGGCATTATGAATTTATGACATAACTGATAGGAGCCTACAGCGTAAAAACGCAAGGCTATCAATATCTGAAAAACGTCAACACACATCAATATACCTCTACAACATAAACAACTGTATGAGATCATGGATTAAATATACCTTAAGGTATAATAAATCTATGATAAGATTAATTAATACTACTCACTTTTGAATCCACAGGCAAATTAATAAAAACTGTCTTTGCAGACAAAGACTTGAAAAAGTAAGAGATAAGTTTATAATTTAATTGCCTGAAGTAACAGATATTAAAATTTTGACTTTTGAAGACATGATTATAAAACATTTAATATTTGAAAAAAATTCTTATCTTAGTTTTTTACACCAAAATACCTTTAGTAAAAATATTTCATTATGAAATATCTGCATCGTTTTAAAAAACACATGTGCATTTTACTTTCGGCTCTAAAAGGAGAATAAAATGTACTAAAAATCGTTGATAGCTGATAAAATAAATTTAGTATTAAGACCTAACAAAACGTGTTCGTTAATTTTAGGTTTTCGAAGTACCAAACATGAACGTGTTGTATAGCTCTCAAAAGGTCACAATCAAGGTACAGATCTTTTCGAATTTAATAACTATATCACAGTCAAACGGTCAATGTTATATTCCGCTTCGCAATATTTTCATATTAAAATATCAAAAATTAAATTCATCAAGTTAAATCAGATATCCGAGTATTTGAACTTCTTAATAGCAGTTATTAATAAATAAAAAACACTGGTATAAAGCTAGTATCCATAATACCTTAAAATATTCTTGGAAATGACATTTTTTCTAGAACTATTATTTAGAGCAAAATACTTGTTTAAATAATGTCGAAAAATATTTTCGACAAATTAAATTTTGGTGAAAAAAACTAAGATAAGAATTTTTTTCAAATATTAAATGTTTATAATCATGTCTTCAAAAGTCAAAATTTTAATATCTGTTACTTCAGGCAATTAAATTATAAACTTATCTTTTACTTTTTCAAGTCTTTGTCTGCAACGACAGTTTTTATTAATATCTGGAACATCAGTCTTAATATTAATTAAAGTTGTTTAGAAACTAACGTTTTAAACCTTAGGAGAGAAAGGCAGGCGCTCCTTTTAAGGGTTTTGCGTGTCCATTGTTTAAAATTTCATACTGACTGGTTGACATGACAATCAACGCCCAGTCCAACTCAAATAGCTTTCCCTTCGTTTCCACAGTGGAAAGTTACTCTTGATCGCTAACCTAGTTCAATTACTCTTGATCGCTAACCTAGTTCAATTACTCTTGATCGCTAACCTAGTTCAATTACCTTTGATCGCTAACCTAGTTCAATTACTTTGATCGCTAACCTAGTTCAATTACCTTTGATCGCTAACCTAGTTCAATTACCTTTGATCGCTAACCTAGTTCAGTTACCCTTTGTCGCTAACCTAGTTCAATTACCCTTGATCGCTAACCTAGTTCAATTAACCTTGATCGCTACCCTAGTACAATTAACCTTGATCGCTAACCTAGTTCAATTAACCATGATCGCTAACCTAGTTCAATTAACCTTGATCGCTAACCTAGTTCAATTAACCTTGATCGCTAACCTAGTTCAATCACCCTTGATCGCTAATTTAGGTCAATCACCCTTGATCGCTAACCTAGTTCAATTTACCTTAATCGCTAACCTAGTTCAATTTACCTTAATCGCTAACCTAGTTCAATTTACATAGATCGCTAACTTAGTTCAATTAACCTTGATCGCTAAACTAGTTCAATCCCCCTTGATCGCTAACCTAATTCTATTACCCTTGATCGCTAACCTAATTCAGTTACCCTTGATCTCTAACCTAATTCAATTAGCCTTGATCGCTAACCTAATTCAATTAACCTTGATCGCTAACCTAGTTCAATTAACCTTGATCGCTAACCTAGTTCAATTTACCTTAATCGCTAACCTAGTTCAATTTACATAGATCGCTAACCTAGTTCAATTAACCTTGATCGCTAAACTAGTTCAATCCCCCTTGATCGCTAACCTAATTCTATTACCCTTGATCGCTAACCTAATTCAGTTACCCTTGATCTCTAACCTAATTCAATTAGCCTTGATCGCTAACCTAATTCAATTAACCTTGATCGCTAACCTAGTTCAATTAACCTTGATCGCTAACCTAGTTCAATTAACCTTGATCGCTAACCTAGTTCAATTAAGCTTGCGCTAACCTAGTTCCATTAACCTTGATCGCTAACCTAGTTCAATTAACCTTGATCGCTAACCTAGTTCAATTAACCTTGCGCTAACCTAGTTCTATCACCCTTGATCGCTAACCTAGTTCTATCACTATTGATCGCTAACCTAGTTCTATCACCATTGATCGCTAACCTAGTTCAATTACCCTTGATCGCTAACCTAGCTCAATGAACCTTGATCGCTAACTTAGTTCAATCACCCTTGATCGCTAACCTAGCTCAATTAACCTTGATCGCTAACTTAGTTCAATCACCCTTGATCGCTAACCTAGTTCAATCACCCTTGATCGCTAACCTAGTTCAATCACCCTTGATCGCTAACCTAGTTCAATTAACCTTGATCGCTAACCTAGTTCAATTAACCTTGATCGCTAACCTAGTTCAATTAACCTTGATCGATAACCTAGTTCAATGAACCTTAATCGCTAACCTAGTTCAATTACCCTTGATAGCTAACCTAGTTCAATCAACCTTGATCGCTAACTTAGTTCAATCAACCTTGATCGCTAACCTAGTTCAATCACCCTTGATCTCTAACCTAATATAATTAACAATTAACCCTGATCGCTAACCTAGTTCAATTACCGTTGATCGCTAACCTAGTTCAATCACCCTTGATCGCTAACCTAGTTCAATCACCCTTTTTCGCTAACCTAGTTCAATCACCCTTTTTCGCTAACCTAGTTCAATTACCCTTGATCGCTAACCTAATTTAATTAACAATTAACCTTGATCGCTAACCTAGTTCAATCACCCTTTGTCGCTAACCTAGTTCAATTACCGTTGATCGCTAACCTAGTTCAATCACCCTTGATCGCTAACCTAGTTCAATTACCGTCGATCGCTAACCTAGTTCAATCACCATTGATCGCTAACCTAGTTCAATCACCCTTGATCGCTAACCTAGTTCAATTACCGTCGATCGCTAACCTAGTTCAATCACCATTGATCGCTAACCTAGTTCAATCACCCTCGATCGCTAACCTAGTATAAAGGCGCTATAATTGGGGTGAAACGACTACCTAATCCATACCACTAAAAAGTCGTATGTTCCACAGTTTCAGGGTAAACAATGAAATTTAGAGTATGTAATTAAAATTAAGAAAAACAATACTTCATCTTAATTGTTTTTAATGAAACTTCAAATCGCACCAGTTAATGATTGACCTTTCTTTTAAAACCGTTTTCAGACCTATCGAGCAAATAGTCTTCAAAAAATGGTCGAGAAACTTTGGCTATCACAGCAAACACTTCCCATGTTATTCCTATGGGAAGATTTCCCTTTTTTTGCCAAACTGACTGAATCATTTTATGGAAATGAAAACCACCCTTAGCAACTTTATTTTTTATAAAATAAACTAATTAAAGGATCTCTTTGAAATTTTAACCACATATTAAGGGCCTGGATTGTTGATCCGTGGAATTTTTTCAAAACTGTTAACATAATACGAAAAAAGTTACGTTCAAACAAAAAACCCTCCTTATACATTAAAGTCAGTATGAAGTCTTATCTAAGAGAGCAACCGCTCTCATAGAATTTGTTTTCCTCTTTCCAGACAAAGGCCTAGCTAACGCTTCGCATAATTCCAAACTATGCATTTTTCCAACCGAAATAATCTTCTCAAGCTTAAGTCACTTAACTCGAACGCTTTTGATTTATCGCGTATTGCTCTTTTACGTCCAAAATTGCGTCTATTTACTCTTTCACGTCGAAAATTTCGTCTATTATTTTGATTTTCTATATCGTAAGCTAAATATAGCAACTCGAGGCGAGCTGCACGCAGAGCCATTTTTTAATTGACACTGTGAAAGGGGTAGTGTATACGGGGAATTAACGGAACGGAGCGATCTCGTTTCATTGGACAAAATCCCATTCGAGATCGTTCTTACCACCTAAAAAGCCGATGAGATCGAGATCGAGAACTCTGTCGACATCGATAGAGATGTCGCTCGACAAATGCTTATAGAATAGCGTTTTTCGACATCTCGGCGGGTAGTATCGAGATCGAGAGAGATATCGATCGACAACTGCTTATAGAATAGCCTCCCAAGACCGCCATCCTGAGCCTTCACGTAGAAGAAACCCAATGGCTAATAATTGGGTAAACGCAAGACACGACGTATAAAGTTCTTCACTTCGCTGTCGACTCTCCGTAGATCTTGTTTAACGAAGTATGACAAGGTAAACTGATGCAGGTGACGGGGCAACAAGAAGTCTCTTAGTTTTTCGATCTTTTGATGGGGCTTCAATTATGAATTGCTCAGCTTTGTTAGATCTGACGTTACTCTATCTAATGATGGCCGGAATTTTCCTCATGGTTAATACGGAACGCCAAGGTAGGTCCGTAAATCTTCGCCAGTAATGCTCGGTACATCGTTCCCCTTGATTTGGTTCGTTAATGATCTGCTTTTGCTTCACAAGCTTTTAAAGAGCCAGGGCGCTACGTTTCTGAACCTTGACCGCCAGACCTCGACTGTTCAAGAATACTTGCAGATGCTGTCGCAAAATCTCCATCCCTGTCTTGCTATTACTGACGAGGATCAAATCGTCCGCAAAGAATAAGACATTGGAGTTAGATCCATCAACTGTAGCGCCGATATGTGATGGCAGTGATCGAGCGGGCTCGTCCATAATGGAGTTGAAGATTATTGGCGAAAGAGCGCCGCACTGCTTGACTACGTTGGTGACCCTCATCGTATCTGTTCTCGCCGATCCACAAGTAATTGTTGTTTCAGAGCCATGGTAGGAGTTGAGTATATAGCTAATTAGATCTTCCTCCTCCCCAGCAGCAAGCAAAGCACGGCGAATTGAGTGGTGCGACACCGAATCGAACGCCTTGCTTATGTCGACAGAGACAAGATTGAGCTCAGTGCGGCGTTTACGTGAGGTTGAGATTAAGTAGTCGACGAGAAGCGTATTCGCACTGATCCCATCCACGGTAAGAAAGGCTTGATGCGCTGGATGCAAATCAATCGCCCTGGTACAGCGTCGTGCTAGAATCCCGTGGAATACCCGAAGAAGCAGAGAACTTATGGTTATGGGTCGCCAATTACTAGCCATAGTCAAATCCCCCTCTTAGGCAGTAGGACAGGACAAGAAGGCATTCATAACGCACGTTAGCATCTTGGCGCTGGATGTTCGAAGAAACCTTAGCGATAGACCATCCGGGCCTGGCGTTGAAGAGCTTCAGCAGATGCGCGAATGTCCTTTTCCTCCTCGGACTTTCGCACGAGAACTACGGGGCTGGCTGGCTTCGTATTGCATGCGATGCATTCGTTGTTCATGAACCCCGCGGCCGGTGGTCGAAGAGAAATCCCTGGGACAGTGGTGGCATTGAAAGCGGCAACTCGTGGCTGTTGACGACGTTTAGAATGCTGAGGACGTTGCAATCGGCGAGGCTGCGACATTCTCCGATGTGGTTGCGGTTGGTTGGTTCGTTGTAATTGACTAATTGCAATGTACGTAATGGGGTGACATTGCGTTCAACGGTTGCTTTGTTGTGGTGCATCGACGGCACTGATACGTAATAGTAATCCCTCCATGCGCGACGATGTGGCGTATCCAGGATACATGATCCAAGAATATCAGGTCCGGCGAGCATCTAGGACAAACCTGGCCCTCATTTACTGCATAGTTGTAGATTGCGTGCGCTGCTGCGCTTGCGACATTTTGGCCCGGCATCCCCTCCGTTCAAAGACGAGATATAGGAACAGGTACGTAGACCGAGCAATAACACTGAACTTCAGGTAGATTGTACTGTCATTCAGGTTGGTGGGTTGCCAGGGACATAATTGTTTCAACACCCCATGGTTTGGGCTTTAATGGGTGCGGAAAGGGATAAGGGAATAGCCTTGTACGTTGCCCTGCGGCTCAATGCCGCAGTTACCAGGGTTAAAAAAACCCATGTTCTTTTAAAAAAGCCCAGCCCACCGGGTTTTATTGGGTACTTGGGGTTTTTTTTGGGTTTTTCATCTTTAGCAGCTGTGCGCATGGTAAAAATTGTCATTCAAAGGTAACTGCTAAATAAAAAAGTCTTAAAATGCCTCATAAAAAATAATAAACAATATTAAAAGGTACTTCTGAAGTGAAAACATCAAATATCATTAACATGAAATTATTTTAACATTCAAATTCATCAAAATAGTAGATCTTGATGTTGGGTTTTATTAAGTGGGTTTTTATGGTGGGTAAAACCCAATAAAATCCGCGAGTTTTTTTGGGCTGGGTTTTTTAATTCAAACCCTGACCTCCAGCCAAAAGCACGAAGCTATTGGAACAAGCAAACTTTATGAAGAATTTGGTAGTAAAGGCGTCATCGTTTTTGACCACGATCATGATCGAAACACTGCAGTCAGTAGATTTATTAGATCTGTAAAATTAGTGGGGTTTGCACTGTAGGGTTCCTTCAATAATTAGGCTTAAAACGTTATTAACTGTTCTTAAATTTTTTTACTCGAGACTCATAACTTCTTAATGTCTTTACATTCAAAATCCAACTACCTCAAAAACTTTTCCGCGCGCTCCTTCTGGCGCTCTTTTTCTTATTTTAACTCCACGCGCCAAAGTTTCTAGCATAATCTTCAATGTACATTTTCCAAATTCACTCTTTTAGATAAAATTTTGTCATTACTTATTCTACATATCTCCCCCCAGCCAGAAAAACACGTCCTCGTGTTTCTTATTTATTTTCATGTAGTATTCAGTGATGAGTTACTTCCCAGCACTGATTAAGTGTGATGTTTCCTGGGTACCTTCCGTCGTTGTAGCGTTAGAATAGCATTTTTTAGTCGATTGTGGTGGACGATGAAAGTCTTGTCATCAGAGTCACGTGTAATGTTATAGTTTACAGGTCCAATTGCTTCCTTGATCGTGAAAGGCACAGTCCACGGTTTAAGAAATTTTTCACTTGAGCCAGGTGGGCAGTATGGATTGTAAAGCCAAACTTTTTCATTCAAGTGGAAGGGTGTAAATCGAACACGTACATCATACTGTTTCTTTTGGCATCCTTGTTTCTTCTGTATGTTGGTGGAAGCAGTGCGGTTAATTGCAGCCATTTCATTCACAATGGTTCTTAAGTATTTATACGCCGGTTGGGGTGATTTGCAGGGTTCAATAAAACCCGGTTTTTTTAGAAAAAGCCCAGCCCACCGGGTTTTATTGGGTACTTGATTTTTTCGGTTTTTATCTTTAGCAGCTGTGCGCATGGTAGAAATTGTCATTCAAAGGTAACTGCTAAATAAAAAAGTCTTAAAATGCCTCCTAAAAACTAATAATTAATATTAAAAGGTACTTCTGAAGTGGAAACAACAAATATCTTTAACATGAAATTATTTTAACATATTCTAATAATTCATCAAAATAGTAGATCTTGATGTTGGGTTTTATTAAGTGGTTCTTTATGGTGGGTAAAACCCAATAAAACCCGCGGGTTTTATGGGCTGCTATTCGGAGCATTACGGCCGTAACGGTTGGGAATGTGTTCCTTAAATATATATCTCGTCATGGTTCCCCGTACACTGTTTGCTCGGATAACGGCTCCGAGTTCACCTCTTATCTTTGGACTCGTGTCTGTCGGTTGAAGAAAGTTAAGACTACCTTCACCACCCCGTACCATCCTCAGACGAACCTTACTGAACGTGTTAACCGAGTACTATGGGAATTGATGAGTATATATGTCGGTAACAGTCATAATCGTTGGGACCTTGGGTTGGAAATGCACCAATTAGCTATTAACTTCATTATACATCTGACTACAGGATTTTCTCCTTTTACGCTAACGTATGGTTACGAGCCTCGATTACCATGAGACCAAGAAGAGGGCCTTCGGGATTTCACTGCTTTTCAGGGTACTATTCCCGAAATCACCGTATATGAATATGGTCCGTTAAAAGATTCACAAGCCATCCGTAGTGACGCCGAGGATTTTGCCCGCGTCGCCCAAGCCAAGCAGAAGAAATATTACGACAAGCACTATAGCGACATTGAATTGGACCTAGGACAATTGTTATGGAAAAGAGTTCATAAGTTATCCCAGGCTGCGGTCGGATATACTGTGAAGTTGGCTTCTACGTGGGAAGGACTGTTTTGCGTTATAGAAAAATTGGGGCCCTTGACCTATCGTCTCCGCCATGAAGTTACTGGCCGGAATGCGGGAACTTGGCATGTGAGCCAGCTGAAACTCTTCATAACTCAATCCGAAGGGGAGTCGCTCTGCATTCCATAGGAAGTGGACCCAGAGGAGACGGACCCAAAGCAGGAGGCTAATACCAAGCCCGATGAAGAGATAGAACCACCACCTGGGAAGGTCCTAAATCACATCGAACCCGCCGATTCTTTGGTCCCAACATCAGGCCCTATTCTGGCCGCCAATCATCCAGACTTATCCAACATGGATGACTCCCTCCTTGGGGACATAACCAGTGTGGGAAATAAGGCACTATCACAGGCCAATAGCCAGTTTAAAAATTACCTGGGCCAGTTTAAAAATTAAACGCTTTGGGGTCTACTGGCCCTGGTGGCCACTTAATTAATTCAAAGTTTTCCCCCCTCAAGAATTTGGTTCATTAAATAATATACTTGTGTTAATCCCTAAAATTGCCTCGTCTTTGCTTCTATGCTGTGTGCTTGTT
Organism: Phalangium opilio; assembly: GCA_019434445.1. NCBI lineage: Eukaryota > Metazoa > Arthropoda > Arachnida > Opiliones > Phalangiidae > Phalangium > Phalangium opilio. The sequence goes on from JAEQBA010002883.1 coordinate 324,418, forward strand.
TGGCCTGAATTGTGGGAGTGGGATTATGGGTGGGTTTCGTATGTCTGTCTACGCTCTACACACAGTGTAGAATCTGTAGATGAAGTCATTTTTACAGTTAGCAAAAGGGAAGATAATCTCTCGGTAGTCTTGTTTGGGTCTGGTCTATAGGGAAAGGCAGCCTGCATCGTTTGACTGTATTAGCGTCTATGGGAAGATAAAAATGGAGTGTCAACTCCCTCCCTACGGGCCGAATTTTTTAATTTAGCATTACGCAATAAAGACTTATAGTTCTTAATTTAAGACTCCAATATTTTAAAATACCCATACCTATAAAAACTATCCTACTAAGCCTATGTCCTAGCACATATTGTCAAGAATAGATAATTTGGCCATAAATTACGAAAGCCTGATTTTTGAGACTAAAAATGGTAGGTGGCACTGTGGCCAGTTTTTTAATTAAAATACCTAGGCTCTACTGGCCACAGGTCCAGTTTTAAAAACACACACTGGACATAACGCCACTTGGCCAAGATGAGGACGAGGCAACAGGACCGGCTACCAATTCTCTTCTAGTCCCGTTCGAAATGGGTTGGACAAGGGAGGTGGTTAGGCGGAAAAAAACCTCCCACTGGGCAAACGCACGTCGTATACTATTACAATACGGGGCCGCGTCCCATGAGACTTCGGTCTTAGCCCGATTACGTTAAAGTCATTCATTTACATCCGGGGCTGTCTCGCGCCAATCTTGATTTTGGCCCAGACCCGGTTCCTGGAGCACCACCTGGTCAGGAGATCCATCGGGAACCCCGGGGATAAGCGCCTTATATATAATACCAATGAACACCTTCTTGTAATATATGTCTACTCCTTTAGATGGTCGCTCAACCATGGACTAATGATGTAGTCGTTACTATTCATCCTGATGGCGGTTCCCGCTCTATAGGCGTTACGACCAACCCTAATATCGATTCCGAGGAGGACCGTCGCATCTACTTGTTACCGTCCCCCTCATCTTCACCTCCGACATGATCATCCTCCGCTTCCCCAGTGTCTGAGGACCGGCGGTACCTCAGGGTTGAGCGTCGACCTCCGGAACGATACAGCGAGCAAAGTAGGTCCCATACAACGTCTCGGCCTGCCGTACCATCTCGCAGCCTGTTCCGACGTCGCTCTAGGGGTCCTTCAACCGTCCAACGGCAACCACGTCTAGGAACGTCCCGGCGATCCCGCTCACCCATCGGCCGACCACAACGACCAAGAACGTCCCGACGTTCTCGATCATCATCTCAGCCGCCGGGTCGTAGTATAGCCTGTCGGGTATGCAGTACGGAAGGACCGCCTGTCCCCATGCGCGCAGGTGTTACCGGTGTCGACGCACCGGCCACTTGGCCAGGATTTGCCCACACAGCAACGAGTGGCCCGGATCAATGCCCAAAGGAGAGCCTTCGAGCTGCCGGAGTTGCCGACAGAGATGTTGCCCCTACGTCTGCGCCAGGAGTAGGAGGGGACAAGTTGGACAATCATAATTTATTTGGGTTCTTTAATAAACTGTATTTGTTTTAAATTTCAAATGTGACACATCAGCCTTATTGTGTATATATTCATTATTGTGTTAAGTATGATTCGAACTATTTGTTAGTAGCCTCCTGACTACGAGTTCCTTTGGGGGGAATATGTAGCAGACCCTAGCATCTGTCCTTCGATAATAGGGGGGGCCCCGGTCAGGAATTTGGGGATAAAAGGGCGGCTGAGTAGAGAGTTGAACAAAGGAATTCGAGTCGGGAGGTTAGAATCAGGAAGTTATCTAGAAAGAGGACGAGAGAGTGATTAATAAAGAAGACAGATCGTAAATATCTTATTGTTTTCTATATTTATGAATGATAAGTCCCGTTGAGATATATTTATGGTATAAGCACGATGTATGCCTAACCTGAATTCAGTCTGGGCTAGTGTGTCGCCGCACGTTTGGCACGTTACAAACTCGTTAAGACGTGTTGTTAATTGTCATCAGTGTTCAAATTGAAACAAAGTATCTTCCGTTATTTAATCCCACAATGGCTAGAAGGTTTTTCCAAACAATAAAAAAAGGTTTCACGATAGAAATCATCAAAATTATGAATTTGGGTAATGGTTACATTTATTTTAAAGTCCCTTAGCATATGAGCGGTAAAAATGTGCGCCACTTTAGTTATCGACCAAATAAATTGGCGCCTTTTTTCCATTATACCAGTAAATTTAATTGGTTTTTACAACAAAATATTTGAACTTTTTCCAAATTATCTTGTTTATTGCCACCTTTCCCAAATTATTCCAAATTAGCATATTTATTGCCACCGTTCCAAATTTCAGTTTAGTTTCAGTTTCGTTTTAGGGGCGTAGTTTTAGCCAATCGTGATAGTTAATCGTTTTTCATGTTAATAACCGCCATTACACTACTCTTTGCAACCGTTTGAACGTTTTTAAAACTTCATTGTTAAACATAAATTATTTTTATAAGAAAATGCATTAATTTCTTCACTAACGTTGTTTTTTTTTTCTTTCTTTCCTTTCAGCGCTTACTATGGAGGACGTAGACGACATATGGAGGCAAAATGTAAATAAATGTGTTTTCATATTTTTACGATGTTCAACTTAGTGGGTTTTAGATTTGACATAATCGTGATCAAATACAGCCATATATTCAAGAGCTTTACAACGCTTATGTCAATCCACGTACAAAGACACTAGAGTGATGTCACATCATAAATTTATTATACCGCTGCCAATAATCAAGGCCTGTGCCCGGCAGTTTAAAGGGGGCGGCTTTGCTGCCAATAATCAAGGCCTGTGCCCGGCAGTTTAAAGGGGGCGGCTTTTAAGAAACGCGACTTCTTATTTTCTCCCAATTTTACCGCGACATGGCGTTGCTAGGTGGACCTAAACGCACGCGAAAATTAATTTTTCAAAAACCAAGCGCGCGAAAAAGAACATTCAAACTTGCAAGTTCCATAACATGAACATTTAAAATTCCACGCGCGGGAAAATGAATATTTTAAATTCCTTAAGTCTAGTATTTCGTCAACTTGAATTGTCAAACGATAAATAAATATCGGCGCCTTGCGCAGAACTTTATTTACGTTGGCAATGATTAAAGGAAAAAAATTTCTAGAGAGAAAATCTATTTTCACGCTATAGGATTGGCAACTCCCTAAAATATTGAGATTTTAGATTCTGTATTTCTTTCGTCAGTTGTCTGCAGGCGCAAAGCTAAGTTATAGATGAACGCTAACCCGTTCCAACATTGAGAACTAGCTTTGCGCTTGCTGTCAACCGAAGCTGAAACAGTTTATACGGAATAAGCTGTCGTCGGGGATAGGAAGTGTCCAATCATATAGCGTCAAAACCGATTTTCTGTAGCGCATGCTTTACCCATCGCCTTACCCTAGCTTCCTAAATCAGTTAATGTAAAACCTAAACCAGTTTTAACATGTTCCTCAACCGTTTTGTTCCAAATTCCCTGTTGTCCACAAAATGCTTCTTCAATGCTCATGTAATTGTTATGGGTTAAATTATTTTTCATATTTCTGTGCTTAATTTCTAGTTACTTTTGTCCTTTGGAGAAACATGGAAACAGAATAGAAAGATTTAGCATTTTCTTTCATTTTCACTGGTTTAAAGGGGCCGACCCCTCTCCTTTTTTACGCACACGCTACGCTAAGCTAACTAGGCGAGTTTTCCTTGGTCGAAGATCGTCGTTGCCCACTGTCCGACCAGCCCCTTTAAACCACGAAAACCATAAAACACCTTACCTGAGTCTAGGACTGTTCACGAGCCGAGCTGGCTCGATTCATATATACATGTTTAAAACAATTGCTACTATCAACGTCAAACTTAGAGCTCGGCATTTTCTATCCATTATCCACAAATTGATGGGTAATCGATTATTTATAAACAAAGTTGTGGATTATAATACGATTTAACACACAAGTTTTGTGGATAATTTTTGTGTATGGATATAAAATAACGTGGATAATGGATAGATAATGCCGAGCTTTAGTCAAACTTGAGAACGACTATAAATACCATCCCATGTTTAGGAATGCAGTGGTTCAGTAAAACCCACTCGGTAAAATATGCTCAAGGTTAGAGACGAGAGATTTTCCCCATGCTTTTTTTCATGTAAAAATAAAACAGAACACTATTGGTGGAGAGAATGAAGAATAAAAGGAAAGCACTATATCAGTGAGTAGGCTCGCGAGCTGGCTCACGAGTCGTAGTGGCTCGATACCTGTCGGCTCGGATCGGCTCGACCATGAAAAAGTTCGCTCGTTAATTAATCGAGCCGCAAAAGTGGCGGCTCGGCTCGGCTCGAACTCGGCTCGCTCGTCACGAGCCCGAGCTGGCTCAAGCTCGTGAACAGTCCTACTTTCCTCCCATAGAAAGGCAAATAAGTTTTAATTAAAAAGTCAATGTCGGATACTTATTCAACTTTCCACTTTAATATGAAACATTATGCAATTTTAATTTAACTGGTCACCTGGCCTATCCAGGTTTTTTCAGAATTAGAAATAATTTTTGGCAGAAAAATGTGGTTTCTCACATTGACAAGCATGTTGAAACTGGGTGCCTTCGATTTTCCTACCGATACACTTGTTTGGGCATGATCTAGGGCTCTAGGCGGCTGTGATCTTACTGATAGGGTTTTTATTATTCAACTCCCGCGGTAACAATTCATAATGGTATTAACGCATTGATATTTTTGACACAATTTACGTCACAACTGAGATATCTCTATTCAAGATAGCAATTACGACTCACAATAATGAGACATACAGGGTGTTTCTGAAAAGTCCATCACAAATTAAGGGGCGTGTTTATGGGACCAAACTGAGCGGAAAGTACCAAAGAACATGGGGTGTACAACATTTTGTTACGGAGATATGGCCTTCCAAACATTCGCCCCTAAAACAAGGAAATATCCAAAAATGAGGAGTAACACTTAAGACCGACTAACCAGCTTGTTTAAAATTACTAGACAATTTCAATAGCCTTTAATCGAACAATTGATTTCTACCTTTACTAATCAGAAGCGTATAAATGAGTAGAAGTATGCCTACGGTGGTAATGTAAAATTAATCCCAAGTGACATGATGTTTCAAGATCTTCCCAGCACCAAGTAAAATGGTTCTGATTGAAGGGACTTTTATTAGCACAGCGTAAACAACGTTATTTTCAGGAATTAGTCCAAATGTCCACGGGCGGCATTACAAAAACGAGGCAGTCTTTCGAATGATACTTGGACATGTTGGAAGATCCCTGGCTTGTTCCTGTTATCTCAAACCGTAAAAAGCTACGCAAATCTTCATCATCACGGACAACACTCTTGTACGTTAGGTATGACCTTGAGAAAACCTAAAAGGACATCTCGAATGTATTTGAAAAACCCATCTCCAATTAAGGGGCGTGTTGTTTGTTTCCAACAGAGTAAACTCGCCCAGAGAACAATTACAATGCAGAGCCACGTTTCGGCGTTAATGGCCCACAAAGGTGGTCCCAAACAAAAGAACAAACTTTAATTTGTTTCGTTCAGTAAGTATTTCATGTGTCATAGATAAAACGCCATGATTAATGCACAAAGAAAATGTTATTGACAAGTTTTCGGACCGCGATGCTGAAATGTGGTGGTGCACCATCGTGCATGAACCACATTCTGTTTATTAAACCTAAGGGTACGTCTTCGAGTAGTTCTGGTAAATCGTCCCGTAAGAACTACAAGTAAGCCACACCGTTTAACCTGGGCTCTAGGAAATTTGGCCCAATTAAATTGTCACCCACAATACTACACCACACGTTTAAGCTGAATTGTACTTTGTGAATTCTAACGCAAGTTGCGTGTGGTTTTTTCTTAATCAGCAAACCAATTGGCGGCTGCTTGTTTTGGATCGTCCTCGAAAATAGTGAGAACTTCGCCTATTCTTAAAAAACAGAGCACTAAAACAGAGCACTATGTTTTTTAAGAAAGGAATAAAAGAGGTTTCACGTACATGTGTTTGTTTTATTAAACTCATAATTCAACGAAGTCTGTTACAATGCCTTTCTTCACAAATGCCGAATATGCGGATATGCACCTAATGTATGGACTAGCCGAGGGGAATGCCGCTGCAGCTGTACGCTTGTATCAGGAAAGATTTCCGCAGAGGCGACTACCAAATCGACTGACGTTCGAGGCTGTGGACAGACGTTTGAGGCAAGATGGACGAATCCAACCGGCTGGACCTCAACCTAGAGCGAGAGCCATCCCAGAGGCCGTAGAAGACGAAGTTCTCACCATTTTCGAGGACGAGCCTGAATCAAGTACCCGCCAAGTTGGTCGCCGATTAGGCGTAAACCACACGCTCGTGTGGAAAATCCTCAGAAGCCACCGGTTTCATCCTTTCCATGTTCAAAAAGTTCAAGGTTTGAATCCAGCGGACTACCCACGACGCACGGCGTTTTGTCAGTGGTTTCTGGCTAAAGTAAACGATATCGATTTCCCACGGGATTTGTTGGTTACTGACGAAGCTAACTTTTCACGGGATGGTATTATTAACTTACATAATAAACATCAATGGTCCCAGCTAAACCCCCACGCAACTTGCGTTAGAAGTCACCAAGTACAATTCAGTTTAAACGTGTGGTGTGGTATTGTGGGTGACAATTTAATTGGGCCAAATTTCCTAGAGCCCAGGTTAAACGGTGTGGCTTACTTGCAGTTCTTACGGGACGATTTACCGGAACTACTCGAAGACGTACCCTTAGGTTTGGTAAACAGAATGTGGTTCATGCACGATGGTGCACCACCACATTTCAGCATCGCGGTCCGAAATTATCTTAACGCGACCTTCCCTTTGCGGTGGTTAGGTCGAGGTGGACCTGTGGAGTGGCCTGCTCGATCACCCGATCTGAACCCTTGTGATTTCTTTCTTTGGGGCCACCTGAAAGACTTAGTTTATCAGACTGAAGTGCCCGATGTTGAAGAGCTACGTCGACGAATAATTCACGGCTGTCAAACAATTCGCGAAACTCCAGGCATTTTTCAACGTGTAAGGGAATCATTTGTAAGACGTGCTAATGTGTGCCTTAACGCGGGTGGTGAACACTTTGAACAATTTTTGTAACTAGTTGCAATTAAATGTTAAAACTTGTCAATAAATTCATTTTCTTCGTGCATTAATCATGGCGTTTTATCTATGACACATGAAACACTTACTGAACGAAACAAATTAAAGTTTGTTCTTGTTTTTGGGACCACCTTTGTGGGCCATTAACGCCGAAACGTGGCTCTGCATTGTAATTGTTCTCTGGGCGAGTTTACTCTGTTGGAAACAAACAACACGCCCCTTAATTGGAGATGGGTTTTTCAAATACATTCGAGATGTCCTTTTAGGTTTTCTCAAGGTCATACCTAACGTACAAGAGTGTTGTCCGTGATGATGAAGATTTGCGTAGCTTTTTACGGTTTGAGATAACAGGAACAAGCCAGGGATCTTCCAACATGTCCAAGTATCATTCGAAAGACTGCCTCGTTTTTGTAATGCCGCCCGTGGACATTTGGACTAATTCCTGAAAATAACGTTGTTTACGCTGTGCTAATAAAAGTCCCTTCAATCAGAACCATTTTACTTGGTGCTGGGAAGATCTTGAAACATCATGTCACTTGGGATTAATTTTACATTACCACCGTAGGCATACTTCTACTCATTTATACGCTTCTGATTAGTAAAGGTAGAAATCAATTGTTCGATTAAAGGCTATTGAAATTGTCTAGTAATTTTAAACAAGCTGGTTAGTCGGTCTTAAGTGTTACTCCTCATTTTTGGATATTTCCTTGTTTTAGGGGCGAATGTTTGGAAGGCCATATCTCCGTAACAAAATGTTGTACACCCCATGTTCTTTGGTACTTTCCGTTCAGTTTGGTCCCATAAACACGCCCCTTAATTTGTGATGGACTTTTCAGAAACACCCTGTATATTCTAAATTATGTGAGAAAAACTAACCAATTTAGTCCACTTATTGCCATTCGACGCTCAAAGATACTATATAGTGTCATATAAGTTTTTTTATTTAATTCTATAAGTTGCACACTTACTACAATTTATAATGCTAGAGCCTTACTGATACTAAATAAACAATTCGTTTGGGTTGAAAATCCATTAACTCGGGTTCCAGGTTTTACTCGTAAACAAACCACATTTTACTAAGCGTTTTCATTGTCATAGCTCTGACTCTTGCGATAGTAATCATCAATTATAATACATACTACAGCTGACACAAACTATTTTTAGGTTTAAAGCCAAAATTTTTCGGTTACCCATCTTTGGGGACTTGATCGGGATTGAGTTCCTTACCTCGTTAGGATATCCCAAAAGTATGTAAAACGTTTCACCAAAAGTATAAAAAATTTAGGAATACATTTCCAGTTTTCCATGAACATTCCCACAGTGATGATTATGCTATTACCTCTCCGAGTGACGATGACGTCACGGATAGGTATTACACCGGCCGTGTCTGTCTGTCTGTCTGTGTGTCTGTCTGTCTGTCAGACCCCACGTGACCGCGTTCGCAGTTTACAAATCGGAGCAAACAAATACCCGATTTCCGGAACGCGTTCGCGGTTCACGGAAATTTGGCCATTCATCTACCAACACCAGTCTTTACTAACTGGCTTCTAAGCACCACAATCTGCTAGTCTTTGTCCATCCCACATGGACACTAGCCTGTACCTGCTGGCTCGGAAGCACCACCATCTTCTGTTCTTCGTCAATCCCACATTGACACCAGCCTGTACTTGCTGGCTTGTAAGCACCACCATCTTCTGTTCTTCGTCAATCTCACATTGACACCAGCTTCAATGCACCACCATCTTCAGGTCTTTGTCCATTCCGGCTTCTTCTCCATCGTTATCGTTCGGTTTTAAGATATACGCGGCGATCGGCTAGGGTTACGAGAAACGTCTAGCCTCCCAATGGTAGGGCTTCCACCAAAGGTTCACGCGAATGCGTTTTTATCTATTATTATAATGGAAACGAATTGTATATATACCCCAAAATTTGAAGAAAGCGGGCAAGAGGGGTACCCTTCACTTTAAACGTCAATATTAGCAAAGTTTCGAAAGATAATAGGAACAACTTTATTTTAAACGATTTAACTATTTTTAAAGTTATTTACTGGCGATTAAAATAATTAATATCATTTATAATTAATTAATTATTTAAGAAAAACTTATTTCTATGTAATGACACAAGTGAGAGTTCATATAAAACGAGTAATGAAGATTGCATCCGAATTAAAACACTACACGCATATCAAAGTTAATATAAAGCGAGTAGGATGATAAGATCTCTTACAAAACGATAACATTTCCTTTTTGCAGAATATTAAATGGAAATATTTTAAATATTTTTCGGCATTACGATTCTTTAAGTAGTTGTGTAGCTATAAAGCTCTGTTTCATCTTAATATTCCAAGAACATCTTTAGATATTAACATTTCAAATTTGGTGTTTACTTTTTAATTCAGCTTTACTACATTTATATATAGTGTAATCGCATTTTTTTATATTCGTTAGATAATATGGATGTTAATTCTTCATCTATCCAAAGTGTTGAAACGATTGGGTCTGTGAAATAAGATACCCTAGATTTAAACTAGAATTGACCTTGTTTCGCCTCCTCTTATAGGAGGTGTTAACGGTTCAGAGTGAGCCGAAAGTTAAATACATCCTTCAGTGATACAATTTAGGTCCTCATTAGAATTATTGAGGATACAAAGGAAATTGTTAAACGCTTAAGCCTTTGCTAAAGAGCTTGGCAATATTTCGCCAATTTGAACTATGTATTTCCGGTTTTTCTCATTGGCTGGTGGACCTGTGTTTAGAAAGTAAATTCGTCTAGGCTCGGAGAGGTTCATTTTGGTTTCCCAACTTGTATTTTTTATTAGGTTTCAGCCACCAAGTGAGCTTCATTGGCAGATGCAAGTCAAATTCGAAAATAAAATATTTGTTAAGATATTTAGAGAAAGAAAATCCCGAAAAAAGGTATTTACTTTATTGGAAACACGGAAACGAATGCTGTTAGTACTAGATATATTCCTTCGCATTTTTACACTTTAAAAGCACAATGAAGTAATCGAATATATCTTGAAAGTATTTTATCAATGTTTTACTTTTAAATAAGCGTTGTGTTATAATTTTATTCTCGCTTTAACAAGCGCTCAAAATTAATACATGAGTTATCTGCGAGTTTTGGTTTTTGACTTCGGTACAAATAAGATTAGAAACATTCAATTTATTTTCGGACACCCCTTTTAAAATCAGACTGAATTCATCATCTTAATTATTTCTAGTTTGACCGTTATAAAAATGAAAACATACTTACGGATATAAAAATGTACTTGGTGCCATTGGTGCGATTTTTTTAAAAGAAGGAGGAGGTCATTTTAGTAACGCCTCTGCGGGATGAGGCTACAATTTCCCTGTTGGAGAACCAAGTCTCCGACTGCACACGTAACTTAAACCTTCTGAAACTTATATACTTTTGTGAAAATGAGTATCTCTATTTAAAATTATTTACATTTTAGACCTGGACGTCCTTTACTTGTCGGAAGAATTTCTGAAAAAGTAAAAAAATTATTGTTATTTTCCACCAGCGGTGCCGCCAGGTGTTGCTTAACTTACAGGGGTATATAAGAGGCAGCCGTATTTAGGTTTGAAAATGAGGGAGTGGGACTAGATTGGTCCTCGAGGAAATCGCTTTTTACATTTCAAAATTGAATAATTAGCCGCCCCCCACCCCCTGAAAATTTGAACATTCTCAAATATTTTGCCACGATTTTCAAGCAAAAATAGCCAGAGACTATTGGCCTTCTGTTAATTATACAAAATTCCTTTAATTTTAATGTTATTAAATTATGATGCCACATCCGCTAGACAATTTAAATCTAGGCCAGTAATTTTATTATTACTCAAAATAGATTAGCTAGAAACCTTTTTTAAAGGGGACGGCAAATCTGCCTTGGCCAATGTGACAAAAAAAACCTGGCTGCGCCACTTAAACTCGAAATTACGTTTACTTTGTGTTATAAGTAAATTATTCTCTAGTGACCGTGCAGCTGATTTGCCAAATTTAAAAATTAAAATACTGAAAACAATAAGTGGAAATGGAACCTTTGCCGAATGAATATGAAATTAACAATTCAGAAAACGATTTTAAACCAATAACTTTGTGGACAAAACAAGTTATTGATCATTTAAACCCGAACGATGTAGTTCAATATGGGGAGGAAAAAATTATTCCAGAAGTAATTATTTTATTAATTTTTTCTCTTAACTTCTTCCTGTAGAGCCATCAGAAATTCTCCGTAATTAAATCGCCTTTACACTAAGCACTTTAAAACCTCCTTCAGCCTTTTTTGGAAAGACTCATTGTTAACATTTAAAATTTTTGTCAAATCCACAAGTGTACTTTAAAAAAATAACTATTATTTTCATAAATGAATTAGCATTTCAAAAATATTCAAAACAGATTCAAAGTGTACACGCATCTTGAAACCATAAAATCACTTATGTCCTCATTGTTAATTTTATGTCTCTTTTATTTCCGCGTCTGTATATTCTACCGGGCCGGTAGGCCCTTGTAGATATGACATGACACCCTTCCGTAATGTTAAAGAAAAAGTCACACCTTTTAGGGTTAGCGTCCCTTAGAAAAAGCATTAAAAAAATTTCGGTTTTTAAGGCAATTGAGACAGGCCATACGGAAAAAGTATAGCGAAGTTAGTTTTCAGAATACTTCTAAATTAACAAGCATTTATTAAATGGGAAACTTAACTGTTTCGATTTTTAATTAATGAATTCTAATTTTTGTAATTTAACTAATTAAGATAGTACGTCAAAAAATTACTTTTGGGTCAGAGGTCAGCCTAACCTTATAGCGCGCAGGCGCGCTTAAACCTATTTTCTTCATTTCGTTCTCGTTGACAACTAGAAGGTCCTAAGTTTGTGGGTGCTAACAAGTTACGTTGACTAATTGTAAATGTTGCCTTTCTTGCTGATTTTCCTAATCTCTTAGCAGTAGACTCTAACAAATTACTTTGGTACTTCGTCCGAGCTTGAGCACCTTTATATGTATTTTCTAATTAACTGTAGCATCCTTGATAAGAAATAGGTCGTTATCAGGTCGAATGTTCGTCTAGAAAAGTAATTCAGGTAAATTATTACAGTTAATAGAGGTTTTTATATCTTTTGAAGTAAGTTTTTCGACGTTCTTTACGGCCAAGGCTTAAGTTGTATAGACTAATAGCACCCCATGCTATTTTCCCATAGAGCTTTATACAGTCGAAGGCAGAGGGCTGCCATTACCCTATTTTAGTTACTCTCTAAAGATTATTAAAAAGGCTGATTTCCAGCTCTCATTTGTTTTGGAATCCTGTGTATAGTCTGCTCAATTTTATGCTAGAAACATAGCCTAACCGGGTTAACCCTAGGTTTTTTATGCTGTATTTACCGTGTGCGCTTGCAATTTGATGTAACAAATGGCATACCTATTCAAATTATTACCGTGTTGAAATAAATATAGTGCTTTTCACCCTGTGAAAAGATCGAAAACTTCAAAATACTACTGGTAAGATGACAAAAAGTTTAAAAGGTTTTCCCTACGGCAGTTAAAAGAGTCGTGGTGTTTACCTTAGCGCAATTTAACTATTTGTTACCAACAGTCGATTTTGTTACTTCATAAATATAAGTAACAGTGGTGCTGATTAATCCAGGAGGACAGTGTCGTTATGTAATTTAATTAGTCAAATAATTTCCATGTTTACATCACCGCAGATTTTTCCAACGTAACCACGTCGGCAACGGAGGGTTACGTTGATCGCCATCTCCACAGTTCACATTGCCGCTTGTTCGTTTGTCTAAATTGCTACGAATTGTTTAGGTATTTAATTTAATTACTGTTATTGAAGGCAAAGTTGCTAAACTATAGAATCACATCATTCATTAACATATGTTATAGATGATCTTTATGTTACCGCAAATTTAGCACGTGGTATGATAAAAATTTAACACATTGTGTTGGAAAGAATGAAAAACTCTTCTAAACTTTACAATTAAGGTGATTTGAAACTCATTTTATAAGCTAAATCAACACTGCCAAACCTCAATCCTTCATTAATTTCAACTTAATTAAGTATAATTAACGTGAATTTAAACATGAAATATACATATTTGGATGAGAACTCGAGTATCTTTGAAATAAAATACTTAATTAAGATTAAAACTGCACAAGCTGTTAGTATAGCCCCATGTTTTCTATCTCATACTAAGTTAATTTAAATTATCTTTAAAGTACATTAATAGGCGCGAAATTCGAAAGTTTAAGGTAAAATAAGACTCAAAACCCACTAAAAATTGCAATTAAGGTTAAGTATATATTGAAAGTCATTTATAACCTAAATTTACACTGCCGAAACACAATCCTACGTAAATTTTAAATCAATTAAATATAATTAACTTGAAATTGAACCAAAAATATTCATTTTTTGGATTAAAAGCTCAAATAACTTTTAAATAAACTGTTTAATTAAGATTAAAACTACCCAAGCCGTTGGTAAATCCCAATGTTTTCTATTTCACACTTCAGTTAATTTCAACTATGTTTAAAGTACATTAATTGGCGCGAAATTCAAAAGTTTAGGGTAAAATATCTTGTTAACAGGAGTATTGTTACAATTGTAACACTACAGACCTTGTATTTCTAATGGAACCGGCAATACCGCAACGCTGAGCCGAAAAGCCAGGATGGTAATTGTTTGGACCTATCGGGTGAGGACATTGGAGCACCAAAAACATACCGCGGTGTCACTTGTTGAACGTTAAAGCGACCTTCATCACTTTAAATCCCATGACCTGCTCAATCTGGCAATCTTTGAAACTCAACTTTGAGGTACTTCCGGTCCCTTTTGATATACAGGGTCTTCAGTGTAGGAGCAAAGTAGTAGAATTTCAGTAGATAGCCTCGTTTCCTAGCAAAATGCCAACCTATTCCAACCAGGACAAATTGGACAGCACGTTTATTTTGGGTGAAGGTCGCGGTAACGAAATCGCACCTTCGTGATTTCGGTAGTGCAAGATCGTGAACGTAGAAGAGACAGTATAGTCTGTAATGAGGATAGAGACTTTGACATCGTAGATAGTTTTGAAGCCAATCTCATGCTAGTAGTAGAGTGGTGGAACATGAAGTTGCACTAAGCCATTCTACTGTTCGTGCCAGTTTACAAGGGCATTACTACCGGCATAATCATATCCCCCTACATCAAGCCTTAACGGACGAGAAGTACTTAAGACGGCAATACCATTAGTCTTACCATCCGTCATGAGTTTAGTGGTTGCAAATGTAATGTAAGACACGGACAGTCCTCTGGAAGAGTGCCTAAACCACAATGGTAGAAACGTCGAATATTTACGTTGAGGTGTTAGAGAGTAAGGACGGCCTTATAAACCCAAAAATTTTACCCCCCTTCCTCCCCCCCTTTCAGGGGGGGGGGTGTAATGTTTTGGGTTTATAAAGCCATCCCTGGGGTGGGGGAGATTGGGGGGGGGGAATTGATGACGTCACGTGACGGTGTTGGGGGGGGGGGAATGGGGGTTGAATTGATGTTGTTGGCGGGAAATTTGATTTGTTGAGCCACCTGGTGGTGGTTTCCTTGATGACGTCACAGCTAATTTTTGATGACGTCACGTGGCTGGTACCTGTAGGGATAGGCTTATGCTCGGCTTATGCTATGGTAGATCCTGAAAGATAGGCTTATGCTAGGTTATTCTAGGCTTATTATTATTAAGAATCGAATTTTAGTCAAAAACTTTTAATGAACACAATCAATTCCAATTAATTCGCGAATGTACGCGTCGTTATTTAAGCAAATGTAGAATAAATTATATAATTGTAGTTTACGCGTCAAGTTTTTGTCACGAACCAAGTTACAAAAATCTTCGAAAATGCTCGAAGGAACTATACACGCTGCTAGGAAATTTTTTACACGGTCGTAATCATTGTGAGACATAGTACCGCGACTTACATAATATTTTTGATATATATCATTCATGCGTTTTACAATAGCTTCGTACATGCATTTAATAACTTCGGCTTGATCATTTAAAAGCTTGAAGTGAAATCTCATAAAACTAAATTTCTCGTTCAGTTTCCCTGCCTCGGCCTTTGTTAGAGTGAATACGCTGCCATCGTCGAATACTATACTCCCCTCCATAACGGTTATTTTTATTTTCAAGTTCAAGTAACGATAATTACCCAGGTCGCCAGTCTCCAAAGCTGAATAGATCTCCGTCCACTCCTCCATAAATTCCTTCAAAACGTCTTCCGAGATTGTGAGAATAATGCCGTCCTTCTTTGTCAGAAGTAAGCTTGGCTCGAATCCATTTACACCGAAAATGGCATAGCATTCATTACTTAGTCTAACACGGGCGTTCACGCGGTAATCTATGATCTTGGCGGGCATCCTTACGGCAGGTCTTTACGGTTTAAAAGCTGACGACTGAATGATTTTTATTGCGTGATTTTCTTGAGTGCGTACTTGATAATTAGCCTGAGGGTATATTGACTGGTGCTTTTCTTTTTTTTTATTGCCCTTTATGGGCTACATACCACCCCCTAAAGTCGCGATGGTTTAGTACCTTAAAGGGGGGCGAGGGTAAACCTTTTGTATATCAATGGAATCTGAGTGATTTATGACTCACACAAACGTGTTAAGACATTCCATCGGCTTTTTATTTATACGTAATATTTATACGTATCATCGTTCAGACTGGTCTATGGCCATAAAAAGGGGCAGAACTTGAACAAAAGAATTTATCCCCATCCGTTTTTATTTTTACTATAAAGACGTGTTTTAATGGGTTTAGGGGTATGGTCGAATCAGTTGTATTGTTATGAATTGAATCTATTTTAGGATTTATTGCTTTGTTAGTCGGTGACTCTTCCTACCACGAAACATTTAATTGTTTCCAGGTGTTTGCCCCTAAGGCATTATCTTGACAAGTCTCAACATGTTATGTCTTTGTCGCGTTACCCGAAATTAAAGTAATATTTTTAAAATACCAAAATGCAAATTCAACTAGGAATACAGTTACGAGGATGAAAGTAACGGCCACTATTTTCCCTGGCTTTGAAAGAGCTTCGCGAATTAACGTCTGCTTAGTAACAGCATCCATTACAATCTAACCTTTCATCCCCTTATTTGGGATATAAATAGCGTCTGATTTGGTCCAGACCTCATTTGATTGTTAGACACCGCCAGGATAAGATGAATCGTGAAATTACCCGTCTAGAAACGTTTGGCGCATTTGCGAGTACGTTTGTAAAACCGTCAGAACTAGCCCGTCATGGGTTTTACTATTTAAGTTCGGGGACGGACGCTGTTAAATGCCATTTTTGTGACTTAACGCTACGAGGATGGGAACCTAACGACAATGTTTTCGAAGAGCATCAGAAATTCAAGGCAGACTGTCCATTACTTCAAGGATTACCCACTAATAACATGCCTATATTCATCCAAAACCCATTGACTAAAGACATGCCACCAAACAGAAAGTACAGAGATGTCCCTCAAGAAGAGTGGGAGAAAGAAAAAGTCATTCCGCCAACCCAACCCATACCAACAACACTTACTCCGAATGACGATATTGTACTAAGAATTAAACGCGTTAATCTCGAGAAAGCTATAATTGAAATGTTTATTCAAGAACTTTTGCGACATGAAAGTTAGATCCAATTGTTGTAATATATTCCATACCTTATTACGTTTTATAAATTATAAAAGAACCAATCAAAAAACTTGAAATGTAACTCGAAATAAATATAATTTTTTCCTTAATTTGTTCTTTGTATTGCTATTATACCTACTGCAGTCTTGATAAAACCTCGTTGAAATAAATTCTAACTAAATTTATTCAAATCATTCCTATTTTCAATTTGGTTCCTCAAAATTATTTATGGCTTTTAGGGAAGGTGGGGAATGACCTCGGGTCCCTGAGATGCGTGGGAATTTATTTTTCTTTGATTGGGCCACCCCACAGGTTGGTTTATGACCTTGAAAAGGGGGGCTGAACAAAAGCATCTATTCCCTTTGTCTTTCTGGGTCATTTCAAGACTTCTATGGCCATAAAAGAGGGCTGAACTTGAACAAAAGAATTTATTTTGTCAATTCTTTAATTGGACCCCACACCAGGTGCTTTAGTACCTTAAAAGGGGGGGCGTGGTCGAAACAGTTGTATTGTTATCAATGGAATTTATATTTAAAGTGTTTTATGACTAGCCCAAACGTGTTAAGACATGTTTATGACATTGAGGGGGGATCTGTTTTTTTTTCTAATTGTATCACGAAAGTATAAAAGGGCGGATCACTCTAGGCTACTTATCAGTTTACTTCTGACCGCTATTGATGCAAGCCAAGAAATCTTCTGCTCCCAAACAAAACTTGTGAGTTTTTCCGTGCCCATATCTTAGTGCTTTAGTATTTTTTAACTTAGTTTTTATACGTGTTTTCATTTTAACTTAGTTTTTTACAAGTGTTTTAGTATTTAACTCTAGTATTTTAACTTAGTTTTTACAAGTGTTTTCAATTTAACTTAGATTTTTTTACAAGTATTTTAACTTAGTTTTTTACAAGTGTTTTAGTATTTAACTTAAATTTTTTACAAGTATTTTTTATAAGTATTTTCATTTTTTTTTATATTTTTTACAAGTGTTTTAGTATTTTTAACTTAGTATTTTACAAGTACTTCAATTTTTATAAGTACTTCAATTTTTTATAAGAACTTTCAATTTTTATAAGTACTTTATTGTTTTAGTATTTGACTGTTTTTTTTAAGTACTTTAAATTTTTTTATAAGTACATTACTGTTTTATTGTTTTAGCATTAGTGTTTTAGTATATTTTTGTTTTAGTATTATTATTTAGGCCTATTCAGTTTTATTATTAGTATTTTGTGGTATTTGTATTTTTAAATTATCGCAATGGCCAACTCTAATGTAGAAATTGAACTCCCTATTGAAGTTGATAGTTTTTTAGTCGACTTTCCAGACTCGTTAGAAATAGCCTTTTTAAATGCCGATGACACGTTTATGGCAAACTATTCTACACCCCCGTCGAATAATAGATCTCCGTCTCCCACCCTGTCTATGGCAAACCATAGCCCTTCTCCTCCTCCTTTATCGCCTCTTGAAGAGGCGTTTCAAAACGACGACGTTTCTTTCTTAGATGGTTATACTACCCCTCCTATAGCTCCATCTCAGAACGAGTCAATGGATGAAGGGGAAGGACAGGTAGGTGGTGGGGCTCTTACTCCTCCACCTCCACCCCCATCTCCGCTTGTTGCACCACCAGGTGTAAACGTGATTTCTAGCGGGGTAGTGTCCTTCCCCAATTTTAATCTTGATGGATGGGAAATGGAGGTACAATTCAACAATAACATCGTTGAATCTGTAAGCGACTTCCTAGAGTACGTTTTGGACGATTGTTTACCCGATGACATGATTGCAATTTCGATGACAAGCATTAATAATCCAGGCATTCAAACCGCAGACTTTAGTTTTAGAAGAAGGGATCAAATAGATATTGGATTCATACTAGAAGTAGTGGCTGATAAAGCCTATAATTCTGAAGGGGGTTCAAAGTTTTTTCTCGGTCCTATAGGAATAAACATACAGCGCGTGAGGTTGCCCCAAGGCGCTCGCCGAGGAAAGGCGTAGCTTCGAGACTTTTGCCAGGGAGAAGAAATGCATTATACAAATTAAAAATAACGATCAGCTATGCCTCCCACGTGCTCTAATTTTAGCTAAAATACACAGGGGGCATACAATGCATCCCCTTGACAAAAGCCTCGAGGCGGATTTCAAAGCACTATGTCGTTCCGATATTAGGAAAAAGGCAGGGGAGAGGCTTAGGAAGATGGCGGAGGAATTAGCCGTGGCGGCGGAAATACCATTGGACGAATGCGCGGGGGCGGGTGCTCTACCTAGATTTCAATCGTACTTGGCTGATTACCAGGTCATAGTATTTACAGTTAGAGCAAACGTTCCCCACCGTATTTTCGGGGAAGCAGATTTCATTGTCGGTGCCGATGGTAATCCAAAGCCACGGCTGTACCTTTTTAACTATCAAAACCATTTTGACGTTATAACCAAACCTAAACCTCTCTTCCATTTTGATTTTTTCTGCGAGAGGTGCCTTGTGGGGTACAACAACTTAGATTTTAACCACGCTTGCAACAAGTATTGTTATTCCTGCCAAAGGGCCGAGGAATGTGAGGGGGGAGAAATTAGATGCGGGACCTGTCATCGCGACTTTAGGGGGCAAGAATGCTTTGACGCCCATAAGGCTAGTGGAAGCAAAACCCTATCAGTCTGCCAAAGGGTTTTTAAATGCCCCCGTTGCGCAAAAACAATAGATATGGGGAAACGCAAGTCACTTCACAACTGCGGGGAAGTCTATTGCGTCATCTGCAATAAATTCAATCCACACCCCCACTATTGTTTCATGCAGGTTACCGACTCTAAAGCCCACCCTGCGGCTAAAAAAGCTAAGACCCATCCTTCGGTTACTATCTTTTATGATCTCGAATGTGTTCAAAATACCCCAGACCCTTCAAACCCTAATGCTTTCCTACACACTCCTATCTTATGTATTTCTCAAAAAATCTGTGATCAATGCATTCTCGAGAAATCTGATCAATTTACTTGCGCCACCTGTGGCCCTCGAGAACGGGTGTTTCTCGGGAATGATCCTGTTCTGGATTTTTTAAATTATCTTCAAGAATTCCACAATTCTCCCAAAATAACGGTTATAGCTCATAATGCGAAGGGCTACGATTTACAATTTCTGTACAAAGCCATGTTAGCCATCAAAGCGTGGCGCCCTCAAGTGATAATGACGGGAACGAAGATTATGCAAATTCGATATGAGAATTTGACATTTATAGATAGTTTAAATTTCATCCCATCCCCCTTATCTAGCTTTGTATCCACTTTTGGCTTAAACCCTAATTTAAATAAGGGATATTTCCCGCACTTGCTCTTCAACTTTGTTCCCGACCACGTGTTTGATCCAAAAGATCCTACGCGTACCAATTATGTCTTGAGGGAAAGCATGCCTCTTTTAGAATCTTACGCGCCAGACAGGCTAACCGAAAAACAACGTTCGGTTTTAATTACATGGTACAACGAGCAAGTTGAAGCCAAAAAAGGTTTCAACTATGTTGAAGAGTTGATACATTATTGCCGTTTGGACGTTAGGATTTTAAGAGAGGGGTGCTTAAAGTACAGGGAGATTTTTGAGAAGATTGCGGACGTTAACCCTTTTAACACTGCCGTGACAATTGCCGGGCTTTGCAACGCCGTTTTCAGGAAGGACCACCTAGCGCCAAATTCAATTGGAATTGTTCCACCTCACGGCTATAGAATGAAAGACCCTCAATCTAAAGTAGCCATCGAGTGGCTGAGGTGGGAAGCCCATAAGCGCGGGGTCATAATTAAGTCGGCTTTTAACGGTTCCGAACCTAAAATTTTGAACATTAAAGTCGACGGGCTTCTAGTAGACGATCTTGGCGCAGATCAAAAGGTCGTCTACCAATTTCAAGGTTGTTTTTGGCACGGGTGTAGAACCTGTTTCCCGGTAAACAGAGACCTGGTTTTGCACGGTGACGTCACCCAAACTTTACACTCCCGCTATACTGATACTTTGAACTGTAATAAGAGGCTTAGGGAGCTGGGGTATAAGGTAATCGAAATGTGGGAATGCGAATTCCACAAATTGAGGGAGCAAAAGCCCGAAATTAACACCTTTCTATCTTCCATCCATGTCCAAATCGATGCGTGGGAACCACTTAATCCCCGTAACGCATTTTTCGGGGGACGTACTTCCGCTCTTTGTCTTCATCACAAGGTTAAGCCGGGAGAGGAGATTCGATATGTCGACGTCACTAGTCTATATCCATGGTGTAACAAATACGGTAAACTACCTTACGGCCACCCTACGATCTTGACAGACAACTTCCCACCCATTAACGAGATTGAAGGTTTTATTAAACTGGATATCCTGCCCCCTCGTAACCTCTTCCACCCAGTTTTACCCCAAAAGATCGGGGGGAAATTGTGCTTTGCCCTGTGTCAGCTGTGCGCTGAAAACAAATATCAAGGGGATTGCACACATTCCGACGAGGAAAGAGTTATTAGGGGGACGTTTGTGGCGGACGAAGTCCATTTAGCGGTTAGAAAGGGTTACGTGGTTGTTAAAATCCACGAAGCCTGGTCGTACAAAATATCTCAGTACGACCCCTTAACAAAAAGTGGCGGGCTTTTTAACAATTACGTCAACTGCTTTCTGAAGCTAAAACAGGAAAGTAGCGGCTGGCCTTCTGACGTAGTAACCCAAGCGCAGAAAGATCAATACGTAGCCGAGTACTACGAAAAGGAAGGGGTAAAACTTGATCCTAGCTGTATCGAGAAGAACGCTGGCAAGCGTACCATCGCCAAACTGTGTTTGAATTCGTTTTGGGGCAAATTTGGTGAGAGGACTCGCCTTGACAAGGTAGAAGTCTTTGATGATCCACAGAAGTTCTTTAACTTGTTCTATGACCCAGCAATTGAGGTCAAGACGTTGATACCAGTTAGCGACGACATTTGCGTTGCTAAGTGGTGTTATATCAACGAGATTGACCCAATTAATAAAAATGTCAGTGTTCCGATCGCGGCGTACACCACGGCCATAGCTCGGATTAAGCTTTATTCCTACTTAGACCGCTTGGGTGAGTCTGTTTTATATACAGACACTGATTCGATACTGTACGTTTACACACCAGGGGGCGTAGAAATCGAAACTGGGAATTTCCTCGGTGAAATGACCAATGAGCTTGAAAAGTACGGACCCCAGGCCTACATCGAAGAATATGCGAGTGGTGGATGTAAGAACTACGCATACCGAGTTGTGAACCCTGATACCGGATCGACAGCCGTCGAGATGAAGGTTAAGGGGTTCCGACTTAACCATACCACCAAAGATTTGGTTAACATGGATAGGTTAATGGGGCTTATAGGCATTTACGAACCGCCGGCGGAACCAATCCAAGTACCAATCCCCAAGCAAATACGCCGAAAGGCTGATCACACTGTTATAAGTGTCGACCAGTCCAAGGTTTACAGAACTGTGGTGGATAAGGTCAGATTGATTGAAGATTTCCGCACGCTACCTTACGGTTATCGAGTTTGAGCACATTCGACAGTATCTGTTTCTGTGAGGGGTCTCTTCTTTTTTATTTATTTATTTATTATTTATTTATTTATTTATTTATTTATCTAGTCAGTCCCGGTGATATTTATTTATATATTTATTTATCTAGTCGGCATGTATATAAAGTCTAGCCATATTGTTTTTTTATCAATATTATCAATTAGTCATTTTCGTCTCGGTGAAATGTCCTGTGATTAACTAATTTTTTCGTCAATGCTTCCTTAAATATCCCATGTATTTTCGAAATTGCAATTGTTCATTTTCGTGTCGATCTCTTCTATATATATATATATATACAAACACTTTACAATCTTTATCTCATTAGTTCGTTGAAAGTCAAAGTGTAAGGTCATGTATCCTTTCTACCATCCTTTTAACATGGTGATAGCAGGCCCGTCTCAAAGCGGGAAAACTCAATTAGTTTTAAAAATATTAGAGAACAGGGAAGCCATGTTTTCCCCTAATATAAGCGAAATACATTGGTTCTACGGTGAATGGCAACCTTTTTTCGAAAGTTTGAGAAAATTTGTGGTTTTCAAACAAGGTATGCCAGATTTATCAGAATATACCGGCGGTAAGCCTTGCCTTTTAATCATTGATGACTTGATGACCGAGAACAAAGGAGAAGTTGGTTCTCTTTTTACCAAGGGAACGCATCATCGCAACTTGAGTGTAATTTATATCGTCCAAAACGTATTCCATCGATCCAAAGACTCTAGAGATGTTTCTTTGAACGCTCATTATCTTATTCTTATGAAATCTCCTAGAGACAAATTGCAAAGTTCAATAATAGCTAGACAAATGTTTGCCGATAAATGGCGTTTCGCTGTCGACGCCTACCGTGACGCTACTAGTTTACCTTTCGGATATTTATTATTCGATCTACACCAAAGATGCCCCGAGAATCATAGACTTAGGACAGGAATATTTCCCGACAACCCTTGCGAAGTTTACATCCCCAAATAATTATAATAGTAGATGGGTGTTTAGCCATCTCTTCATTTAGTCACTATGCCTTATGCCGTTCGGTCACAAAGAAATTTGCTCTCCGTTATTGCCAAATCCCCTCGAAAACAACGTAGAATCATTTTACGTAACGCCAAGAAGCCCTTAATTGACGCAATCGCAGAGTGTGTTGAAAATACTTTACACGGTAACGTTAAATTAAATAAAAGTCAAAAAGCTAGATTAGCTAGGCATTCCGCAAAACTTAGAAAAATTGCTAATAAGAGAATATCTTGGAAAACAAAACGTGATATATTAGTTCAGGAAGGTGGTAGTTTCTTTTCTTTCCTTTTCCCTCTAGTTTCCTCTATTATCGGCGCTATAACAGGAGGTAGTCAGTAAAATATGCAGTACGCTCAGAAAATGCTCCTTGTCCCTAGCTCTACCTTTAAAAGCGACCCCTTTCCACACCCCCAACAACAAGTAGTTTCGGAATTGGACAATGAAATGAATGTTATTTTAGCTCGTAAAGATTTAGACGAAGCTTCAAAATGGCGCTTATACGAACAGACTGTACAGAGATATAATAATTTACATAATATCGCTAGGCAACCTATACCCACGGCCCCCCAACCAACATCCAACTATTTTAACTTGGCTTGGTTAGACGATATCCCCCTTAAATATATAGGGCATGTACATAGTATCGTTGATCAGATTTCAACTAACCCTGAAAAGCTTAGGTGGACAGATAGTGGGGAAGTTATAGTTAATGATTCATTAATACCCGGCTCGAATATTAGAGATATAGCTTTAGAATTTGTCAAGCCTTCCTCTAACAAAGACCCAAAACCTAGAGGTTTTTACGCATTTACAAACCTACTTTCTAGTTTTTCCCCTCTAACTTCGTATACAATACCCCAACAAATTAAAATCAAAAGAACTAGAGCTCCCAAAGTTAGTGTCAAGGTAGCAGCTAAAAAACTTAAATCTGAGAATAGTCTTGAGGCATCAGCTAAAAAACTTAAATCTGAGAAAAGTCTTAAGACAGCAGCTAAAAAACTTAAAACTGAGTCTCCGAAATGGGTAGCGTACGTAAAATCTCCAAAATTTTAGAAGGTATCTACTTTAACCCTTCCCACCCTGCCAGTTTCGGGGGTGCTGAAAAATTATATTTAGCAGTGAAATTAAAGGGTATTAGTAAGAAACAGGTACTAGATTGGTTAAAGGGAAAAGACGCGTACACTCTACATAAGAGAGTTTTTAGAAAGTTTAAAAGAAACAAGGTGGTTGTAACTAACATAGGAGATCAATATCAGGCGGATTTGAACGACATGCGTTCTTTGAGTCAGTACAACGACGGGTACAAATACATATTAACCGTAATAGATTGCTTTAGCAGAAAAGCCTGGGCCGTACCTTTAAAATCCAAAAGCGGTGTTGAAACGGTTGAGGCTTTTAAGTCTGTCTTTAGAGAGAGGGTTCCTAGGAAATTACAAACGGATAAGGGTACTGAATTTAGAAATTCCCAATTACAAGGATACTTGAAGGAGAAAGGGGTTATATTTTTTACAACTGAGAATGACGATATAAAAGCGTGTATGGTAGAAAGATTAAATCAAACTTTAAAGTCACGCATGTACAGGTATTTTACAGAAAAGAATACCAATAGATATATAGATGTTCTAGATGACCTGGTTAAGGCTTACAATAACTCGGTGCATTCCGCGATAAAAATGACTCCTTTGGAAGTTACTGGCACCAATGTCCTTCAGGTTTTTAAAAATGTATACGGAAAGTACTTTAGCGAAAAGAAAGTTTACGGGAAAAAATTAAAGGTGGGCGAATACGTCCGAGTAAGTAGGAATAAGATGATTTTTGAAAAAGGGTACGAGCGAACTTACACAATAGAGGTTTTTAAAATAGTGGGGAAAATTGACAGACGCCCTCCTGTATTCAAACTAGAAGATTTAAACGGGGAACCAATAAAGGGGGTGTTTTACGGGATGGAACTTCAGTCGGTAGCTAGACCCGAGACGTACAAGATCGAGAAAGTAATTCGTAAGCGGACTAGGAGAGGACAAAAGGAGCTCTTTGTAAAGTGGCTAGGCTATCCCCCTTCTATGAATTCTTGGATTCCGGCTAAAGATGCAGTCTCCCTTTTACCTAACGCTCCCCAGCAACGCTAGCATGAAAATTTATGACAACAACAAGACGTCTTCGTACACTACCAAGTTGCCCCAGGCTATAGAGCTGATCGGGGATGACTGGGAGGTTGCTCTTGTAGAAGTTTTGTACCCAATGTCCTTTTTTAACATACCCAGTGAGGAAGGTCACGTGCAGGTGGTCTCGCATGAAAATAAAAAAGGTCGGGACGGAAAATCACAGCCTATTGTTAAAGCCGAGGCCTTTATAGTTCCCGGGGGTTATTACAAATCATTAGAAGCCCTACTTAAACAAATAGCTTCCGGGTTAAACGGCTTTCAATACGGTTCAAAGTTTAAATTTGATTCGGATCCCCTCTCTGATTACATTTCTTTAACTATTCAACCTAACGGTATCTTGGCTCTTTCTCCCACTTTGAAAAGGATATTAGGATTTAAAACCCCAAAAGGCCAAAGTACGTCTTTCTCTTGCCCTTCAGATAAAACCAGCCAATCGTATAGAAGCTCTGTTCCCGCTAATTTAAATTATTATATTCCCGACCAATTGTTTATTTATTCCGATATAGTAGCTAATGAATTTATAGGCGATACGGTAGCCCCGCTACTTCGTATAGTAGGCGTAGACAGCGAAAAACCTCACGGTTCGACTATAACTAAATCATTTAACTCTCCCCATTACGTTAAAGTTGCTAAACGTTACTTTGATACTATAGACATTGATATAAGGAATAGTTTAGGCCAAGCCGCGTCATTCGAGTTTGGAACGTCGACCTGTAAACTACACTTTAGACCATGCCAAAACCCCAAACATTAGAGTCTCGTTGCGAGTATAGGAGGTATTATTTAGATCAGGTAGGGGGTGGAGGGGTGTCAAAAGTATTTGTCGGGACACCACACCAAAAAGGACACGGAATAGGAAGCGCCCTGAAAGGGTTATTTAGATGGGCACGCCCCTTATTAATTAGAGGTGCAAAGTATCTGGCACCTAGAGCCATTAGTACGGGACAAAAGATTCTTGGTGACGTAATGCAAGGTCAGAATGTGAAAAGTGCAGCGAAAAAGAGATTGCAGGAAACTTATGAGAACATGACTGCTGCTCAGCAAGGTTCAGGATTAAAGATAAAGAGACGCAAAGTTAAACGCCTGTCAGTTTATCACCGTCATTCAAAGCAGACGCCACGCGATATATTTAGCTCCTGAAAAAATCATGTTTTCTCTCCAAGCTCTTAAGAGTGAATTGGACATTTTTGCCCCTGTGCCGATTCAAACTAGTGTCGAACATGCTCAAGGTGTATGGGCCAAACCCTTGGCGGCCATTGGTGATAGCTCTACCCTCGAATACCTCATCTCGGGCAATGGAGATAACTACATCGATGTAGCCCACACCATGCATTACAACAAAGTCAAAATCACCAACGAAGATGGAAGTGATCTTCCTGATGCCGCCGTGGTAGCTTTCGTGAACAATGCTGGCCACGCATTGTGGAGAACTTGCGATGTTTTCTTGAACAATACCCGAGTTTCTTCAGCCGCTCAAAACTACGCCTTCACTTCTTTTATCGAAACTGTCTCAAATTACGGACCCGCGGCTAAAAAATCTCACCTCATGATGGCCGGATGGGAAAAGGACGAAGCCGGAAAGTTCGACGACTTTTCAAATAAAGGTTTCGTCGCCCGAATGGCTAAAACTGCTAAATCGGCCGTGATTGAATTTTTTACACCAGTGTTTAGTGACGTGTTTAATATTCCCGAATATCTCTTAAACGGGGTGGACCTTAAAGTCGTGTTTACTCGCAACAAGGACGAGTTTGCCTTAATGTGCCAAGAAACAGCCACTCTCAAAAACTGTAAAGTCAAGATACTAGACGCAGCACTAGCGGTACGTAAAGTTAAGCTCAGTCCTAAAATATTGTTAGCGCATGAAGCCGCGCTTAATAACGGTACTGCCAAATATAATTTTACGCGCACCGAACTTAAAACTAAAACTATCTCTACCGGAAGTAGCACCGAGAGTTTTAACAATATATATCTAGGCCCTCAGCCTAATCGCGTCATTATTGGAATAGTTTCCAACGCGGCGTTCAAGGGCAGTTACGCTCTGAATCCCTTTAACTTTAAAACTTGGGATTTAAATTTTTTGTCTCTGTACCTCGATAACGAACAAATACCCTCGAAACCGTTGACTCCTGATTTCGGTAAAAACTTGTATATACAAGCTTATCAAACATTGTTCGCGGGCACGGGTATTCATTATAAAGACGACGGTAACGATATTACTCCCAACGAGTTTGCCAACGGCTTAACTCTCTACGCTTTTGATCTGACACCGGACCTATCTGCTAGCGAAACAAACCACTGGAACCCCGTTAAGCAAGGACAATTAAGATTGGACATGGGATTCGCTAAACCTTTGTCGGAAGCCGCAGTCTGCATTGTATACGCCGAATTTCAAAGCATGATTCAAATCGATAAAAATAGAAACGTAATTGTAGATTATTAAAATGTCAGCAACCACCACCGTAGACTTGATTCTCGCTTTATCAGATACGCCCAACTTTTTGGGTGTTTTCGCGTCAAATAGGTTACCTAAGGTTACCAGATATCCCGCATCGTTAATTATAAATTTAGATCAGCACTATGAAAAGGGGTCTCACTGGGTATCGGTCTTTATAGACGGAGCTCGTGTAGGCTATTATTTCGATAGCTACGGTTTGCCACCATTTCTGCCTAGTATAAGAAGATTTTTATCTTTAAACTGCAGAAAATGGACTTTTGGTAAACGACAACTTCAGAGGTTAGAAAGTAGCGTATGTGGGCAGTATAGCGCCCTCTATCTTATTCATAGAAGTAAGAAGAAAAGTACGAAAGCTTTCCTAAAAGCTTTTACCGCAAATCGAAAAATTAACGATATGAAAATTGCTAAACAATTTCAAAATCATGTACGGCGACTAAAAAAGTGTAAAAGGAGCTTATTAACAAACCGTGTGGTTGCCTGGTGGTAATGCGTCCAGCTCTGTGTTGTTTCAACAACATTTGAGTTTCCATTCCAGGGTTCGACTTCCTACCAACGGCGCTTTATTAGTCCGGTATAGAAAAAAAAACATCTTCAGATACGGCTTGAATCAAGTTTAAGGAGGAGGTTTTTTTTAAATATTTAACTAATTTATTATTAATTTAACTTAATTATGTATGTTATTATCACGCTAATTAAATGCTTTTTGATTTAAAATCCGATTCATAATAATAATAAGCCTAGAATAACCTAGCATAAGCCTATCCTTTTCAGGATCTACAATAGCATAAGCCTACAATAGCATAAGCCTATCCCTACAGGTACCAACCACGTGACGTCATCAAAAATTAGCCGTGACGTCATCAAGAAAACCACCACCAGGTGGCTCAAAATTCAAATTTCCCGCCAACACCATCACGTGACGTCATCAATTCCCCCCCCCATCTTCCCCCCCCCAACACCATCACGTGACGTCATCAATCCCCCCCCCCTCCCCACCCAAGGGATGGCTTTATAAACCCAAAACATTTTACCCCCCCCCCCTGAAAGGGGGGGGAAGGAAGGGGGGTAAAATTTTTGGGTTTATAAGGCCGTCCTTACTCTCTGGTGTTTACCAAACAGTTAAGAGGTTGCAATTTTAGGCCCACGTTCTAAGACTAATCGTAGGACAGTGCTTTAAAATATTTTGTTGTATTCTCCAGTATTATTTTTGTACCTTGTCATTCGTTGTCACTTGCATACATTAAAACATGAATTCTAAACATTTATTTACACCCTGTATAATTTAGTATGACATCACCCGTTTGCAGTATTGGGGGTTCTACATAAAGGAAGCTGTTCGTCTGATGTCGACACTACTGTATATGTATACAGTGTACGAAATAAATATTTTTCTTCCATATTTGAAATACCGTCGTTTTTCAGCTTCTTTCATAAATAAAGTGCAACATTATATGCTTATCGAAATCAATGTTATTGGATATAAGTTAAATGTAATTAACGATACTTAAGTATTAGTACTTCTTTAAGCAATTACAAATAGATCAACCCCAAATGTATGACGGTAAAGCAAACATAATTATTCAAAATTTAATTACATTAAGACTGAAGTACAGATATTATAAAAAACGTCTTGGTTTGGACCAAGGCCGAAAAAACAAACGATATGTGTGAGGTTTATCAATTGGCTGAAGTTCAGATATTGCAATTTTTTTAGTTATTTTTATCCATTTAATCCTTAATCAATATTTAATTCAGTCAACTGATTTTACTGTTAATCGATCTATTCCCTCTAAATTAATTGAAAAAATTACATATCTACGCTTTTTCAAGAACAATTACATTTTCCGAAAACATTTTATCATGAAATTAATTATTTTGAAGGGATTTCGTGTAAGCACCTTGACGGAAATAGTTTTAATTGTTGCTGGCTTGACAAATTTTCAAGTTTGCATCAAAAAAAATTAAATCGGTAAGTTGCTAAGAAGACTGATGTTAAAAAAAATATGATAATTGAAATTTATTTTGTTCCGACTAGTTACAGGGTTCGTACACGACCTGGAAAACCTGGAAAAGTCAGGGAAATTGAAAATGTGCCTAAAAAGTCAGGGAAATGTCAGGGAAAAATATATTGGTGGGAAATTGATAGTCTGGATAACAGTATAAGGGTGACCAAAAAAGTGTTGTCTGAGACTTGAGCAGAACCCCAAATTCGAGGAGCTCGCTTCGCTCGCTCCGGTTATTTATGATTTACTTATGCTTAAATTTAAACGAATTAATTGGCTTATCTTTATAACAATGACAACTCGTGCAAAAGTGATTCGAGTGAATTTAGATTGGTTTTCACATATTTACGCCTTGTAAGTTATTGCATATGGTCAGGGAAGTTTGTGGAATTTAGTCAGGGAAAACCTGGAAAAGTCAGGGAATTTCATTCCAAATATTTTGTACGAACCCTGAGGTAATAAACGAATGCCGTATACTTAAGACAAAGCAACATCGTTTATCCTGTGTGGTTTTTGTTAGTAGGTAGCTATCTGTAGCACTGGAAATATATGATATCGGTATAAGTATAACCAACCCAGGTAGCAATTCACCATGTAAATTACGTGTATTTTGAGTGTTCTTAGTGTATATAACGTGTTTGGGTTTTTCATAAGTGTAAAACACGTGGAGTATACGTTGAATATATCACGTTAATAGGGCTGATGATTTAGGGCGTGTAAAACACTTGGAGTATAGGTGGATAATATCACGTTAATTGTGGTGTTGATTTAGGGAGTGTAAAACTCGTGGGGAATAGGTTGAAACTATCACGTTAATTGTGGAGTATATTTAGACGTGTAAATCACGTGGAGTTTTGGTTGAACACATCACGTTAATTTTGTGGCGTTGATTAGGGAGTGTAAAACACATGGGGAATAGGTTGAAACTAACACGTCAATTGTGGAGTATATTTAGACGTGTAAAGCATGTGGAGTTTTGGTTGAACATATCACGTTAATTTGGTGGCGATGTAAAGCGTGTACAACACGTGGAGTATAGGTTGAAAATATCACGCTAATTTTGGTGATGATTTAGGGCGTGTAAAACACGTGGGGAATAGGTTGAAACTATCATGTTAGTTGTGGTGTATATTTAGACGTGTAAAACACGTGGAGTTTTGGTTGAACACATCACGTAAAATTGGTAGCGATTTAAAGCGTGTACAACACGTGGAGTAAGGTTGAAAGTATCACGCAATTGTTGGTGATGATTTAAGGCGTGTAAAACTATCACATTAATTGTGGTGTATATTTAGACCTGTAAAACACGTGGAGGTTTGGTTGAACTCATCACGTACGTTAATTTGGTGGGGATTTAAAGCGTTTAATACACGAGGAAAATTGGTGGAAAATATCACACTAAGTTTGGTGGTGATTTAGGCCGTGTAATACACGTGAACATGAAGTTCAATTTAACAGTTACTCAATATGCCTAAATCACGTGACAATGAGGTTGAAAAGAACAAGATATTTGTACTTGTGGTTGGAGTTGATTCTAACAAAGTAGTTGAAATATATACACTGTTAATAAAAAAGGGACATGATTGAACCAATTGAGGTTCAAAGTCATGCAACCCAGGGCCAACCATTTATGGTTTGAATACGAACCCTTTAAAATGGTTCAATATTGAACCTCTAAAAATGGTTCAATGTTGAACCTCTAAAAATGGTTCAATGTTGAACCTTTAAAAATGGTTCAATATTGAACCTTTAAAATGGTTCAATATTGAACTTTTAAAAATGGTTCATATTAATACCATTGAAAGGTTCAAACAAGTACTTTTGAAAGGTTCGAACGAATACTTTTGTAAGGTTCGAACGAGTACCTTTGTAAGGTTCGAACGAGTACCTTTGTAAGGTTCGAACGAGTACCTTTGTAAGGTTCGAACGAGTACCTTTGTAAGGTTCGAACGAGTACCTTTGTAAGGTTCGAACGAGTACCTTTGTAAGGTTCGAACGACTACCTTTTTAAGGTTCGAACGACTACCTTTGTAAGGTTCGAACGACTACCTTTGTAAGGTTCGAACGACTACCTTTGTAAGGTTCGAACGAGTACCTTTGTAAGGTTCGAACGACTACCTTTGTAAGGTTCGAACGAGTACCTTTGCAAGGTTCGAACGAGTACCTTTAAGAGTGTCACGTAACACCTTTAAGAGTATCGCGTAACACCTTCAAGAATGGGAGAAATTTTGGTGGGATAGTAGTAGAAATTCTAGTATTTTTCCTAGACTTTTCATGAGGCATAACTCAAATATCGAGTGTGGTTTTACTGTTTAATAAAATTTTGACTATCCGCAGTATTATTAGCAATTGGTGCTATATTCATAGCAGGGTTCCATCTTGAGAGAACTTCATCCCCTATAGGGAGGAAAGTTCTCACATGCAGAACTATACCTCTTTAAGCGAGGGTTGTTGCATATAAAGTCATTTTAACGGGTTTATAAACTTCTGATAAAGGCAGAAAGTTTTTGATTTGTACAAATGCATAGGGTATTAAATTAGTTTTGGAGGCTATAATATTCAAGCAGTAGATATAGACGTTCTTGTTAAATTTAATAATCTCTTTTCACTAAGAGTTTTTCGAGAACCAGAAACGCGTTTAATCTAATTTGCACTACAGATTTTACAAAAAAATCCATTTAGTACTCTAATTTTTCTCAAAATAATGATAAAACATGTCACAAAAGCAAGTGCCCCACTTTGGCTTCAATAGCTGGCCCTACTGTGAGGCCAATACCTAACCTAGTCTCGTTTTTTAAGAGTATCGCCTAACACTATTAAGAGTGTCGCTTAACACCTGTAAGAGCATAGTTTTATGAAGGTACAACACCGCCAAATTACCAATTTCTTTGGTAGTTTTATTTAAAGGATGAAACTGTTTTCTTTCATGAATATCATCTTTAAAAAAAAGTTTAACAATTACGTTTTTCAATAATTTTTTTACTGTTTGTAGACTTTAATATTAAAATATTAATGAAAATGAAAGGCCTTGTTTAAGAAACCCGCATTATTATAATTTTTACCTCGGCCGTGTCTGTCTGTGTGTCTGTGTGTCTGTCTGTGTGTCTGTGTGTCTGTCTGTGTGTCTGTCAGACCCCACGTGACCGCGTTCGCAGTTTGCGTATCGGAGCAAACGTGTTCCCAACTTCCGGACTGCATTGACAGTTCACGGAAATTTGGGTTTGTCTCCTCTGGCTATTCTACTTGAGTTCCAACACCACCAGCTTTGGTTTTCGTCCACTCCACATGGACACTAGTCTGTACTTGCTAGCTTCCAAGCAC
The DNA here is from genome assembly GCA_019434445.1 of Phalangium opilio. NCBI lineage: Eukaryota > Metazoa > Arthropoda > Arachnida > Opiliones > Phalangiidae > Phalangium > Phalangium opilio. The sequence continues at coordinate 357,662 of JAEQBA010002883.1, forward strand.
AAACATCTTCTGTTCTTCGTCAATTTCACCTTGACACCAGCTTCTATGCACCACCATCTTCTGTTCTTCGTCAATTCCACATTGACACCAGCTTCTATGCACCACCATCTTCAGGTCTTTGTCCATTCCACATGGACGCCAGTCAGTCCATTCTGGCTTCTTTTCCTTCGTCATCGTTTGGTTTCAAGACATACGCGGCGATCGGCTAGGGTTACGAGAAACGTCTAGCCTCCCAATGGCAGGGCTTCCACCATCGGTTCACGCGAATGCGTTTTTATCTTTTATTGGTTTCAAGATATACGCGGCGATCGGCTAGGGTTACGAGAAACGTCTAGCCTCCCAATGGCACGGCTTCCACCATCGGTTCACGCGAATGCGTTTTTATCTATTATTATAATGGAAACGAATCGTATATATACCCCAAAATTTGAATAAAGCAGGCAAGAGGGGTACCCTTCACTTTAAACGTCAATATTAGCAAAGTTTCGAAAGAAAATAGGAACAACTTTATTTTAAACGATTTAACTATTTTTAAAGTTATTTACTGGCGATTAAAATAATTAATATCATTTATATTTAATTAATTATTTAAGATAAACTTATTTCTATGTACTGACACAAGTGAGAGTTAATATAGAACGAGTAATGAAGATTGCATCTGAATCGAAACAGTACACGCATATCAAAGTTAATATAAAGCGAGTAGGGGGAAAAGATCTCTTACAAAACGATAACATTTTCTTTTTGCAGAATATTAAATGGAAATACTTAAATATTTTTCGGCATTACGATTCTTTTAGTAGTTGTGTAGCTATAAAGCTCTGTTTCATCTCAATATTCCAAGAACATCTTTTGATATTAACATTTAAAATTTGGTGTTTACTTTTTAATTCATCTTTACTACATTTATATATAGTGTAAACGTAACTTTTAGCTTCATTAAATAATAAGGATGTTAATACTTCATCTCTCCATACGTGTTGAAACGACTGGGTCTATGAGATAAGATAATCTAGATCTTATCCATAATTGACCTTGTTTCATGTCCTCTTATAGGAGGTCTTAACGGTTCAGATTGAGCCGAAAGTTAAATACACGTTTAAGTGATAGATAATAGGTCCTCATTAGAATTATTGTGGATACGCAGGAAATTATTAAAACGCTTTAAACTAAATGATCATGGCAATATCTCGCCGATTAGAACTATGTATTTCCGGTTTGCCTCATTGGCTTGCGGACCTGTGTTTGGAAAGTAAATTCGTCTCGGCTCGGAGAGGTTTATTTTGGTTTCCCAACTTGTTCATGTTTAATTTCAAACGGTGTTTTAATAGTGTTATTTTACACCGTATTTACACTTTTAATTGGCCCCTAAAAATCAAGGTAATAAAACTCTCTTTCGGGTGTTTTTACGGTGTTTACACCGTTTTAACACGTTTCTAACACTTTCATTTCTTAGAGTGTTGAAAGGTTCGTCATCTTGTTTATTGCGAACCCCAATTAGTTGAATACAATGAACACAACCACTTTCTCAAATGTAGGCACTATTTTGTGACCCTTTCTGCTTCGAATGTGTAAACATTTATTTCCGACAAGCGGTTTTCAATGGGCGACATATTGAGGGAATTGCTTGGGCATTGAATTTCTAGATGGTTCTCTCCGAAATGCGCGGTTTTCAACCAAACGTTCATGCAGACTTATGTTGAAACTGGCATCAAGAATTGAAGAATCGCTACTAATCTAGATGGAAATCTCTTTCCACCCTCCGGCCTTTGCGAACCATAGTGGAACAGAATGTCGCACCGGTGGCCACATCTTCACCAAAGGCAGATTTGAAGTATCATTCTACAATTGTTGACTTATACATTTGTGTAATATTAAAGGGTATATGAATATGGCTCAATGCATTGATTCCGTGGTGGACGTGTATTCAGAACATTACAGTTAACATCACTGCCCCTTTACTGGAATGTCATTCGGTTATTTGGACGAGCTATGTTCAACTGTTCACTTTCTCTTTAAAATCATCCCTAATGATTCAAAACCCCTTATTTAGCATTTGGAAATGAGAAGTGGCGACTTTAAAAAAAACACTTTGTAAAAAATATATTCAAACAATAATATAAGATAGGTTTTTTATCAATTGTATCAGATCAATAATTTGCGGCTTATTGTTAAAACAAGACGTCGCGGGAGAGAAAGTTTTTAATTGCGTCGACTGTACCATCCTTTCTGCAAATGCTAGTTTCGCGAACGACATTCTTATCACGCCTTTCAATCAAAGTAGCAGGGTGCAAGAGAGAATAAACCGAGAGAAAGGAAATGCATCAAAAACTGTAGTCTTGTGACCAAACTAGAAAACCAAAACTGTCAATAGAGTAGTATCACTCCATGTTAACTTCCCACAAGCTCTAATAATGGCAGTGAGCCGAAATACTCTATAGAAAATGATTCGTGCTAATGTTGCAAAATCTTATAAACAAGCAAGTTTCCGACTCCTCAAAACCAAAAACCTAGTAACCTACCTTTTCAACCCAAAATGGTTTCGTCCATTGAATTTCTTGTGCATTTTGAGCTTAAAGGTCCTGAAACAAAATACTTAGAAATAGGCTACTTTCAGCTTGACAGCGCTAAATATACCGCTTAGTAAAATTTAAAGAACAGTAGTATCGTACATTTACTTACTATTAAAAAACACCGCTATATGCACTTAAAAACGGTGACATAATGCGTAGGAAACCTCAAATGTACACATTATTTAGTGGTTATAAGAGCATACATTTTAAAAATATATTTCAAATTTGTAAGCCCCTCAAATTCGAAACTCGTTACGTTAAATTTGAGATATGTATTATTATTCCCCTTTAAACGTGCTAAAAAATCTCCGTCACAAAAATATTACGAGCCGCAACCTGTGGCGCCCGTAATGGTTTATCATTAAACGTTTAAAATTGTGATAAAGCACCTTCAATTTTTTTTAATTTGAACCTTAATAAAAATTAACCTTTAGTGTTATGGCATTGAACCTTGTGAGGTTTCTCACTGAACCTTCCCTGATTTAGCATTGAACCTTTTATTTAAATTAAGTTTGCATGGTTTCTTACTCCACCTTCGATGGTTTAGATTTGAACCTTATATTTAAATGAACCTTGCTAGGTTTATACCTGAACTTTCCATGGTTTAGCATTGAACCTTTTATTTAGATTAACTTTGTATGGTTTCTTACTACACCTTCGATGGTTTAGAATTGAACCTTATATTTAAATGAACCTTGCAAGGTTTATACCTGAACCTTCCATGGTTTATACTTGAACCTTCCATGGTTTAGTATTGAATCTTTTTTCATATGACCCATGTGAGGTTTGTCATTCAACCTTTCAAGATTTAGAATTGAACCTTTTATTCAAATGAACTTCGTAAGGTTTATCTCTGAACCTTGCATCGTGATAATTTGAACCTTAAAAGGTTTATATAGGAGCCTTTCATGCGGATGAACCCTTTAAGGTACACCAGTGAACCATTGTTTTAGATTTTACCATTTTAGGTTTTTTATAGCACCATTTGTGTCGATTGAACCCTCCATGGTTAAAAACCGAACCCCATCTGAACCTTTTCCAATAACGGTGTACTATTTCTAATATATGAAATTATTTGTTAATTTATAGTATCACAATGTATTTAAATTTAAACTTATAGTAAATCCAATTTCAACACATACAATTGTTTTAATATAATTTTTAGAAAGGCAAACACAGGTGATATGTATGGGTTCAAATAAATAAGTGATTATTGTATAGACTTCATCGTTGTTAAGACCGACCGTCATTCACAGCAAATTGTTGAAGCCCACATTTTCTTTCTCCATATGACACCTACCATCTAGTACCGTTTTCTATTGACATTTTCCCTGGAGTAATATTATAGGATTAAAAATAAACGTTGCCTTATAAGTGCTTTAAATACAGCTACGTCTCCTTCAGTATAGTGCTCCTAAAAAATAGGTAGGGTGTTCGGCCGTTCGCTTTTTTAAATCTTTCATTTTAAAACGAGGTCTAGAAAATATTAGACCGCCTTATCTATTGCAATGTTTTATCCATTTGGTTTTCAGTCGGCTAGCTGGAGGTTAGTTTCCAGCTTTGCGTTTAAAATTTAACCTGGACATATTTTGGACTTCAACATATAACATCAAGTTAAATGATCATGTGCCATTCATTTTCACCCATTTAAAGTTTATCTTATGATATTTATAAGTAACAACAACGTGATCTTCACTGTTGGTTAACGTGAATAAGACGGTGCTTAGAGGTGACATGGTATGGGTATTTTACACGTTCATAATTACGTTTACCGTACACCGCTTTTAGACGGGTAAATCAAGGGTTTTGGGTACCCGAGAAACGTTGGGTACACGTGCTACCCACGTAAATTGCACGCTACGAACATTTAATTAAATTACATTATTTTCACTTGAATTCTGAGTGCAAATATTGTTTACATATTTAATAAAAACAACGTGATCTTCACTGTTGGTTTACGTGAATAAGACGGTGTTTAGAGGTGACATGGTATGGGTGTTTTACACGTTCATAATTAGGTTTACCGTTCACCGCTTTTATACGTGTTAATCACGGGTTTTGGGTACCCGAGAAACGTTGGGTACACCTGCTACCCACGTAAATTGCACGTTACAAACATTTAATTACCTTACATTATTTTCACGTGAATTTTGAGTGCAAATATTGGTTTTAAATTTAATAAAAACAACGTGATCTTCACTGTTGGTTAACGTGAATAAGACGGTGTTTAAAGGTGACATGGGATGGGTGTTTTACACGTTCATAATTAGGTTTACCGTACACCGCTTTTAGACGGGTAAATCACGGGTTTTGGGTACCCGAGAAACGTTGGGTACACGTGCTACCCACGTTAATTGCGCGTTACGAACATTTAATTACCTTACATTATTTTCACTTGAATTCTGAGTGCAAATACTGTTTACATATTTAATAAAAACAACGTGATCTTCACTATTTGTTAACGTGATGAAGACGGTGTTTAGAGGTGACATGGTATGGGTTTTTTACACGTTCATAATTAGGTTTACCGTACACCGCTTTTAGACGCGTAAATCACGGGTTTTTGCTACCTGGGAAAGGTATAGGTAAAGATTACATAAAAAGAAATACGTTTCAGTACCAATGGCTTGTTATATTCATTTCCATTCATTACCAGTTAAACGAAGAAGGTCACACTTAACTTGACCCCCCCCCAAGAAAGTCTAAAGTACGAAGATGGAAATTGCAGTGCAACCTTTGTTTCATAGTCGCGACATTAGAAATGTAGCATTTCGATATACGAAATTAAATGTATGAATTCATGCAACACCCTGGTTTAGCATCCACTATTAAATATTTACATTTTCCTTTCGAATTATGTCCAAGTTCGCTTGGTCTTTTTAGACAGAGTGTTTCAAATATTCAATACTGAGCTCTCAAAACGTACTCCCTCCAAAATAATTAATTTCATGATAAAATGTTTTCGGAAAATGTAATTGTTCATGAAAAAGCGTAGATATGTAATTTTTTTAATTAATTTAGAGAGAATAGATCGATTAACAGTAAAATCAGTTGATTGAATTTAATATTGATTAAGGATTAAATGGATAAAAATAACTAAAAAAATTGCAATATCTGAACTTCAATTGATAAACCTCACACATATCGTTTGTTTTTTCGGCCTTGGTCCAAACCAAGACGTTTTTTTATAATAATATATTGTGTCTATTATTATTTTAACAGCAACGGCTATCCATGCACCATTTTTTGTTTACTTGCTGATAGAAAAAAAGTTATGAAGAAAAAAATAAATATTTTTGGTTCATTTCCTGATAAAAAACGTTATGAAGAAAAATAAATATTTTTTTTTCGTTCATTTGCTGATAAAAACAAACGTTTTGAAAAAAAATAAAAAGTTCATGTTTTTGTCTTACCGTTTCATTTGTAGTTTTTGTTAAAAATTTATGGCGCAATTTTTATGTTCGAAAAATAGCAACTGCTTTCACTTTTTCTCGATAAGGCCGTTTTTTATGTATGTTTTCCGTTACTCTTTTATACCCTACATGTAAAGATGGTCGGTGTTAAAAAAAAAATTCAAAATGAAGTTCGAGCGTGCGTTGTAGTTCCATATTCTCTTGCGACATAATTTTATAAAAGGAAAAGTGTGAAAAGCGTCATTCTAGTATTAGTTAAGCGAAAGTCGTTATTAGGCAAAGGTATTTTAAATTTTATTTTCTTACGTATATACTTTAAGTTTAGTATTTGTTTAGTTACAAAATATGATCTACAAATATAACTTGATATTAATCGCAATGAACAAGTTATGAGAAGCTAGATATTATTAACTAATTTAATATATGCGGACATATATTTTAAGAGCATTAGTGTGGTGACGCCGTACATTTTCAACATGGACACTACCACCAATGAGTAAGTGAAATATTTCAAACGTGGGACTTGGCAATTTTACTTAATTCTACAAAACAGCTAAGGCCCAACTGCTAAGTCCCTAATAAAACCTTTGTTTAGTTACAAAATATGATCTACAAGAATAACTTGATGTATTAGGTATTAGTCGTAATGAACAAGTTATGAGACGCTAGATATTATTAACAAATTAAATATATGCGGGCATATATTTTAAGAGCATTAATGTGGTGACGCCGTACATTTTAAACATGGACACTACAACCAACGAGTAAGTGAAATATTTCAAAAGAGTGACTTGGCAATTCTACTTACTCTAGACAACAGCTAAGGCACAACTGCTAAGTCCCTATTAAAACCTTTGTTTCTGTAAAATCACACCTTTTATTTCTCCCTTTTTCTAGCATTATTACAAAAACTGGCGTATACATAAATGAAATAAGATACGACGCTGTCATTAATCCTAAATGAAAGTTAACTATTTTCTCGTTGGATTTCTGGAAAGGTTTAAACCAAAACCTACCATTACATTCTACTAAGGACTACGGTGATGACATCCTTGGGACAACTGTTGCTGACATAAGCATTTTCAAAAATTCAAGACAAATTAAAGAAAACATCTTAGTGTCTTTACAAACAAAACATGCTATCACTCTCGGGTTTCAAAGTCTCGAAAAGTTAAACGCTGCTATACAGTTTGTTGATGGGAAAATGAAATTGACTTTACCAAATGAGAACTTTTGCTCTTTGTGCTTACAAACTGGCCATATTACAAGAAATTGTTTTAAGATGCAAGAAGTAGTCAACTCGTCAATTTCGAGGAATCAGAATCGCTCGCCAACTTCGAGGAATCAGAATCGCTCTACTTCAACTTCGAGAAATCAAAATCGCTCTACTTCAGCTTCGAGACCCCAAAATCGCTCCACTTCAACTTCGAGAAACCAAAATCGCTCTACTTCAACTTCGAGAAACCAAAATCGCTCTACTTCAACTTCGAGAAACCAAAATCGCTTTACTACAACTTCGAGAAACCAAAATCGCTTTACTACATTTCGAGGAACCAAAATCGCTTTACTACAAATTCGAGGAACCAAAATCGCTCGGCAACGACTTCGAGGAACCAAAATCGCTCGGCAACGACTTCGAAGAACCAAAATCGCTCTACTTCAACTTCGAGAAACCAAAATCGCTTTACTACAACTTCGAGAAACCAAAATCGCATTACTACATTTCGAGGAACCAAAATCGCTTTACTACAAATTCGAGGAACCAAAATCGCTCGGCAACGACTTCGAGGAACCAAAATCGCTCGGCAACGACTTCGAGGAACCAAAATCGCTCGGCAACGACTTCGATGAACCAAAATCGCTCGGCAACGACTTCGATGAACCAAAATCGCTCGGCAACGACTTCGATGAACCAAAATCGCTCGGCAACGACTTCGAGGAACCAAAATCGCTAGGCAACGACTTCGACGAATCGCTCGGCAACGACTTCGAGGAAGCAAAATCACAGATAGATTTGCGTCCTTCAGTAGTGGTTATTATGCTTGTGAAATGGTAAGCGAAATCTGCGATTAAAGTTTAAAATAGACATGAGCAAAAAGGGCTTTATAAATATCAACTCGATTACCGAATATCTAAATTTGACCAAAAATAACAAAATATTCTCTTCATGATTAAAAGTATTGTTTGAAGCTGCAAGCCATCTAATCCTTATTTACCTTCTTTTGAAAAAAAGCAGGTCGATACCTCTTTCAGTAGGTGATTGATTGATATTTCAGTTTCATTGAGTTTAAAAAAATTGGTTCCACCATTGGTTAAAATACAATATTGACCAATCGACAATCACAAATTTTATTTAAAAGTAATTAATGTAATGATAAAATTTTTTTGGGGAATGGAATTGTGGTCCAAAAGCCGAGATTAGAACGTTGTTTTTTCTTAAGCATGCCTTTAAGTTTCAATTACAAAAAAATTAATATCTGATCCTTCAATTAAGTGATAACCTCAGTCTTATCGATACTTTTTAGGTCTTGATTCTAATCAAGACATTTTTGATTAATTCCTCTTAAGCTCTCAGCATATACGCTGCACATATTTTGCAAGCTCCGCCAACATCAGCCGAAACAGAGCGTAGCTTCACTATGAGCAGAGCGATTCATACCAAAGCAAGAAATTGCCTTACAAAGGAAAGAGCTGGAAAACTGGTTTTCGTTAATCATATACTGAAACTTTCAAGTGATTCATCCAAAAAGCCCAAAACTAATGCCAAGATCTCAGCCTGACCGAAGAATAGATGGACTCCGATGACCAACAAGAGCTGAAAGACGGTGAGAGTGTTGAAGGCGAAAGTAGTGAACCCACCGAAATATGGAGTGTTAATTAGGTCATTTAAGTGTGCCGCAAGCCTTCTAGCGCGCTAGACTCGCGCGTGCATACTCGCGTGAGTCTAGAATGGGGGAACACTGGTTTTTTATCCGGGGGGGTTTCTCTGAGTTCGTTTATTGGTCGAGAGTGGGGGTCGCCAATTGATTAGGTCTTTGTTAATTGGTTAAGGGCGTGAACTTCTTTAGTCGTGACGTAATTGCCAGATAGAGTTTGTCTGATAAGAGAGTGCTCTCTTTATCTCGGTTATTCGCCTTGAAGAGAGCAGTGACTTCTAATGGATATCTTCTTACACACTATGCGTTATATAGTGACGTATCTACGATTCAAAGGGCGCGAGGATTTCCAATATATGGTCGCGTATCTTTTAGATCGATGCACTATGTATACAATATGTTTCGAACACCGAGTATCTGAAAGTGGGAAAATCGCTCGTGTTACGAAGAAATAAACGATATATGAAGATAAACCTCCTGAACATCAAGATATCGAATACCAGAATCAGGTGGAAATTATGAAGCGATTAATATTTGATAATAGTGACATTATTTTGGAGGAATTAGATGATGGACTTTTATTTACCCGATTGGGTCACGGTATAAATCAAACAAGAGTTAAAGCCCCGGAAACGGATTCACCGGCGCCATTGTGTTTAGAAGAAAAAGCCGAATTTTACGGAAATGACTTTATAAAATGTTTACGGGAAGAATTGAGGAAATTAGGGACTCTCGATAGTATCTACGAGGAATATTTATCCTTTTTATTTCCCGGTAGTCGTTAATGTAATCTTTTCTATAACCGTCAATTGATTAGGGCTTTGTTAATTGTTTAGGGGTTTTTAGGACGTGTCTGTACTTGTCTTTAGTCGTGACGTAATCGCCAGACTTATATAAGAGAGTGTTCGCTTATGTAACGTATGATAACTTATTTATTATCTGTTAACGTCTCGAATTTCACTCGAGACAATTTTCTTTACGTCTACATGTTATCCGTTACTCGGTCATTGCGCTAGAAAGATATTACTATCAGAAAATTGACTAAACAAGATGTCGCGAATACGTTTAATGGTATTGACAGCGCTGTGTTGAAGAGAATCCCTATTTTTCATATAAAAAATAACGTAAATAAAGGCCTTAGTCGGCGATAGGACAAGTTAGTTATAAAATTGTCGATAACTAATTTTATCCCTAAGCTTTACAACGAGTTGGATAAAAAATTAAGAGAAACAGATATCAAATAAGGTTTAGAAAATGAAAGATGAAATTCAATATTATTGTATCTATACAGACTTAATGACGCAAATTAAGGCGTTCATCGGCGATAGGACAAGTTAGTTATAAATTGTCGATAACATAATTTAGCCCTATGGTTATAAATGAACGAGTAACTGGATTAAATAAAGAGATATGGTTGAAGACTTGGAAAAATAAAAGATGAAATTTAATATCACTGTATATGTATAGATATAATGATGAAAAAATAAAGGCGTTCATCGGCGATGGGAAAATTTTATAAATTGTTTATAACTAAGTTTAATCTTGACCCAAGGTTTCACTCGAACTAGTTGGATAAAACTAAAGAGAAGCAGATATGGTTGAAGGTTTAAAAATAAAAGATATACGAATGAAAATTAATAAATCCATACCACAGTAACGATAATAAGTAATATGACTCCGTTTAAATGTAATGAGAACGAGCTACTCACACCCCTTACATTAAAGAATAGATCTCTTTGACTTAAAGCTAGAAAAGACATTAAAGAATAGATCTCTTTGACTTAAAGCTAGAAAAGACATTAAAGAATAGATCTCTTTGACTTAAAGCTAGAAAAGACAACACCCATTTAGTATAAAAGATCAGACTTAAAGGACGAGATTCATTCGTACCGAAAAAATACTTTACTTACAACTATAGAAGATGCGTTCTAACAGTTAATCACATACAGGCTCCGCTCCAACTTGGTGCTATTTTAGAGATCTTAACAATGGATTCATTTTTACGGCAAGTACTGCAGGTTCGAGCCTCCTAACCAGAAAAGGTTCCATTGAGGAGAAGGAAAAAGCCTGGGTTTTATTATTGGTTAGTAAGGCCCACGCCTTCTCTTTCTCCCATACGGTTCTATAATCATCTCTTCGAAAACGGTTTTATCGGGGAAGATATTAATCGTAACAGTGTTCCAAGATCTAAATAGAAGGTGAGTTCTAACGGTTAAAATATATAAAAGAGCGGTTTTAACGGATGAAATTCATTCGTGTCGAAATAACGATACTATCAACTAGTTTTTAAGATTGGTGAGTACTAAATATTTATCATTGGATCATTAAATTTCTGGGAAAATTGGTATTCATTTGCTTTCGGAAAGAAATATAGTTAGATTTGAAGTGCTTTCCCGCTAAAAAATGTCGGACACTTCATCGTCGGACACTTCATGGTCAGACGATGAGGTTAAACCAGTCGATTTATCTACTAAATTTCGACCAGAGCTATATTATACGATAGATAAAACATCAAACCGTGTATCCAGGAAATATAAATGCGTTACAACAGAATATAACGTTAAATTCCGCAACTTAGAAGAACTTAAATTAATAAATATTCACGATCAACTTTCCCAAATTTTGAATTCTCTCATAACTCATGTTACGCGAAATGCTGAAGAATATAATTTAATAAGATTCGCCCTGAGCTCTGACGCTTTAGAGAATCCTATCAATTTAAGATTCATGGCTATAAATGAATTAACTTCTGATCGGTTACTAGCTAGTATTGAAAAGGTGGCGCAGTCTAAGCGTAATCTTATACTTGAGGGTACCCTAAAAATTGATGTTATTCTTCTAAAATGAAAAGTTCCAATGGCAGGTACCTTCCTTACCTAGTTTTTGGGCTTATTTGTTAAAGATATTTAAGCCATCACGACCCGTCCGCTACCACAAATGGAAAAACGGACCTCTAAACATCGGGTCACGTTTTCCCACCTTGTTAAAGTGAGAGTGATACCGTACGAAGATCGAGTCAACTACGAGTTCATAGACGATATTAGAGAACGTTTTAAAAATCGCCTCCGCTTAGAAACACCGATGACCATTTTACTGGCTGGCCCAAGCAGCTCGGGGAAAACAACGTGGATAATAAATTTACTCAAATATAAAGACATTATCATGGACAAACCTCCTGATAGAATAGTCTATTGCTATAGTGTTTATCAGGACATTTTTGTTGAACTGAAACTCTTTTTACCTATTGAATTCCACGAAGGACTAATTCCTAACGATCCTGATTTTTTTGATAAGAGAATAAATAATCTTTTAATCCTAGACGATCTAGCTAACACCTGTACCAAACAAGAGTTTATATGTAATCTTTTTTGTGTCGGGAGTCATCATTTATCTTTAAGCATCGTGCTGCTGTCTCAAAATGTCTTTAACCCAGGTAAATATTCTAGAAATATATCATTGAACTGTTCTTATATCGTTATGTTTAAAAATCCTAGGGATAATAACCAGGTTCGCTATTTAAGTCGTCAGCTTTTTCCTACAGACACCAAACGCCTAACAGAAGCGTACGAAGAGTGTACCGAAAAAGCGTATTCTTATATCTTAATAGATCTAAAACAAAGTACCGATAATAGTTTACGACTTAGGTCCAATATATTCCCTAATGAAGGACCGATGGTAATCTACGTTAGAAAATAATAATCCATAAAATATAAATCTCAATTTATTTAACCTCATTTCGAGACATGCCTTTACCCGTGTCGGTTAGGAATCAATTACCCTTTTTAAATCTCTTGCGTAAAAGCGGTGTGAAACAAAGAAAACTTTTAATATCAAAGTGTACGCGACCCCAATTGGATTGTATAAGCGGTATTTGTTATAATTTGAAGAACGGAGGTATTCCATTGAATCGTCATAAAAAGAAAAGACTTCAACGTTACAAAAACGTTATAAGGTATATATTCAAGAGAGGTTTAAGTGACAAAAAGAGGCGACAGGTGTTAATTAAACAGGTAGGAGGATTTTGGCCGGCGTTGCTTTCAATGTTAATACCGACAATAGCTTCGGTCTTTACTAGATAATGAAAAAGTGCGTTTTCCTACCAGCGGCTTTACTGACGGACAATCAAAAGGAAGTTAACAGTTTAGACAACGCCATCAAAGAGGTACTGAGAAAACCTGGTTCTGCCGAGGAAAAATTGATGGAGTACCTTTTAACTCTTCAGAAATATTTATCTTTAAAGAGTTTAGCGGAGCCACCAAGCGTCACTATCTTGCCAGCTACAACGAGTTCGTCTTTTCCAGCACCCGGAGTGTCAAGCAAGATACAGCCTCTAAGTCCTTCATCCTCGTCTTGGATTCCTCCATCGTGGCCTACCCCTATCCAGAATATACCTATTAATATCTCTACCCTCTCCCAAAATGTCCCTACTAATGTCGCTACCCCTCCCCAAAGTATCCCTTTTAATATCTCCTCGAGTCTGACTACCCCACAGCCTATAATGAGTAGTACAGCGATGGGTCAAACACCGGCGATATCGTTTACTACGCCAGCGTCACTCTCTCGAACGACCAGTGTGCCAATTTTAACACCCATGGGACCCGTGGTACCGAAACAGTCCGGGACGTCTCAAACGCCTAGTATGCCAGTTTTAACACCCATGGTACCGAATCAACCCGTGGCGTCTCAAATTCAACAGGCCTTATCAACGAAGGGCGCTTCTGGTTCAAAGTTCCGGAAACTTAACCCTAACGATGAGACTTCGCCGAAAAAAAGACTCGCGAAAATTCCATCTACGAAATCAAAACCGTACCCTACACAAGCCAAAATAAAAAAGATCGCGAAGCTAGTTTGAAAGAGCTTCAAAAGCCCGAATCTAAGATCGAGTGGGTAACTTATAGAAAGGCAAAAAATAACCTTAATAATGATTATTACGTTTTATATAAAAGCATCTAACTCATTATATTGAAAACACGTATCTGATTATATAAAAGCATGTATCTCAGTATATAAAAAATCATGTATCTGATTATATATAAAAGCATGATAATTACAATTTATATAAAAAATTATAACCGAATAATAAATATTTTTATTCTCGCATTCAATACAAATGTATCTGATTATTAAACATTACAACTTTAATATTTTATTGATTACATTTTTCATATCTATGTCTTAACAAGTGCAGGCAGATATTCCATAAAGATATGGCGTCGTTAATTTCCGTTTTATTTTCATACATTTTCAGAACTCTTTGAAACGAATTTCCCAGACATCTTTGAATAAGGAAGAATATACAATGAGGTCCGCAACAAAGGGAGAACATATCTTGAATTAATTTATCGTTATAGATCCATCTGGACGCGTATTTGGCCAGGTTAATTTTATACGTATCCGGGCTCTGCCCGTAGCTGCAGAAAAAATTACCTTCATCGTTTTCAACGTAAATGGCTACCCAATGAAGCCCAGGATCCTCGGCTCTCTCCGTGTTCAGAACAAAACAAAATTTCTTCTTTTTAGGTTTCCTGGGTAGCATGTCTCTAGGAAAAGTACCTAGGTAGTAGGGTTTTGTCCTCTGGTCGCATGATAATATTTTTTTTATTTGTAACGTATTCATAACACTTTAGATAGTTCGTATTCGTAAAACGTTCCTTTAATTATCTCGTTATTTTTGTCTTTAACGACGTATACTGGAGGATTACGGTATAAAACCTTATCAATAATAAAGATCTCTTTAGTAAAGTAGCCTTTATATCCCTTTGAAAAGGTTTTTTCAAATTTACTCAACCTTACTAAATCACTTTCTTTTAGCTTTGGTTTTGTCCCAGGTTTAATGGTACCGAAAAGACGGTACCACACCTTATGCTCATTTTGTAGATTAACATTGACTGGCGCGATACCCGTTGAGCGGTGTATCGAGTGATTGTAAGCCTTAACTATTTTTGGTAACGCACTCAGATAGCTACGAGTATCCGCGCTAGTCATGAATTTGTGTATTTTCTCTTGAACCGTTCTGTTAAATCTCTCGCAGATCGCAATTTTTTTATTCCCGTAAGCTACGTAGTGATGAATACCTTTCTCTTTAAAATATTGCTGAACTGGTTTAGCTAAAAATTCAGAGCCTGCGTCCGTATTTATATTCGTGGGTACAACATCTTTATGTATTATTTTGAAAGCTCTTATAACTTCCGCGGAAGTCTTGTTTTTAATAGGTATAACGTAGGCGTATTTACTCAAAACATCTATATTACTTAACAAATATTTCATACCCTTGTTGTATCTGGAAAGTTTATCAAAAACTTTAAATCAGCCTGATGAGTCTCATCCATAGATGTCACTGTAATTTTGTTGCGAGGAAACTTTAATCGACGATAACGATGAATAGTATAGGTGGGTTGTTTTAATAGAAAACTCTCAACTTCTTTCCTCGAAGACTGAGGAACTCCTTTCATTAATTTATCCAATCAGGAAAAAGGAAAAGCGGAGGGATTTTCGGGGGTAGTAGTACGCGTCTGAGAAGAGACATTTTTTCTAAACAAGATCGAAAAATGATATCGTAATATAAAGTAGGTTGTAGGGTATTATATAAGAGGGAGAGATACAATTTTCTGGAATATTTTCTAAATAAGGAAAAAAAATTGATATATAACGTAGGTATAGGAAACGCAACAATAAGAGTAATTTATATTTTATTCGGTTACTTAAAAATTAACAATACATTGTTTTTAGACCGACAAAATTTCCGAGAATATCGTTAAATAAAATAGAGACGTCGTCTTCGTAATCTCCGTATTCCTCGACAAAGGATTCTAGAATTCTTTCGTAGTTAAGCAACGGAATAGCTCTAATTAGGTTTTTCTCCACTCTCTCGCTCCAATTAGTATCCGTGGGTAAACAAGTGATATCGTGGGCGATTTCGTTATGACAGCTGATATTTTCGCACGAATCAGTGAAATTAAATAAAATATTGGTCAAACTGTCCAAGATAATTTTCTTCATTATTTCTCTGGCCTCTTCTTTTCGCTTTAATTCGCTACCAATGACATTTTTCAAGTTCTTTAACCTTTACCAACTGTCCTTATTTAATGAAAATCCTTTCGATGTTGAGAATAGAATATTATATCTATTATTCGATCCTCTAATATATTGACGAATATCAACTATTTTTCCTCTCTGACATACGAAGCATTCTAGTTTAACTCTCTGAGTACCGTCAACTAACCAAGTCAGAAATCGTCCCGTTATTCCGTTAAAGAAAGCGTCAATATCCGCTTCAAAAGTCCATATACCATTCCAAATACAACTGTCGAAAGACGCTTCGGTTTTAGTATCGAGTCGTTTGACATTGAAGACGGGAAGAATTCCGCTTCCAACGTAAATGTTTGGCTTCTCCGATAGGTAGTGTACTTGATTCATCTCTAACCGGTTATGAGAGAATGCTTCTTAAATCAGAGGTTATATAGAGCCTTTTTACTCGGGATTAAATAACACCGAGCGATCCCTAGTTATCATGATAGAATTTTCGAATTCGGAATAAATTATGCACGTGACATTGTGTGGTAAATTGTTTTTAAATTTCATATTGATACGTAGATTTCCTTGTCGGGGCAAAGAAAAGATGACTAGCCCCCGCATTTTCATCCGGGCTTAAATCTAGGCAATACAAAGCGTAACCTTTTTGTACTCTTCGTACGTGATAAAATTTCCCTTGTTTTTCTGTATGTGTTTAGAGAGGTGAATAACGACATGTACTCTCGAGTGTATAGATTGTTTTCGTAATCAGGCGTAAAGGCTTCCGAAGGATAGGTATCAGTACCGACGTTGACGGATAGGTAATTAAGATCAAAAGTTTCAAAATTAAAGGGATTTAAAGAATGATTACCATTAAAGGCCGAGGTTCGAACTAGACCTATAATTACTCTTTGAGGTATTTTACCTAAGAAGACGTTTTCTCGATTAACGTCGTTCATTCCAGCTGGAATTGAAAAGGTTTTCACGACTGTTTGATTCAAAGGATAGATGGCGCTGGTTTGCTCTAATACCGTAGCGTGGGCTAACATTATTTCGGGATTTATTTTTAGTCTTTTAACGTACAATGAGGCATTATCGATAACCACTTTATATTTCTTATCAGCGGCTTCTTTCGATATTACGCAAAACTCTGGTTTGGATCGAATAAGCCTAAATCTAACGTCTACATTATTCAATAGGAAACGATTTAAGCGACAAATATCAACGTGTAACGGGGCGTATAAATCTATCGTACTCGATACCTTGGCTCTCTCGGCTCTTCTTAATATCCCATTGGTAGTAAGATTATTATTGGCTGCCACCCAGGCGGAATCGGGATCGATCGGATTATCCTTATAATATAAGGCTAGATTTAGTTGGCTTTCTTTAGCATCTATACCGTAATTTAATAAATTCTCGAGATAAGCGATATAAGGGGCTCCTTGGTTAGGGGACTGAACGCTCGTGTTTCCTAAAAAGACGTCTATTTGGGAAAAGAGGGCGGCGTGTAAAAGATTAACCGGAGCTACTTTTTTTCAGCCGCTGGTACGTCGGTGCCGTCCAAATGAAGCACCCTGACCTTCAGCCTTAACCTAGTTTTAGAAAGGTCGATATAATGTTCGCTCGTGCCAGGGACAAAAAATTCCAAAGGTCCACTATCCGTTACGGAGCTTAAAGGTTGATAACTTTCGTCGCTACTAGTTATAATGTTAGCGTTCAAAGGGGGTGTCGCGAATAGGTCTAATTCCCCCATCATGCCTTCGAATTGGGCCATCTTGTTTTACGATAAAAAATCGGCCTTTGATCTTTTTCTTCTTCGTATCTTCTGACGTTTCCGTCGAATACCAGACCCGTACTGAGAATTAGCCAGACTATCACCCGCTTTATGAATTAAATTTGAGCCCGCTATTTTTAGATTCCTTTTGAACGCTCTCTTGGGTTCTTCTCCAGCGCTCAAATCTTGAATAAACCTTCCACCAAGTCCTAAAGCTTCTTTACCCACGCTCTTAGCTATCGGTTTCGCTAGAGGAGTTAACATTCTCATCAAAGCTCTAAAAATGCCTCCTAAACCAAATCCTTTCTGCACTAATACACCTGGTGGAGATCCAAGGAACTGTTCCTGATAATAGGACACGTACCTATTAGGTCGAGACATGTCGTCTAAAGTGAATTTTGATAATGATGCGATCCGATATAAAGGATATAGGAGCGTCGGCTTCGTCTCTAATATCAATTTTGATAGTTTTAATTTCGTTGGATCTTATAGGATAATAGTCTATAGTATCGTATGTGATAATTTTCTCCGACGTATCGTTTTTAGTGGGAATGACGCGTAGAAGATAGAAGAGGTTTGAAACCAGAGCCTATAAACTGGGGGTATATCAGATCAGTGTAAACGTATAAATATTGACTGACTAAATCCGGTTTGAAGTTGGCGTTTGCAGACCCAATAGACGATTAGTTTGGTCACCGAATCCTAACATAGAACCTAATTTGTTACGAACGCCTCTAAAAAGCACGGTGCATTCTTATCAGTCATTATTCGAACGGTACCGTTATCGTTTAACGAGAAATTAAACCGAC
>JAEQBA010002884.1:0-20204 GCA_019434445.1 Phalangium opilio
TTTTTTAAAAAAAGGAAGTGAGTTGAAAAATAAAACAAGGTGTTCCGCCAGATTAATTTCGTCCAAAAAGTATCAACTTTTTAAATACTGAGATTAATTTCCTCGTCGTTATTCAACAAAGTGCAAAATCGTCCCCCAAGAAAATTAAAAAATACTTCCCATTCTAGAAATTCCAAAAAGTACTAAATAACCTACAAAAATACAAAATGTATTTTCGTACTCGAAATTTGAAAATGTACTAAAAAAGTACATTTGTACTACCAAGAACAACACCCTACTTCTACAGGGAATTGCGAGTTTGTTCAATACAAAGTTTTTACTAAATGGGGTTTCTGCCGTTCCCCAGTGTTGCCAGATGATAAGGGAGGAAACTGAAGTGAGAAAGGCTAGAGAGACATCTAGGGTTCGTTAGCTAATCTTTGATGTTTTGGAAAATTGCCAGTAGACTTTTCAAGAAGGCAAAAGGAAAGACTTTGCCCTAAAAGGGCATTTTTAGCAATACATTCTTAGTGAAAACCCTTTTTTTAAAAAGTAAGGTGGCCTTAAAAGGGCCTTATTTCAACAGTTTAACGTCATGTTTAGGAATCCCTTTCGCCAATATTTCTATATTCCCTATAAAACAACATGTCAGCGACATGTTCCAGAGAAATACAGCTTCTCCTCGCTCTCATCAAGAACCCAGCTACCGAAAACGTTCTCTCTACATCCGCCGACGTTGCTGGAGCTGACAAATATATTTTTGCCAGTGTCGCTAATATGGGGAAGTCTTCCTCACGCATTCTCCAATAATCTAGGAACACGTCTTCTTGTTCCGTTCTCGGCTCCTTGAAGTAGGCGCAGATCTCCTTCATTGGAGTTTGTTCCTGCCCACCGCTGGCTGTTGGCAGGTTTAGCCGGCTAAACGGTGAGAAGGGCTTGGGTACAGGATTGCCTACATGATTGGGGAGTTTTGGACGCTTGCTTCAAAACTTGCGTCCGAATGCAAAATTCGGCTCGGTTTTTTGAGATACAGCTAAAATCCGGATAGTCTTCAATCCAACCGGATTTGTATAATCACCTGTAGATGAAATAGCCAGAAATTATGGTTAGAACCTGAAACGTTTCTTAATCCTATGCTGCATTATTGTGACATATATGCTAACAATTTGAAGCAATAAATACTCACTCTCAAAAAGTAGTAGTTTTTGTGCCGGGTCCAACACCGATGCCATCACGTATGTGTCATCACACAATGTTGTTGAAAACCTTGTTTCAAGGTTTTTCAACAAGTTTCTTTTCAGCTCCTTGAAATTTTCTGCGGTTGAACAATAGACGTCTTGAAGGACCGTTAATAGAGTTCCAATTACTATTGGGGCCATCGGTCGGCTAGCCTGGAAATAGTCGGTGGCTATTTTCAGAGGCCGCAACAGCTCCAAGAGTTCCTTGGCTTCTTCGACGTCGTCTTCTGTCGGAGGTTCTATGTCGATTTTGCCCGAATTTTTAGAGTCCTTTTTGGCCTTGTTAATCACATATACCAGTCCATCCAGCATGTTCTCCTGTTTAATGAGAAACACAATTTTTTATTAGATTTACATTGATAAAACGTCATGAAATCATTAATTAAAAACTAAATATATTCCGCGTTGTAACTCTGGAAAATTCAGATAAAAGTAACCTGAATTTTTTCTCAAAATTTATTAAAGATTTTCATTCATCAATATAAATTCATTAAATTATGGTAGCCCGGCCATTTTATTCTTCCTTTAATATCTTACCTCAACAAACCTCTCCAGTCCGTAAAACAAAGCGTTCCAACGAACTCCTCCCATTAGTCTCAAATCCCGACCGTTGGTTTTGGATTTCAACTCTTCGGTCTGCTTCGGAGACCGACGAAAAAAGTTAATCCACGAGTGAAGCTTGTCCAATAGGGGCGTCACTTTATCGTCGCTTTTCAATGAGTCGTTGACGACTAACTGAAATGTGTGGGCCACGCAGCGTTTCCTATCCCAGGAGTTATGTTCGATTTTGCCAAAGTCCTCATCTTCTTCGGCTTCTTGAGTTTTCCCAAGAATTGCCACCATTGGATCCCAAGCTACAAATAAAACAAATACACAATCATTATTTGAATAAACAAGGGTGAAGAAACTTTTTTATTTTTTTCTTATTTTTTTACATACCGTCGTCTAGTTCAATACAGGACTCCGTATCGGATTCTGGGTCTTGATATTCCACTGGCCACGTTTCCGGCAAGACGTTCTTCATATTCAGAGCTTTCGTGATATTAGCTGCGTTGTCCGCAACCACGCAGCAAATCTAAAAAGCATGATTAGTTGCTATTACACGACTCTAAAATATAAAAGTGCGTTCTTTAAAGTACCTGGGATTCATTGACACCGATTTCCGCCAATGTTTCTTGCAATTTCCGCAAAATTGCTTCCCCAGTGTGACTTCCCGGGAAGTGGGAAAACCCAAGAAGAAGATTTTGGAAGTGCCAAAATTCGTCAATAAATTGACACCTTGTCCCCAAAACCGACTGACGACGCCGGCTGCTCCATAAATCCATTGAAAGGTGTACACTCTTAATATTCTTAAGGTGACTCTGTGAGAAAAAATAGGATTCCCATTAATATAAGCGCATACCGAGGTTTTAGACTCTAAAGAACACACCCCTTAGATGTGATTCGTTTATTAATGAATATAGATAAATTAGCCCTTACTTTAATTTTGGGCTTCAGTTCGGCAACCGCGCTCTCTAAATCCCGAACCAAAGCTCTTCTTGACTGCACTGTCAGGTGCGGCGCCACAGTCTCCATAAAAAGGCGGAAGCCCTTTCCTTCAACAATTTCGAATGGAAGACCATTTAAACTAACTAAGTCGACCATTGCCTTTTTATAGGCAATTTGGTCTGGGTGTGAAAGTTTAACTTTTTTCACAGTCTTAGTCGGGATTGACTCTACCCACTGCGCCGGTCTCTTTCCTTCTTTTTCTCTTAAAACTACGCATGGATGCAAGTTCTGCAATGCGTTTCGAGTGCAAAGCATAAGTCGATAATACTATTAACTGATACCTCGCATTAAATTATCAAAGAAACATACCTTTAAGTGGCGTTCGAAATTGTTGGCGCAGTCCGCTGAAATTCTGCCTTTTGATCCGCAATAATTACACTGCAACCGAACCTTCTTTGAGGGTACTCCGGGTGACCTTTCGTAATTCCCCTCGTACTTAAAGTGTTCTTGGATATTGTTCTTTCCGAAATTACATTCCAGAAACCTTTTCTGGAAATTCTCGTCCAGAGTTAAAATTAACTCATCGCTAGACGGCGAAGACGCCGAAGACGCCGAAGAGCTGCTTGAACGGCAGATGGAAACATCCCCGTCACTAAGACTGCAGACACAATTTAGAAGTAAAAAGTTAGAAACTATGGCTAACTTTAGTACAGTTAAAGTCAACCTAAACTTAAGGGCAGATAATTCAGGCTTATGGTACATTATTAACTAAGTATAATTATAAAATTCATGTAATAATATCATTAAATATTTAATTCAAAATGATACTCGGTTTGAAGAAACGTTGTACTAAGTTGAAATAGTCGGGACCTAAGCGTTCTAAATATTTTAATTCAATCAATTTATTTAAATAAATATTTAAATAAACATTTCATGCTCATAGTTCAATTTTTAGTCAATATAACAAAACTAACTACATACAGGTGCGTTTTAAGCAAGATATTGATCCATCCCATCAGTTACAGGAGAAAATATTTTACTTATCCCAAAAAACTGAACATTCCAAACATTAAAAGTAGGGTAAATATTTTCAAGAAGATTTATTAAATAAAGATTGAATGTTATTCTTGGCATTTGTAAGAAAAATATTTAAAAGAATTAAAAAAAAGTTAAATCTCCCTGATTTTCTAAACAGTATTAAAACATTCTAGCCTGGCGTATAAACTTTTAAATCGAGAACGAAGTGTGCTTCTCATCGATAAAATATATAGAGACTAAAATTAAAGAATAAAATAACTCACCCATTATCCAAATCTTCAGAGTCTTGATGTTGAGACATCTCGGGAAATTCTTACAAAAATACAAAATAAAAGAAAAGGGATAAAGCCAAAAAAAGTCAGTTCTAAACTTCGAAGCTCTCGTCTTGGTTGGAAAACTCAAGAGAAAATGTGATTCTGTTTGAGTTCAGGCGGCTTTTTATACCCAACGAAGACCGGAGGGGGAGTAATGATTTCACCTTCTCAACCTATGGAGTGGCCTGAGCTTAGCCCTTCGTGCTACTGTCACTCATTACTCTCCGAGATGCTGAACCCCTTGAATCCATGCTACAAGGAAGAAGTAAAATGCCCAATTTAGAAAATCTCCATAAAATTTCAAAAATTATGTATTTCTTTGTGTATCTCTCACATTGGAATAAGAAAGTTTTAACTGCATTAACATATTTTAATTAAATATATAGAACTTTCATATTATTGCTCCAAAAACCTATAATCTTACTTCAATTTTACTTGGTTTTATATTTTAGATAATTATGGCAAATGTTGAAGAAAATAATTATGAACTTTTAAACTTACCTTATAAGTTTTACGTTCATAAATAATCATGAATCCGGGAAAACTACTCAAATAACCGGCATATTTAACATCTTCAACTATGTCTATTATTAATGCCTTCAAAAATAAAATTAGCACAAATTTTGTAATTAATTAAATTAGAGAATTAAAAGCAAGGTTCAGTTTTGTAAGAGGAAAATGTCCGACAACTCGTGCAATGCATAACTTATTTAAGATAAAACATTATAGAAACTACATTCATGAGTATTAACAAAGCGTTTTGAATGTATTTTTCAAATGTATTTAATAGCGCTATTTAAAATTAGTTAATCTAAATATATGACATTTATTGATTAAATTTAGTTTATTCACGTTAAATTATCAAAACTATAAATAGAAGTGGTTTATTGATACTTAAATATATGCTGCCTTCAAATTAAAGGCACGGTGTAGTGAGGATAAAGCAGACAAAATAATACGTGGGACCAAGTCGGATTGAAAACTCATATTATAATAACCTGCCAAATACGTCCACAAATTATGAAGTTATCATTAATTTAATGAACGAAAATCTTGAGTGTTATATACTCTTTATATCTTAATAATATATAGTAGCGAGGCTTAAAAAAGACTGCAAGAAAAGGGGGATTTTTCGGTAAATTGGAAAATACGTTGAATGACGAGCAGCCCGCCCGTAACGCGCCCAAAGATATTCAGAGGATATGCCAAGACTTAGTTTTAGTGATAACATCAAATAGACTCTTGTTCGCCAGTTATTTACCCCACGTTTATATTGTATCGTGTGTTTTCCGAAATCTGGGATTGCTACTTTTGAGTTAGAAAGAATAAAAATCTTTCTAATCTATATAAATGTCACTAATTGTTCAGCTCTAATGTATTTAGGCGTAGTTATCTTAAAAAAAACAAAATGGAAAATTGCTTGTTTAATTAGAAGGTTTATAATATTTTCCTCTAATTTGAAGCTCCAGTGTACTGGGGGGAAATCGTTCTGCAGGAGCTCATAGGAAATGCATAGGATGGAAAACGCCTTTAAGTGGGCTACAATTTTTAAAATCTTTATCCCTAATTAACATGCGTTAAAATTTTTTTTTTATTGGTAAGCAGCTATAAAAGTTGCAGGCTGAAATTCCAATCTATAGCACTATGTGGTTAAAGTTTCGCGGGGAAAACAGAACTTTCCCGTGGGTTGGAAAAATCTTGGAATGAAGGGGGCACTCCTCCCTTTTCATGAGAAAAGGTAATTGCTTGTCAACGATAAACTCTTTGGCGCCCTCAATTCGCGGGAGAGTTTAGAATGGGACCTTATCTTTCGTGATCGCTAGGTAATCTGGCGCGCACCGAAAGGAAGGTAAAATTTTTCCCGCCATTTCTTTAAGAAGAGTAAAATCTGCTCGACAATAGACAATAGAAAGTGGCGGGAAAAATAGAATAAGAAGCATAGTTTCTTCACATGTTGTATGGCCCAGTTGAGGACAAACTGGGGCTAGGGAGGGGTGGTGTAACGGCCGGCTACTTCACTCGCCGTATAGGCGCTAAAAGCCGCGCGTCTCCATACTCTCCAACCCTCTATGCCTTTAGGGTGTCCTATTGTCATCTTAGCTGGGGTGGTCCTCGTGACCCTGATTTCCCGGACTAGGTTGCCATTAGGCACTAATTTCAGTTTCCAAGAATCTACCTAAATTTATGGCTTGATGACTTGGCGGAGAGATGTTAAGAAACTCTCTCCTAATGGTTTTATGACAGGGTTAACTTGGGGATTCTGTTGTTCCGAATAATAAAATATCAGTTCTATTTCAACCCTCACTTTTTTTAACATCTCCTACATTTGCTACTTAAAATCGCGCTCGTAGAGAGACTTGTAACGTTACATATCCGGGCAACGTTACAATGTCAATCGAGCAATATAGGCGCTAGCAAACTTTACCCGTCACTCTTGACTTTTGAATTTGCCGCGAGAAAAATTGTGCAAGTGTTTTAGAATAGCAATTAATTCTATTTCAACCAAAACCTGAGATTAATTACAATAATGTACAAATCGTCTAGAGTGGTACGTTTGTGTGTAATTTTTCCGGATAGTTTTTAAAATAAACATGAGTAGGCTTAATATTAAGCCATATATTTTAAGAGTAGAATCACAATAATTAATTGTACTAGATGACGTTAATTTGCAGAACGAAATTTTCAGACCGAACAAAATTTGAATTTCACGCCCGCGAGGGGGTGTGGCTTAATTAAGCTAGTGGCACCAGGTCAAGGAATATTTTTTAAATTGTGAGGACTACCAGTCGTTATAAAAAATAGAAACCTCTAAAAACGATTAGGGTGCAACGGTTTAGGCCTACCGTTGCAGACGACAGTGGAAGGACGCTTCAATATTTAAACTGCCGGTTTATGCTCAGTCCACTGCCGTCTTGTAACTACATCAACCCCAAACATCCGAGATATTTCCGGTTGCCACCCTTCCCCCTTTTGCGGATAGGAGTTAGCATCCTAATGGATTGTATAAAAGAGAAATCTTATCTTGTAACATACACATTCGCATTCACACCCGGGTGGAATGTAGTCGCTATAATTTTACTGAACCTTAAGGTTCAGTCTCTTTTTGTTTCGTTTAACTTTTATTTTAGTTATGTAATAAAAATCAAAAGTTTTGATTAACCGATCGCTATGCCTTCTAATTTACGTTAATGAAATGAGAAGCCCTTGTACGCGGAAACGTAGCTTCGATTTGCGTTACAAATGGTGCCCGTGCCCACGCGATTCGACCCCCGGGTATTGCTTCGTTCGTGCCGCGCTTTCTGCCTTGCCGCGCCGTCTTCTGCCGTGCCTCGCCGCCGTCTCGTCTCTTTTCGACGGGGTGGTCGGCCCGATCCGCATTTTTCGATCGTGCCCGCGTGTAACATCTCGGCGTATTTTGTCCGTGACGGAATTCGAACAAATTGTGTACGCAAGTATGACATTTCTAAGCCTTATTCCCTCGTGGCGCATGGCGCGATACGCCCTGCTTCTAGCTTAGACAAGTCAATGTCGCCGTTAATTATTTAAGTCTTCGGATTTAATATTCGGAATTAACTTAATTGTCATCGAACCTTTCCCTCGCCTTAACACATGAAAATTTCTACAACCTTAAACGCGGAAAACGACCTTTTTCTAACACGCGCCGACACAACATGTCGAACTTAATGAATGTGCCCCTCCATAACTTGTTAATAACCAAGTCTTGCGTAATAAACGAAGTATTCCACTACCCAGACAACGTCCTATAACAAGAAAGGCCACAAGTATTGACTTCCGGCGTAATAGTGCTGCGCGTCGTAAAGATATGTTCGCCACCGCCCAAATTCGCGCGCCTGTGGATCTGACAATCCCCGGCTACAACGTGTAACAACTGAACCAGAAAACCCAAAAGGAATTCACCTAAAGATCCAGGACAGGACAACACCGCCTATGATCACACGATCCCGGATGGAAAATCCACTACCAATCACTGACATCCCCTACAGAACCTTCATCAAGAAGTAAGCCACCTCCGAAGACCAACGAACTTTCGAGCATATCCAACGCCATCGGACAACAACAACGCCCTAGGACAACCATAACGTCATCAGACAACTACACCACCGTCGGACAACCGCACCACCATCTCCACGGCAGCATCCATCATCAACACAAGAAGGCGCCGAAGGAAGACTAGCTTACACGCCCTTAATTTTATAGCAATGTATAAAATTTTTCTTTGAGGGGTAGGATGCAACGGTTTAGGCCTACCGTTGCAGACGACCTGTTGCAGACGACAGTGGAAGGACGCTTCAATATTTAAACTGCCGGTTTATGCTCAGTCCACTGCCGTCTTGTAACTACATCAACCCCAAACATCCGAGATATTTCCGGTTGCCACCCTTCCCCCTTTTGCGGATAGGAGTTAGCATCCTAATGGATTGTATAAAAGAGAAATCTTATCTTGTAACATACACATTCGCATTCACACCCGGGTGGAATGTAGTCGCTATAATTTTACTGAACCTTAAGGTTCAGTCTCTTTTTGTTTCGTTTAACTTTTATTTTAGTTATGTAATAAAAATCAAAAGTTTTGATTAACCGATCGCTATGTCTCCTAATTTAAATTAAGAGTAAGTTAGTCTCCATCACGGATCTCCGCAAGCAGCCTAACCGCTATACGCCAGGATCGCGACCCCTTGCCAACGGAAACGTTTTTCTTCCGTTGCAAGGGAAATAGAGATTAATAATTAAATTCTGGATCAAAAGTACATGTTGTTAAAAGCTAAGATATTGGTTTAGTCTGGTTTCTCATCGCATAGTGGCGCTGCTTAAGGGGTTTGAGGGCTTTGAGAAAGTGTCGTAATGTCAAATAAACATTGCGAAGTTTTCAAATGACAGAATTCACTGTTTTAAAAACAAATTAAACTATGAATGAAAAAAGGGCATGTATTTCCTTTAATGACTTTTTCTGGCTTTCTTTTAAACCGAAATATGTCAAAACTTCTCTTTCTGTTGCGATTTGTGAAAAAGTTTCGTTTACAATTTTGTCTGTTTGTTACTTAAATGGTTAGGGACACAATCTTTGAAAAACGGGTAGTTTCGTTATTAAAACATCTATAAGCTTATATCTCAAGTGAAACGATAGAATAGTTGGAAAAAATTCAGTATGTATACGCTTTGGAAACGGGGTTTTGAATAAGACTTAAAAATCAGAGTGTAATTATAAACTGTATATTCTGATTCAAGAAGATCCGTTCTTTCAGAAAGGATTATTATGATAAAATTTTAAGATTTTCGATTTTTGGTGATTCTAACCCTTTAAATTATGTCACGCAACGATATTGACTTTAACTCGCGTTGAGTGCGAAGTGTAAGATACAGGATACAACACTCAATTAATACAGTTACAGCCTTTTAGGAATCATTACCGTATATGATATTTCATTTAAATAATAACGAGACGTAGCTTATAACTTCAACTAAAATTAGATAATTAATCGTAATGATAACTTTTCCGTTTCACCTTAGATTAGGGACTGAAGGAATTAGGACACGTTTACGTGAACCATCAGAAACGCTTTAGGAAATAAGTTATAGGCTCATAAATACATTTTGAAGGGCTATCTGTATTATCATGTAGATCTAAAGCAATGCATTTTTACTACAATAACTCGAGTTCCAATTTAAATATACCATTAGTGATTAGCCGAGTTGTGAGACTAAAGGATTAAGGTAAAAGCTACGAACGACTATTTCTTTTCAAGTAAGAATCTACAGATCAGAGGAAGCTCCGGACACAACCCCGACCTGCCCATCCCAACTAGGCGCCAACCCTTATCTCCTGCCATTATCACGTCCAGCATGACAAATGTATCAGTAGAAATGGGTATAGCGAAGCTTTAAAGTATTGAGTTTTACAATGGGAAACTTTCTAAACCTTTCACTGTAATTTGGAATGTTATTTAATTTTTGTTACAGAGGTTACTGGTTACTCGAATTGAAATGAGAGCCGGTTATTTTGGCGCGAAATGTGATTTGGGGGGGGGGGGGGTTATTGGGGAAAATGAATTCTCAGGAAATTTGTTGCTTTAAAATATTTCAATACCTAGAAACACAAGTCTGTCTTAAAGGGAGGGTGAAGCGGAAAATAAAGTGATTTTTAATCGATTCTTCTATTGGTTATAAGACCTATCTGCATAGTCAAACATCCAGGAAATACCTCTGAATGATTTTAAAAATCAAAATGGATTCAGATTTCATCAATAATTTAACCCTTATACCTTCGACCAATCGCGTAACGCCCTGCCTTCCAGTTAACAAAATGTGCAAGTCACGCTCAATGTCGCGTTAGGAGTATTCTCATTGCGCGCAATGTTTGTCACATCTCGTGCTAAATAATGCTCGAAATAGAGCGTGACACGTAAATTTTGTTAAGTGGAAGGCAGGGCGTTACGCGATTGGTCGAAGGTATTAGGGTTAAATTACTGATGAAATCTGAATCTAGTTTGATTTTTAAAATCATTCAGAGATATTTCAAGGATGTTTGACTATGCATATAGGTCTTATAACCAATAGAAGAATCGATTAAAAATCACTTTATTTTCAACTTCACCCTCCTTTTAACACCACAAATACGGTGTTTTTACTAGTATACGGTTGAATTCTGAAGAAAGTGAGATGGTTTGTATTTATATGCCTAACATTTAAATAGCAATATTTAGGGTGGCCTAGTGGCCTATAGTTAATGTAAGCTTAATATTATGTGCGTTATTTCAATACATTTTTGGTAACAACCTCTAAACAAAATGGAAGGTGGCCCTTAAAAGGGCCGTTTTGGGGGCAGTTTAATACGCCGTGCCCAGGAGAAAAAAGTTCAATCAATGAATAAACTGGCCTATAATTAATGTAATCTGTAACCATCTTAACCCAAAAATCAAATTAAATTTTTGATTAATCTTTCAATTAATAATGAAATACCTTAAATTAACACTATAAAGATAATATTAGCCCTTTAAACTTAAACCTATCCCTTTAAAATAAACTGAAAAGAAATTCTTTCGTACAATAGATGAGGAACTAGCCCCTCAATGTTGACACAGTACTTTCTAGAACGATCCTATACACCTATATCCATAGTGCAAAATGAAATACCTAGCAACTAAAACTTTTTCCAAGAAACCAGAGAAATACTACGCTTATTTAGACCCCAAGCAACAAGACCTTTAGTCACTATCCTGGTACCTGGCCCGAGAAACTTCTAGAACATTTTTTTTAACCCTTAAACTGACCAATCCTAATTTGGTCCCAAAACAAAACGTTTTGCCTATTCGTTGATAACATGAATCCGCCCGGCTACGTCATAAATATGGTCCACTATTCGCCAAACCGAAGTCAATCAACAAACGTCATTATCCCCGAAATCCTCGCGGGAAACTAGAAGTTATATTTACGAAGTCCCTCCTGTCCCATCGTTAGTCGATACCTGAACTGTCTAAACGAGACCCTGTCGGCTCACCGTTAAGAAACCCTTAGAAGTCCGGAGTATTATTTTATATCGGAGATTTTATTTTATTCATTTTGATACCTTTATTTTTCGTCAATTTGAATCCTTAATTTTTCGTAAAAGAAACTCGGAGACATTTATTTTTAACCCCTAGAAGAAGAGAAGGAGCGCGAGTGCGCGAATTATTATTAAATCGCGAGAAAAGAAAATAATTAACCCTTAAATCGAGAAAGAAGAAAAAAAAAAGATCTTGAATTAAAACCCTTAAATCGAGAAGAAGAAAAAAGATCCTGAACCCCTAAGATGAATCTGGAAGAGGAGCTACTTGGCGTAAGAAATTAAAAAACTTGAAACTATTCATAAACTGGCTTGAAACTATGGTTAAAGAACGGATTGATCCATTTTAAAAAAAATCTTAAATTTCTATTTTTGAACTTTATTATTTTAGAGCATAACTGCACGATTTTAACCAATTCACCCCTAAAATTTAAATTTGAAACTTAAAGGAGACATTCCATAGAGGTTATAAAGTACAAACCTCCCTTAGATATAAGTTGATTTTTTTGTTTAATTTCTTTATTTTGACCCCTATAAAAGTGTGTGAAAATTTATGAACAAGATTGAATATAATGTTCAATATTAAAATTTGGATTAGAATCTATTTTGACTCTCACTTGACACAAACCAACAAACGCGGTCACTTTTGATTCAGAAATTTTATGAGCCTCTCGTTTCCGCTAAAAAAGGCCAACTCCCCACAACTGACTGCATTCTAACATCTAGTCTAGCGTTGACGAGGATGAATCATAAGTGAAAAAAGAGATAGGTGTTTGCCTTATACTTTAACCCCTCTAATGAGAATCGAACACCCCACCTTAACCCCATAAAATCTTAAAGAGCATAAAGAATAGGCTTATATGGCAACTTATTATGATTATTCGATATATACTTTGTTCCAGTATTGGTTATCAGCAGTGGCTTTCAGCACAAGCAAAACTAGGTCTCTATGTAACGACGAACAAATATTTTGTTTCATTATACAGAATATCGCGTTTTAAAATCCTAAATATCAGTATTGCTTTCTTCTGTTGGCAGTACGCAAAAACCTACCTCCCATAGAGACCTAGCATTGCTCGTACTGACCACCGAAGCTGGAACAGTGTATATATCGTATCAGCTGCCGTCGGAGATAAGGAGAAGAGCGAGGGGTCGGACGTTGTGGATAAAATGTACGGGATTTCGAAATCCAATTTGATTTTTTCGTGTATCGTTTGATTTCGTCGGATTTTGATTCATTTAAAGATTCGATAAATTCCCACCGATTTCGTCGGATTATATCCGTGATTTCCACGGATTTTGAGGTATTTCCTGTGATTTCCTCGTATTTTGAGATTTTTCTGTTGATTTCGTTGGATTCTGAGATTTTTTCTTGGATTTTGTGAATTTTTTAATTTATTTCGCGATTTCTTTACTGATTTTGTGATTTCTTTAATGATTTTTTTATTTAGTTATTTCTTTACTGATTTTCTGATTTCGTTATTTCGTTACTGATTTCGGATTTTTGTAAAATTTCGAAATCAGCGAAATAAGTTTGATTTCTTTCCAGATTTCTGATTTTGTTATTGATTTCTTATTTCTTAAGTTGGATTTCGTGAATGACCGACCCCCTCGGAGTCACCTATCCTATAGCGAGAAAAAAAATTTTCTCACGCATTTATGATTTCACAACAAAAAGAGAGGAGAAAGTCTCGTCTGGTTGTCATCCATTATGACAGTGCAGAGAATGTAGGGGAGAATTATACACCTTCTGTTTTGTTCTGCCAACTACTGTTGGTTCTTTACATGTACATGAAAGAAACAGATGAAAATCGGGTTCGGGGTAGGAGTGTTGTTCAAAGACTGGTAAAAAGGAGACAGAAGTAGATTACCGTGGCGCGAAAAGTTTATTTTTGAATTTTGCCTCTGATTTCCAGAAATCTTATGGTTGAAATGTATTTATTATTATCTCGGAGAGTTTCTAATTGTGTTTGATAAGGCTAAATATGTTTAAAATTATATTAACGGCTTGTTGAAAATAAAATTTAACATAGAGTTGTAGCTTTAAGTTCATTTACTTCTGACAAGAAAATCTACGTGACGAATTGTAGGCGGATTTATATATAATGATAATGCATGAAAGGGATAAAATAGATCGGATAACAGAGACAGATAGCATCACTTGACGTGGGGACTTGGGCTAAATATATTTTTAAAAGTGGGCAAGAAAATTTCACTCTTCGTTTCTCTTTGGGTACATTATGGGTTACTATACCGAAGGTTTACGAATAACTAAAAACGTGGACGTGGTCATGTGGTACACTGCAGGCTTGTGTTATGTGACTTGAGAGTCGCGTACAAGTGTCTTCATCGTTATCGGCGTTAATCTCTGTTGAAAAGGAGAATTAATTGTTGCAACTAATTGGAAGAATAGGAACTTGGCAATTCGGGCTTAACTCCGCCCCCAGCGCCATTATGGTATGTTTTTTAACAGAATGAAAGCTATATAAGCCCCTCCTCCTGGTAGGTTTTTTAGCACTACTGAAGGTAGACTGACGTTGCATGATGTAGTACTGCCAAGTCCCTATTATGGGTTTGATATAGCTTCTGGAAGGCTTCTGGTTTGTTCGCATTTATTTTGCAATTCCTTCACAACATGTTAATTTTGGACTAATTACACAAATTTAAAATAATCCTAATTAAAGTGTCGTTTAAATGGAAACTGGTTCCAAGCGTAATTTGAATTACCGCAGACATTTGTGAGATATCAAGGTTAGATTAATTACTTTTAGATGAAAACAGTGGGGAAGTTATTTTGTCTCGGTTATGACAGCTAATCCACCTTAATCCCAATCGTCTTAAGTTGGGGCTATCTCGGGATTCTTGGAGGGGATTAACTGGAAGAAAATTAAGAAATTCGTCTGTGGTATGTTACAGTAGCAGCCGACAGACGAATTTCTTCCCGTGCCTCTCCTCCACGAATCACAAGATAAGCCTATTTTCTGGCGATAGGGAATAAGGTGGATCATAAGTTAATAAGTTATTTTCCGTAAGTATGAAACTTATGCTAGAGACTTACTGAGAGCTATCGAGATGGACGCTAGAATTGAGTACACTCGGTTTTCCAGTCCATCTTTCTATTTAGTCTGTGTTAAGCCTTTGTCAACGTCACTTCAACACAAGCTCTCAGTAACCAGTGACAAACTTATGGAACATATCTTATGACCTTATGGTGGATTGAAAATATTAATTAGTAATAATTCGTATTCATAATAAATTAGGAAAATTGAAGCGTTTAAATAGTTTTTAAAGCCATAATTAATTACTTGAGACTCAATCGCAATCAGTGCCTACAGATGGAAAGTTCAAACAGAGATCTTCGAACGGTATGAGTCGTAGGATTTAAAAGTATTGTAATAAATGCCGGCGCGATTTATCTATTATGAATAATTGAGGATCCTACCTTTATTTTCTACTATATTTTCACTCTGGAAAATCTAGATGTATGAATAGACAAAAAGGGTAGAAACACTTTGTTTCAATCGTATTTAGAAACTGTGGGTTAAATATTTAATAGGCTTCTTTTTAAGTAATTGTTCAAATTACAAGGGAGGTAAATTAAAGGAACTAAGGCAATTTTAAAGCAAAATATTTAGTGGTTACAAATAATTTTCTTTTCAAGCCATTTTTTATTTTGAAATGTCGATAAATTTGGGAATGAAAACACCGTTATAAAGAAATTTGTTATAAATAAGTAACACAACGTTATTAAAATACAATGCCGAACCAATTCTTCTCGAATTTCTTGGCAATATCATTCGTATTTAGCTTCTTTAAAATCTCTAGTCTTAATTTGATCTGTTCTAGCATCACAGAATTAATAAAGGTTTCTTTTATTGGGCTGTAATAACAAAACGCTTCAATAGTAGACAAATTTCAGCGCAATCGCTCTTGTGAAAACTGTTTGCATCTTTCAAAATCACAAAAAAATCCGAATACTTCTAATATGTTAATTTCTTGCCTAGCTATGCTATTAAGCTGGCAACTAAATAATTACAATTAGCAGTTAGAAAAATGTTTTAAACTAATTAATTAGCCAATTAGTAATTTGACATATAAACTAATTCAATTCAATAAGAAATTAGTCATTTATTTTTAAATTAATTAATTTCAATTACAAATTTCTAATTAATTACCTGTATAATTAAGGTCAAAAAATTAACCGTAAGTAAAAAATAACACCATGAAAGTGCCCATGGACTTCCTACTCCGCCTTTGGTTATGCATTTATTGTTTTCAATAAAGGGGTATGAAAGCCTAACATGTATTATTCTCGAGAAATGAGAAAAGCCTCGAAACTTCCATCATGCTAAATTTAGTTTCATTTCATCATTTTTCTTGCCACTGTTCCTAAAACGGACTCCGGAGTTTTAAATCCATGCGCACTGCTATTAATTCAAGAGGGAAAAATCATGATCGAAATACGGGAGTTACGATTTACGAAAGAGTCAGTTTTCACTGTGAAACGGAGAGAGAGGAAACAGTGGGTGGGTTAACAATTTTGTTCCCCCCTCACTACTGGTAGTGGGACGCATTCTCTCCCGTTTAGATGATTTTTTACTACAAATCGGCGAAAGAGATTAATTGAAAATCCAATTGGCTAATAAGCCAAAACTAAATCTAATTAATTTTAAAATAGATAAATGCCTTTCCGATGCACACTTAGTTATTATAATTATTTCCCAATTAGCTGTAAATTAATTAAAATTCAATTACCATTTTCAATTAGTGAAAAATGCCAATTAATTAGATTTTTAAATAGCTAACTAACTAATTAGCACGGCTCGGATTTCTTGTATCTCTTTCCCCCGAGTAAAATCTTTGTTTAGCAACTATACTCAGAGTTTGAGCGAAATCTCAAGAAATCTCGGTTTGGAAATTATCAATATATTTTTGAAATTAACGTAACCAACGATTCATCATTTTCTGATTTAGGGTAAAAACTGACATACATTTCTCACGTAATTACCTTGATATTTCGGGTTCACGGGTAGTTGACCGGTTTTCAAAAGAGCGTTTTGGAATAAAGCAATGCCCAAAACAGCGGTTTGCAAAACCGCGTTGAAGCAAAACCGCAGTTTCTGTTTCCGCGTTTCTCAATACAGTGCTATTTCCCAAAACAGCGGCTGCTATTTCCGCGTTTCTCAATATAGCGCTATTTTCCCAACCAGCGGTTTAGCGCTACAGCGTTTCATAACCGTTTGTGATCCTCAGGTTATGGACTGGTTCGCGGAATATATTCTGGAAAAGGTGGCAGCAAATTAATATGAGTATATTTTCGAAAAGGTGGCAGCAAATTAATAGGAAAATATTTTGGAAAAGGTGGCAGCTAACTATTAGGAGGATATTTTGGAAAAGGTGGCAGCTAATTAATAGGAGGATATTTTGGATAAGGTGGAAGGTAATTTATAGGAGTTCAAATAATCCATCCCAACCAAACATTAAAACGCATTAACAAACTAGACCACGAAATTGTTTGTTTGACAACCATTAAAATTCAAACCTAAAGCTGAAATCAATACTAATTAGAGCTCGGCATTATCCATCCGTTATCCGTAAATTAGTGAATAATCGATTATTTATAGGTAAATGTTGTAGACATAATTCGATTTAATATACAACTTCTGTTGATAATTATGGATTATGGATAAAATAACGTGGATGATGGATAGATATTGCCGAGCTCTAATACTTATACCTTCAACAATACGAAACAACGCTCAAGATGTAAACGCTGTAATCAAAATGCGCTGAAACGAGAAATGGCTATAATGGCAAACGCGTTTATGAAAAAGCCGTTTTGGACAATGCTGTTTTGATAACACGCCTAATCGATAACATACCGATATTTCGGTGCTTCAGGAAAGTTGTGAGAGTCAACTAATAGAATAAATGGAAAATTTTCTTAAGTATTTTTAACACTCAAAAAACTTACAAGTGGGGCCTTCACTGTCATTTCAACAGATACGTGGGGTCTTTTAAACAAAATTTTCAAATTTCATGTATATTATAATTTTATAGCTAAAATATTGATTATCAGAATGAAATTTAAGTAATCATTCCTACTTATAGCTTAACACTTAAGTTTTGACGTAATTTCTGGTTTACAAGTGGGGACCTAAACAGTCTCCCAACCTTATATCTGGGGACATTTGTGTATAAATTATTAGATTTTGAATTAGTGTCAAAGCCTATATGGTTCCATCAAGTATTTCAATTTCATTTTTCACACTCGATAAATTTACAAGTGGGGACCTTCACCGTCATTTCAACAGACAAGTGGGGTCTTTTAAACACACATTTTCTAATTTCATGTATATTTTAATTTTATAGTTTAAATATTGATTATTATAATGAATTTTAGGTAATCGGACCTTTTAAAAGCTTAACACTTAAGTTTTGAGCTGATTTCAGTTTACAAGTGGGGACCTAAACAGTCTTCCAACCTTATATCTGGGGACATTTGTGTATAAATTATTAGATTTTGAATTAGTGTCAAAGCCTATATGGTTCCATCAAGTATTTCAATTTCATTTTTCACACTCGATAAATTTACAAGTGGGGACCTTCACAGTCATTTCAACAGACAAGTGGGGTCTTTTAAACACACATTTTCTAATTTCATGTATATTTTAATTTTATAGTTTAAATATTGATTATTAGAATGAAATTTAAGTAATCAGTCCTATTTCTAGCTTAACACTTAAGTTTTGAGCTAATTTCAGGTTTACAAGTGGGGACCTAAACAGTCTTCCAACCTTATATCTGGGGACATTTGTGTATAAATTATTAGATTTTGTACTAGTGTCGAAGCCTATATGGTTCCATCAGGTATTTCAATTTCATTTTTCACACTCGATAAATTTACAAGTGGGGACCTTCACCGTCATTTCAACAGACAATGGGGTCTTTTAAACACACATTTTCTTATTTCATGTATATTTTAATTTTATATTTTAAATATTGATTATTATAATGAAATTTAGGTAATCGGACCTTTTAATGGCTTAACACTTAAGTTTTGAGCTGATTTCAGGTTTACAAGTGGGGACCTAAACAGTCTTCCAACCTTATATCTGGGGACATTTGTGTATAAATTATTAGGTTTTAAATTAGTGTCAAAGCCTATATGGTTCAATCAAGTATTTCAATTTCATTTTTCACACTCGATAAATTTACAAGTGGGGACCTTCACCGTCATTTCAACAGACAAGTGGGGTCTTTTAAACACACATTTTCTAATTTCATGTATATTTTAATTTTATATTTTAAATATTGATTATTATATTGAAATTTAAGTAATCAGTCCTATTTCAAGCTTAACACTTAAGTTTTGAGCTAATTTCAGGTTTACAAGTGGGGACCTAAACAGTCTTCCAACCTTATATCTGGGGACATTTGTGTATAAATTATTAGATTTTGTACTAGTGTCGAAGCCTATATGGTTCCATCAGGTATTTCAATTTCATTTTTCACACTCGATAAATTTACAAGTGGGGACCTTCACAGTCATTTCAACAGACAAGTGGGGTCTTTTAAACACACATTTTCTAATTTCATGTATATTTTAATTTTATAGTTTAAATATTGATTATCAGAATGAAATTTAAGTAATCAGTCCTATTTCTAGCTGAACACTTAAGTTTTGAGCTAATTTCAGGTTTACAAGTGGGGACCTAAACAGTCTTCCAACCTTATATCTGGGGACATTTGTGTATAAATTATTAGATTTTGTACTAGTGTCGAAGCCTATATGGTTCCATCAGGTATTTCAATTTCATTTTTCACACTCGATAAATTTACAAGTGGGGACCTTCACAGTCATTTCAACAGACAAGTGGGGTCTTTTAAACACACATTTTCTAATTTCATGTATATTTTAATTTTATAGTTTAAATATTGATTATCAAATGAAATTTAAGTAATCAGTCCTATTTCTAGCTGAACACTTAAGT
Source organism: Phalangium opilio (assembly GCA_019434445.1). Lineage (NCBI taxonomy): Eukaryota > Metazoa > Arthropoda > Arachnida > Opiliones > Phalangiidae > Phalangium > Phalangium opilio. The sequence continues at coordinate 19,613 of JAEQBA010002884.1, forward strand.
TTTGAGCTAATTTCAGGTTTACAAGTGGGGACCTAAACAGTCTTCCAACTTATATCTGGGGACATTTGTGTATAAATTATTAGATTTTGCACTAGTGTCGAAGCCTATATGGTTCCATCAGGTATTTCAATTTCATTTTTCACACTCGATAAATTTACAAGTGGGGACCTTAACGTCATTTCAACAGACAAGTGGGGTCTTTTAAACACACATTTTCTTATTTCATGTATATTTTAATTTTATATTTTAAATATTGATTATTATAATGAAATTTTGGTAATCGGACCTTTTAAGCTTAACACTTAAGTTTTGAGCTGATTTCAGGTTTACAAGTGGGGACCTAAACAATCTTCCAACCTTATATCTGGGACATTTGTGTATAAATTATTAGGTTTTAATTAGTGTCAAAGCCTATATGGTTCAATCAAGTATTTCAATTTCATTTTTCACACTCGATATAAATTTACAAGTGGGGACCTCACAGTCATTTCAACAGACAAGTGGGGTCTTTTAAACACACTTTTCTAATTTCATGTATATTTAATTTTATATTTTAATATTGATTATTATAATGAAATTTAGGTAATCGGAC